>CM064539.1:23420174-23942674 GCA_032716605.1 Paralithodes platypus
TCGCCTGCACTCTTCAATCTATACATGCATGATATCACCAACAACCCACGCACCCCAAATAAACTATAGCCTTCCATACGTAGACGACATAGCACTCACATGTACAGTTTACCGCACTTATAGCGCGTACAAGCCAGAGAAGAAAATATTGGCTGGCAACTGTCTAAAGATTCCCTCCCTCTTTCACACTCACTTCTCCAAGTAATCGCTGGTTCGAATATGAACCGAGACGCGCGCGCGCTCTCTCTCTCTCTAAGTGTGCTTACGCACACACACACACACAATGTATAATATTTCTACAACTATAGATTTCTCCCTCTCCCTGTCTCTCTGTATTAATTTATATATCTATCTATCTATCTATAGATATATAGTATGTGTGTGTTATTATGATTAACCTTTTTTTGCTATGAATAAAATATAGGGCAACTATAAGCAACTGATAGGTTATATTTGCAAGCATTAAGCTTACATATAAAAATCATATTGTGAAATGATTTGATAGGTCTGTTACATTATAGGCTATTTAAGACTGTAATGGGTTACTATAATATGATAATATAATACACACTAGTAGCTAATTTACTTGGTCACATTACCATCATTTAATTGCCAACAAGGTTCGGAATCGCAGTGCAAATTCCATTCCATACCTACTCGTTTGTTCTTAAAATTAACGTTGTAATGTCGTAATATTTACCAATCAATTCTGATGTGCTTAAGTCCTGTAGCTGCTTTTCAAATTATATTTTGATTTGCCACGCTACTCTAGGATGACAAAGAAGAAGAGAGAAGATTATAGAGTATGAGAGAGGGACATATACAGTATAGAGATGGAGCAGGAGAAAGGGAATAGTGAATATGAAACTATCTAAACGTGTTGTATCTAATATTCTATAATCATTAACTACTAACTATAATATATAGTGCAATATTACATAGGGCTTGTCGTATTAGAATAGGAGGGAGATCTATAGATGGTTACCAGTGGTATAGTGGACCCAAATTCATAAGGTCAAGAGATCAACCCCGCGCGGGTCTATTCACACCCAAATCCTTCTGTTGAGACAGCAGCATAATAGTAACCTGGTATAAGTGGGCCGTTGTGACGTTCCACCTGGGGTGACAAACTGTAACACCCCTGCATTGGGTTAGTTACCACAGGTTCCAAAGGTGAAGTGTCGGAGATAAGCGCCGTAGGTACCGGTATGCACTATCTCAACATACGCCCCGTAAACAGATGCTCTTAATAAGATCCACTGTCGAACAATATGGTACGAAAGTTTCAATATAATAGTCATTGTACTAAAGTATGTGACTGTCGATATAAAAAGTGTATAAAATGTTATAATGAGTATATTTGTTGCCACGGTCAAATCAGTCTCTCACACACCTTAAGCACTAATGATATCTAGATTTGCCAGTGTTGCCGCCAGCATCGTATTGTGTTTGTATTCTTCCACCCCGACCTACTGTAATATAATATTCATAATAATAGTAATGATGATACATTAAACTCTACCTCAACATTATTCATATGAAACTCTAATAAATTCTAAACCTGTTATCCAAACTCCAGCTCATATATTACTATTTGTTGTTCTATGTGTAAGAAGGAGACAAAAGGCATGCTGCCCTGTAACGAGTGTCGCCCCCAAAGCCAAAATAGTGACAGATAGCCAAATTCAATGGACGTTGGGTTCAATATACTGAACACACTAAGCTTAAGCAATCTAAGTCAGAGGATGAAGGGAAACATTGATTGGTGGTGAGAGTTCTGAGTTCGTGTTAAGTAGAAGAAATACTGAGAACATTTGCTAATTCTTGGGTTGGACAATTGGACAGCACATAAGTGGTACTGTGTTGAAAGTCGAATGCCTCACACCCGCCGAAAAGGTATGCACTGAGAGAGATCTGAAGAACACTGATTGTTGTCATAGCGGATAGAAGAGTGAAAGAGAAGCAACATTAACGGTGTGTAGAAAGAACGTGTAGGGAATTAGTAAGAAGAAGCGAGTTGATGAGGCGAAATACTTTTGAAACTACTCTTTCGAGAAATGCAATATCGCATATTGGGCTTCCCAAGATGTCATAAACTGCAGCACCGTTGATTCTTTTAAACTTCGCCTAGACAAACACCTTGCCTTAAATCCACGACTGACTGTATTTGTAAATTTATATATGTTTTTCTCTATTATATTACTAACAACTGCCCCATACTAACATCTAATCCTGCCACGGACATTTGTCCCAGGGCACATGCGAACAATACTCGATAAATGGGCGCACAGTGCCCCTTTACAGAACAAGAAGCTGTGCGAGGGTGAAGAAACCACAGTGACGGTTGAGCTCACCTAACTTCTGAGAAGCTGTTTTAGCAAGAATGATAATATGATATTTTATTTATTTCTACTAGTAATACTATTATTGATAAAAATAATATTTAGGAGAGCATGTCATAAGTGAAAGGAGCCCGTACTGATCATCAAAAGGATACTACAATCATATCCAAGGATACAGCTAACACAGTGTTTTTATTTTAATTAATTCAGTTACTTATTAATCAACTATGTTAGATGGAATATGCAGGTTGAATTTATTTATCTTTCAGCTCTTGTTATACCTAGGCAAGAGGAACTCATACATAATAGTAAATTGGTTTAGTATGTGCTATGGAAAATACGTTTTTAAATAATGTCTGTCACATAGGGGAATTAAAATCATTAACATAAACCATGCATAGGATTCATCTTATCATGTAGGAGTATGAGCCCTTTGCTCATATTATTGATAATGTAAAGAAATCACGGGATTTTCGGTGAATATTATTTCTAGACTTTACCAAAGTTGGGAGTAATTACTACAGTATCTTAGAGTAATACAGTATATAAAACACATTAGAAAGTAAGTACTACAGTATCTTAGAGTAATACAGTATATAAAACACATTAGAAAGTAATTACTACAGTATCTTAGAGTAATACAGTATATAAAACACATTAGAAAGTAATTACTACAGTATCTTAGAGTAATACAGTATATAAAACACATTAGAAAGTAATTACTACAGTATCTTAGAGTAATACAGTATATAAAACACATTAGAAAGTAATTACTACAGTATCTTAGAGTAATACAGTATATAAAACACATTAGAAAGTAATTACTACAGTATCTTAGAGTAATACAGTATATAAAACACAATTAGAAAGTAATTACTACAGTATCTTAGAGTAATACAGTATATAAAACACATTAGAAAGTAATTACTACAGTATCTTAGAGTAATACAGTATATAAAACACATTAGAAAGTAATTACTACAGTATCTTAGAGAATTACAGTATATAAAACACATTAGAAAGTAATTACTACAGTATCTTAGAGTAATACAGTATATAAAACACATTAGAAAGTAATTACTACAGTATCTTAGAGTAATACAGTATATAAAACACATTAGAAAGTAATTACTACAGTATCTTAGAGTAATACAGTATATAAAACACATTAGAAAGTAATTAATACAGTATCTTAGAGTAATACAGTATATAAAACACATTAGAAAGTAATTACTACAGTATCTTAGAGTAATACAGTATATAAAACACATTAGAAAGTAATTACTACAGTATCTTAGAGTAATACAGTATATAAAACACATTAGAAAGTAATTACTACAGTATCTTAGAGTAATACAGTATATAAAACACATTAGAAAGGGATGTAAAACTACACATTTTGCATTGGACTATATTCAGTAACCTGTCCATCCTCCCTCCATTATTCTGACGGTCTGTAGTCGTTCGCTCATGTTCCCGGCTAATCCTTATATAAGGGTTGTCGTATTAAGTAATGTGAGTGAACAAGAAGATAGATACGGTATCAGTAATAGAGCATAGTAACTGATAGCATGGTGAGACAGTTATCTTCTTTAGATTGTAAGAGGTAATATTAACATTACCTTTCCTGTATATTACAGAAGAGTACTCAAGAGAGGTTATAAGCATATATGCACCTATTTTTGCTGGCGAGACGCTTCCCAAACCCCACCCCACCCGAAAACAAATCTAACAAGGGCAAACCGAGAGAGGAAGGGGGTGGGAGAGGTGATTTCTCGTTTCCCACATTCAAAACGAAACAGGGAGTCCTTTTGGTCGAGTTAGGATGGCAGGGACTGTAGTGGGCGGGTGTATTTTTGAAAGTTTCCAGCAATAATTTTCTCCGCATTTTTTGTACGCGCTGTAAGTGCGGTAGACTGTACAGCAGAGATTGTGTATAGGAGATAGGAGTCTTCCTATGTATTCTATTAATAAAAGGTGCCTCTAAACGTTGCCAGTTACCCTTTTTCGACTTTTTTTCAGCGCCATCTATTGCAGGGTTCCAGAACTACTCAACGTGAATAAATCTACGGATGTAGGCCTACCCTCCATTCTGGTTTTGTTTTTAATTAGATGTACCGGTACACTACTTCTCTCTCCATCTCTGTGTATATATATATATATATATATTGTTACGTATCTTGATCCTCAAGTGGTTAACTTGATGAATCTAGATAGCACAGAGATATATATTAAGGTATCAGTCAGCTGAAGGCAAAACAAAAGTAAAATCTAATAAAATAATGTCCTGTTGTTGCTTCCTTTCCTTTTGGATCTTAGGACTTGGTAGCCTTTATTGACTGATACTCTTTACTTATGAAAAATACTGAAAACTAATTAAAGTCATGTAGTATTTATAAAGAATTATTATTTAACCGAAGCTTAGTAGGCTATGGTTATGAACCGAATAAGTTATAGCTAAAGAAGGACTATTAATTTTATAAAAAGTCTTGAAAGAATAAATATTAAAGTAAGAATATTCTGTCTCTTACCCTTTTTGAAATGAATAGATAGTTTTCTTCTATGTCCTTTTATTTATATTTAATGTAATTATTCTTGGTTCTTGTCTTACGTTAATAGTATTATATTATTATTATCATCAGGAGTAATATCAAAGTCACATCAAAAGTTAGATATATATTTAATAATTAGTTAAATTTATTTCTTAACCACGTAACATTGATGTTTGATTATGAGTAAATAAAGTTACAGGATCGTTTCATAGATTCGATTCAGGTCTCACTCAAATAATATGAAAAGCAAAATATAATATTTTGAAGCAAAAGAATTTTCTTCAGCTTAGAAAATCACTATAAGTAATATTAACACAGCCATGTTAGTCTAAGGCGATATTACTAATATGAGACAATAGCATCACCGTACTAAGCACCATTAAGCAATGTAAGCTTAATTAAAAGAAAATGAAAGAACTCGTAAGTATTAATATAAAACAATAGTATTACTTTCATCATAACCCAATTACTTAAAGAGTTGCTTTAGTCCACAAGTTAGTCAACTAAAATAGTTAAGTACATAAATAGTAGCGTTAACGTTAATTCCCAATCAAATAGTTAAGTACATAAATAGTAGCGTTAACGTTAATTCGCAATCAAATAGTTAAGTACATAAATAGTAACGTTAATTCGCAATCAAATAGTTAAACACATAATAGTAGTGTTCACGTTAATTCCCAATCACATATCTCACTAACCAACATAACATAAGTGTTTACACCGAACACACTTAACACACATTTATATAATCTGACTGACAGTCACAATCCCATTATAATACTTCACCCCGTCTTCCTCCAGCTGCAAGTTCACCTTCCCCAACTCCAAATGAGACTGATTTGAATGCCCACAACTCGGGTCTTATATACCAAACAATGATGGTGTAGGAACGAATCAGGAGGCGGCGGGTGGTGCCGGCTCCAATCATAGCTCCTCGAATCACACATAACAGGTGATGGTTCACTCACAGCTCCTGACGTCGATCATACGTCATAGCATCGGTCATCGAGGTGTGAAGGCTAGCATGCTGGTATGGGGCGAGATGGTTTGCCCACTCGCTCGTTCGCTAGTCTGCTTCACCGTTTGGGTAGTGGGCTCCTTCAACTCTAATTCTAACTCTTAAATTAACATACAGGGCTCCGTATGTCAGACCTCCCCCCTAGAAAAGAGTTTAAGGAGTATAGTACATAATATTAAACATAATACATAAATAGATTCACCACCAGATTGGCAACAGCAAGATTATAATGAGGATATAATAAGGATATCACCCAAAGTAGGCAACGTCTCCAGGTACCACATCAGAACATAGCCGGAACGTAGCTAGAGCGTTATTCGAACTGCAAGGCATCTCACAGCTGAAGGCTTAAAAGCGCACTACAAAAGCATGATATTTACCTCGCTACAAGGGAGAGCTAATTGCCAAAATCCTCTCATTAAATTATACTTACTGCTGCATGAGGCCACCTGGTAAATGCAATCTTTGATCCGTGGCAGTGGGTAGGTATCGTTCTTTGTGGGAGCATTGACTTGCCTATAGTCCCTACAAAACCCATGGCTCCCGTCTGGCTTCGGCACAAGTATGACCGGACTACTCCACTGGCTGAAGGCCCTTGTGATCAGCTGGTTTGAAAAAATTAAGTCAAGCTCGACCTGCAGTATACTCCTGCGTTGTGGCGAGACACGGTAGGGGGATAGTTTAATGGGAGTTGCATCCCCTACGTCGATGTCGTGCATGGCCAAAGAAGTGAGCCCCGGAGTATCACGGAACACACTGGGAGACTGAGATAAAACAGAGATTAGATGGTTCGCTTGATCAGAGGGAAGATGACATAGTTTAGATGGTAATTCCCTCAAAGCCACTGAATTATACTGAAAGTTGGATAGGCTACATGACAAGTCCAAGTCTGCATGGATACCTTCAGGCTCTGGAACAGTCTGTTGCGGATCAGTAAGAGAACTGAAGACTTTGTCCGCACCAGGCTGCCCACAGGTCCTGACATTCACTGCCACAGTGGGAGAATCTGGAGGAGAGGAATCAGGGGACCTATGGTAGGGCTTCAACATATTTATATGGAATACTTGCGTGGGCTTTCTCCTGTCTGGGGTAGTGACTAGATAATCGGTAATGCTCACCCTCCGAATGATCTTATGTGGGCCCCTGAACTTGGCAGATAAAGGTTGGCCAAAAAGGGGGAGCAGGACCAAAACCTCATCACCGGGCTTAAACTCCCTCTCACAGGCTTTTCTGTCATGCCATTTCTTCATGGAGCTTTTAGCCACTGTCAAGTTTTGAGCGGCAAACTCACATGAGGATCTCAGCCGGGTTTTGAAATCTGAAACATACTTGAGGAGGTTTTGGTTCCACTCCTGGCCAACTAGGCTATCCTGCAATAGTTGCAAAGGACCTCTTACCTGGTGACCGAAAACTAGCTCATTAGGGGAAAAACCCAGGGATTCAGTTGGAACCTCACGAGTAGCAAATAAAAGAAAAGGTACCCCCTTATCCCACTCAACTCCGGTCTCTGTACAATACTTACGTAACATTCCCTTTAATGTCTGATGATATCGTTCGAGAACCCCTTGACTCTCTGGGTGGTAGGTGCTAGACTTTACATGCTCGATACCCAACTCCTTCAGGGACTGCTGGAAAATGTTAGAGGTAAAATTAGTTCCTTGATCACTTTGCACCTCATGGGGGAAACCCATTCTGGTGAAGAATTTGAGCAGTTCCTTGATAACAGTTGGAGCAGAGGTAGTCCTTAAGGGTATAGCCTCTGGGTAGCGAGTTGCCATGTCCATGATAGTTAATAAATAAATGTTACCTTGGGAAGTCTTAGGCAATGGGCCTACAATGTCCACTACCACCCGAGTAAAAGGATTCTCGAAAACGGGCAAGGGCACCAGAGGATGTACAGGCACCTTCTGATTGGGTTTTCCTGTCATCTGGCAAGTGTGACACACTCTACAACACTCCACTACATCTGCACGCATTCCTGGCCAGTAAAAGTGGGCTCTGATTCTGTCTAGAGTTTTTCTCACACCTAGGTGTCCTGCCAATGGTATACAATGTGCCATTTCCATGATATCTCTACGACAAGGTTTGGGGACTACTACTTGATGGATGTCCCAAGCCCCGTCATCGATTGGTCTGTGTGGCGGTCTCCATCTTCGCCACAATACTCCTCTTTTGAGGTAGAAACATTCACCACCCTCCTTCTCACATTCCTCTTCACTAACGGACCTGGCAGCTAACTCCTTGCATTCACTATCATCTCTCTGTAGCTCTACCAGGCCACTAGGACAATTTGGAGGGGTTTCATGGTCATCGTTAGGGTCAAGATGAGCCATAAAGGTGTCAGATAAATCCACCTCAGTCACATCATCAGGCACAGTTGGAGCATCATTCACACTCTCATCATCCCTTTCATCAACTCTTACATTCGGTACATTTCTGTCTGAGGGAACTGCTACTGGAGACATTGAACGTGTGTTAGCACACACAGGGAAAACAGTTGGCAACTCCTTGTCGAGCTCACCGGTTAGTGGCTCGTTAACAGAGGAAAGTGACAAAATGGGGTCTGGTCGGACCTTCTCACCTGCTACATCATTCCCCAAAAGGAGTGTTACCCCAGGCACAGGGATATCTTGGGACCTACACAAAGCTATGGTGGCCTCACCCTGTAGTAACTCACATTCAATTTCGCCTTTTACCAAGTATGCATAAAACTGGCCTCCAGCACCTCTCATTACAACTGGTTCGCCAGGTGGGCACTCAGTGTAAGGATTCACCATGAGGGTGCTAGTAGAACCTGTGTCTCTCAGAATTTTTACCTCATGCATGCAACCATTTAATCTCACGTTGCCAGATGAAATAAAGGGACGGTAACTGTCCTGCACTGATGGTGAAATTATTATTGGCTTAACCCTAGTGGGTTGCACCACACATGCTACTACACCCCTGTCTAGATGGTTTACGTTAGCTGCTAGGTACTCCTTCTGTCGAGAGTCCTGCATTAAAGGAACTTTTGGTGCTAGGTACTCCTTCTGTCGGGAGTCCTGCATTAAAGGAACATTTGGTGCTAGGTACTCCTTCTGTCGGGAGCCCTGCATTAAAGGCACACATGGAATTTGAGATACGGCGGCAACTGTCTGCCCCGATCTCTCGGTTTTTTCCTTGGCCCAGCACTGATAAGCTAGGTGGCCTCTCATGCCACAAAAAGTACATACTTTAGGGGATACGGGAAAGTTCCCTCTTTGAGCATTACTATTAGTTTGGGGCCCACCTCTGTTACCATTGCCCTGAGTCGCATTTTTAGTTGGGGGAACAATTCTATTTTGGCTAGCTGGGGAAGACGTTATAGGCTTGTGACTGGGTCGGTCAGATTTGTGATTGGGATACTTAAAATTAGAGCTAGAATTATCGTAGGGCTTCTTTCCACGACATTTGTTGTTGAGCACGTATGTGTCAGCCATGTCAGCGGCGTCGGCAAGACAATCTACCTTTTTCCCCTTTAAATGATAGGATACAGAAGAATCAATTTTCCATAGGAAATTTTCTAACAGGACCAACTCCTTCAGATCGTTGTAGCTTGTGACTTTCTTACTCTTGACCCAATGATTGAAAGTTTTAGTCATGGTCCTGGCAAATACCTTATGGGTTTCTTCTACTTTCTTCTGGTTTTTACGGAAAGATTGCCTGTAAGCCTCAGGCTGCAATTGATAGGTTTTTAGGATAGCTTCTTTGAGATTGTCATAATCCTGCCTAACTTCGGCTACTTCTGACAAATACGTGGCTCGAGCCTGCCCTGTCAAAAACAGTTTGTAACATAAAAGGCCATTGATCTCTTGTCCACTTCATACCTCCAGCAACTTCCTCAAACAAAACAAAGAAATCCTGCACATTATCCTCAGTGAAAGGTGGGAATGACACTAGTCATAGTTAATCCCAGAGGGGGAGCAATTTCGGGAGCATTTGTATGGACATTTAGTTGAGCCGTACGATATTGATATTCACATTGTTCGGTCGTTGCACTGGCATTTAGTCTGGCTTGTTCGGTCTTTGCTTCGGCATTTATTCTGGCTTCTTCGGTATTTATTCTGGCTAGTTCTATTTTTAGTTTGGCTTGTTCTAGTTCGAATATTTGATCACCGGTCAAACCAGGTGGCAATTGTATATCAAGTTGGCTAGGTTTACTAGGGATCCCACCAACTGCTCCGTCACCCTCCCCGCCTTCTACAGGGAACAGGTGGGTTTTTATGGTCTGAGCCACCTCTACTTTAGACATGTTTGAGACAGTTAATTGGAGATGTGAGGCAAGCACTTTCAGTTCGGATTTTGACAGACAGTCAATATCAGGGGATGTGGGGTCTGATTCTATGAAAACTCGAGCATCTTCGTTATTAATTAGTTGAGGCATGATTAATATTTGATTGTTAAGTAGTGAAACGTTAATGAAACTGAGTGAAACTGTATGAAACGAATCCTGGCAAGGTCGCCACTCTTCTGTTACGTATCTTGATCCTCAAGTGGTTAACTTGATGAATCTAGATAGCACAGAGATATATATTAAGGTATCAGTCAGCTGAAGGCAAAACAAAAGTAAAATCTAATAACATAATTTCCTGTTGTTGCTTCCTTTCCTTTTGGATCTTAGGACTTGGTAGCCTTTATTGACTGATACTCTTTACTTATGAAAAATACTGAAACTAATTAAAGTCATGTAGTATTTATAAAGAATTATTATTTAACCGAAGCTTAGTAGGCTATGGTTATGAACCGAATAAGTTATAGCTAAAGAAGGACTATTAATTTATAAAAAGTCTTGAAAGATAAATATTAAAGTAAGAATATTTCTGTCTCTTACCCTTTTTGAAATGAATAGATAGTTTTCTATGTCCTTTTATTTATATTTAATGTAATTATTCTTGGTTCTTGTCTTACGTTAATAGTATTATATTATTATTATCATCAGGAGTAATATCAAAGTCACATAAAAAGTTAGATATATATTAATAATTAGTTAAATTTATTTCTTAACCACGTAACATTGAGGTTTGATTATGAGTAAATAAAGTTACAGGATCGTTTCATAGATTCGATTCAGGTCTCACTCAAATAATATGAAAAGCAAAATATAATATTTTGAAGCAAAAGAATTTTCTTCAGCTTAGAAAATCACTATAAGTAATATTAACACAGCCATGTTAGTCTAAGGCGATATTACTAATATGAGACAATAGCATCAACGTACTAAGCACCATTAAGCAATGTAAGCTTAATTAAAAGAAAATGAAAGAACTCGTAAGTATTAATATAAAACAATAGTATTACTTTCATCATAACCCAATTACTTAAAGAGTTGCTTTAGTCCACAAGTTAGTCAACTAAAATAGTTAAGTACATAAATAGTAGCGTTAATGTTAATTCCCAATCAAATAGTTAAGTACATAAATAGTAGCGTTAACGTTAATTCCCAATCAAATAGTTAAGTACATAAATAGTAGCGTTAACGTTAATTCGCAATCAAATAGTTAAGTACATAAATAGTAGCGTTAACGTTAATTCGCAATCAAATAGTTAAACACATAATAGTAGTGTTCACGTTAATTCCCAATCACATATCTCACTAACCAACATAACATAAGTGTTTACACCGAACACACTTAACACACATTTATATAATCTGACTGACAGTCACAATCCCATTATAATACTTCACCCCGTCTTCCTCCAGCTGCAAGTTCACCTTCCCCAACTCCAAATGAGACTGATTTGAATGCCCACAACTCGGGTCTTATATACCAAACAATGATGGTGTAGGAACGAATCAGGAGGCGGCGGGTGGTGCCGGCTCCAATCATAGCTCCTCGAATCACATAACAGGTGCATGGTCCACTCACAGCTCCTGACGTCGATCATACGTCATAGCATCGGTCATCGAGGTGTGAAGGCTAGCATGCTGGTATGGGGCAAGATGGTTTGCCCACTCGCTCGTTCGCTAGTCTGCTTCACCGTTTTGGGTAGTGGGCTCCTTCAACTCTAATTCTAACTCTTAAATTAACATACAGGGCTCCGTATGTCAGAATATATATATATATATATATATATATATATATATATATATATATAGGCCTATATATATATTATATATGTTTGACCAAAGTTTGAGTGTGGCTGTGTACAGTGTACTTCCAGGTTAGTAACTTATATTACAATGTAAATACTAGTCTTCAATTGAGATTAATTTTTCATATAGGCTACATTCATTGTTAATAAATGTACAGTCAATATCAAATAATCATCAACAGCCTTCATGATCCATTACAAACCATATCCTTATTCTCAAGGTCAACCACAGCCTCCTTACATCATCACGGAGGCTTGTTTCAGCTTGGTAAGCTATGTAATTAACCCCTTCTATACCGACGACGTCTTTTGATTTTATTCTGGCTCCTACTAATCGATTGTATTCACTTTAGGAAGGATCTTCAGCAATTATATGGCTTCGAACTATCTCAATCAACCCTTTTAACTACCACAGATCCTTTCCAAGCTGTATAAAATCGTCTACATAGGCTATTGCTAGAATAAAATATAACATACGACGACGGTACAGAAGGGGTTAATGGAGTATTGTTCACATTTCAGTGTAGGCAATACTTTGGAGTGCTTTTGCATATCAGTGTACTCTTAAATCATTGTATTCATAATGACTATGGCTGATATGGTGATAGCAAACAAGTTACATGAGTTTCTATAGACTCTACACGAGACACGTGTACACCATTGCAGCAAGGGAGAGGAACTGTCAATAAACAGACGACATAAGTATTTTCCCGCGATAGGGAGGAGCTATGCGCTACCGCCATCTATTGCAGGGCTCCAGCCAAATCTGTAAATAATGGCCAACTACTATTAACACGGCTGATATTCCAAGACACCCCTCTTAGGTATTCTTGCTCTGTGCTGTACAGTACCTCAAAAACCTAAGCACATCGAAAGAGATCCACACCCCATGATAGCTAAGGGACAACTAAACTAACCCAACTCAACCAAACACAACTGTTCATACAACCAATCCCCAAGTTTCGAACACTAATTGCAGAGAATGATATAAAATAAAACATTATGAATTGTGTGAAACGTTAAGTTCAGGATTGATCTTTTTTATTAGTAATTTTTCACCAATAAGTGTTTCATAGTGGCTCCGAAACTTGGCAACTATTTGAAAATCCTCAGGAGTGTAGGGATGGTTTTGTTCTCTAGCATGATTACGAATGGCCGAAAAAGATTTGTTTTGCAAAAATTGACCTGATCGATGACTTTTACCAATGTGCTCGAACATTCGCAATTTAAATGCACGTCCAGAACATCCTATATACCTGGTCTGACAACCAGGACAAGTAAATTTATATACGATGTTCGAGCACAATTGGTCAGGCACTCGATCTTTAAATGAGAAGAAATTTCTTATGGTAAACTCATTCGTGAATATAATTCTAAAATTAACCGCGGGGAAACTAGTACTCAACAATTTTGATATGTATTTTCTGTACTGATAACTTACTTTACCGTAAAAGGGCATTTTAATGTATTTTATCAATTTAGGAACATTGGATTTAGCCTGATCAGGAGCACATAGTTTACTGTAAAGAAACCTCTTCAACACCTTGTCAAATAAATCCCTGACATAATTATTGTTAACAAAATAATCTAAGTTTGCCTATTTCTTCATGTAAAAGATGATACGTGAAACATATATCATACGCTCTATTTAACAGGGTTTGAATGGAATTTAGCTTGTATATATCTGGAGTGAAACTTAACCAATTGAGTCCTTGATTTGTGAAGCTTGGCTTTCTATACACACCCGTTGTGAGTCCCTGTTCCGTTTTATGAACATTTACATCTAGAAAAGCTAATGAACTATTTTCTTCTAATTCACAAGTAAAATTTATATTCTTGTGTTGACTGTTCATTTATTGTAAACATTTGGCATTAGCATCATCATTATCGAAAATAAAAAACAGATCATCAACGTATCTACGGTAATACAAAGGTTTGCAATCTAAGGGCAGAACTGACTATAGCGATTGCCTCTCCCATAGTTGAAAGAGTGACAGGGCCAAAATCAAGGGACGTTCGAGCCAAAATGGCTGGACACGGAGTTGAAGCAATTAAAGTCATATATATTGAAATGTCGGGTTGGTTTTCCAACTCGATGTGATATTATCTCAGTAATAATCCTGCAATAGGATATCTAGAGATAGAATATGCCCGACAGGGTCACATCTTGCTATAACTTCTCACACTAAGGCAGCAGTCACACAATAAGAACACATGTTACTTTACACTCTTATTTATTCAATGGTATATACTGTATGTAGACCATCAACTATACCTACCCGTCATATCCGGCAGATGGTAATTGATACAGGTGACGAATCAGAATAGAATCTACTACACTGATTAGTTAATGTTCTATGTCACGTTACACACAGTATCAATAATGGAAGTATGCAGACAAATAATCGTCTATATGTACTTAGTATTTCAGTTGAGATAATAATACATATGTAAGCGAAGTGTCTAGCGTGAAGAATTCTGATATTGAGCGAACCTGCCTGAAAGAGCGCTCACAGGCCCGGGGCGGTGAGCGACAGTCAAAGAGATTAACTAGGAGTCACACAGGTGAGATGGTCATTTATAGTGTGTTGACCCTAGGTCAGATGAACTGCTATATTGAGAATTCTCGATTTACTTTTAGTGTGATTATAAATCACAGATGAAAGCTAGACCTTCACTTGGGTTCTTAGAGGCAAGGGAGTTTAAATTCGAACTAGCTTGTCTAAGCGGTTTTGTGAAAGAGTCTACACACGAGGTATGAAAAATAATTATTAACCGGGTATGAGATCTGATCACACGTATATAGAAATTCAAATTCAAAGTAAGTGATGAATAACTATAATAAGTTTTTGAATAAAATGCAAATTAATACAAAGAGAGTTAATTTATACTCGATTAAGATGCGACTGTAAATAACAGTAATTAAGAGCTTCGAATGAACTTGGAATAAATGGGGCGCACACAACGAAGTTGTGCTACGTAAAATACCACGATTGTAGCATAAAAAGGTAATTTGAATGTATTAACAAATCCCTATTAGTCCGGCAGATATGTAACAATATAAGACCAAGATGTTCACTTCTGGAAGAAAGCATGAAAATTTGTCTATAGGGGTTCTTGAGTATGCTGAATCCGATTGTAATGGGATCCACGCTGGCAAACCAAGGGTTCCCACTCAAAATTGACATTGAACATGGAAGGGGTCAAATCGCCATTTCTTTGCGACCGCAACTTTTTTTAACAACATTGAATATTTATTAGATGCTCGTTATATTCCAAAATTGAAATTTTTGATATGTATCATACAAAAGAGTATTGTAGTATACTTGTGTAAACAACAACTATGCTTTCCATAAGAATTTGATTCGTTTTACGTGCCACATATGATAGTGAAAATTAAATTTAATGATATTATAGACAAAGTAGGAATATTCGTCAATGAAACACATTGTTACATATCTGCCCGACTAAACATAGCAATATAACAATCAATAAGCATTACTGGATCATCTATTTACCAATTAGAACATGTCCCTTGGTGTACACTGTCCACCACAGAAGCAGAGCTGTGTGCAGGGGAGACTGGCTTTGGAGCATTGGCATCGTCCTGTGCAGCGTTTCTTGCAGGCACACTTGACAAGTTCTCTGCACCCCTTTGATGCTTCAGGGAGGGTACTCCATAAGGGCACCCAGATTCCTTCGCTGTCTAGTTTCCATCCCCACTCGGAAGGACTTGGAAGAGTAGGACTGGCCTTCAGAGCCTGTCCCCAGACGTGCCCTGCTTGGTAAGCCGCTCGCTTTACATGTTGTAGCAGTGTTGCACGTGACGGCGGGATGTTTTCCAGATTCCGATTACCGTAGGAGAAGAGTTGCTTCCTTGCTTCATTCACTTCAGTGTGCTGTGATGTGCGACAGTAGAGCAGGACCACATATATCTCGAGTTCTCTCATGTCAGCTTCTGTCACTTTATCCGGAGTATCTGACAACCAATGAAATACGTCGTTGATTTGTGGAAGTGATTTCCATACTTCCCAGGCGGTCTTCTTACCGATGGAGCTGAATGACGACACCGTGTCGCAGCCTGACAATGCATGCATGAATGGCAAGCCTCTGCAGTAATCATTGCCCATCTCACTGGCAACAATATGAGCTCCAATATAACGGAAGTGGGCACCATGTCCGAAAGCTAACCAAAGTTCACAATCTGCCATGTCGATTGCAGTCACAATGGCAAGCACCATTACGTCCGTGTCAGTGGCATGCAGCATTATCTTCTTCATGCCAAGTTTGTACGCATGGAAGCAATGGAGCATCATTCGGTAGTCTGCCTCTTCGTGTGAGCATGGATGTAGGTCAGAAGCATCCAGTGTTGTGGATGAGGCAACACTCTGACCCTTGGTTGTGATCAGCATCTTCCCTGTTGCTGTTGCTTCAGATTCAATGGCTGTGGCTAGAAACCTGAAGAGTTCTGTCTTGTTGCTGTCAACTCACAAGAAACTTTTCCAGTTGAGTGGGAGTCGTGTTTTCTCAGACACACGAAGAGCTTCTCCTGTACCTCGGCCCTCTCTGGTCTGCGCTTTCAGACTGTCAGCCATGTAGGTATCCCATACAACATCTACCCGTGCAGCATGTTCAAGCTGCCTCTTCATATACGGGACAAAGACATACTCTGCATAGTCTTTGAACGTTTTCACGTATGTTGTGGCAGTCTTCGGATCCAACCTATGGACGAGGGCGGCACCATCATAGATCTTCACGTCCACAGTAGGTGTGGTCTGTGGACGTGGTGCTAGCGGTTCCAGACACTTCAGCAAGTCAGCCTTGTCTCCGAGACGCATCAGGTTGTTTTCAGCCAGAGACGTTGGCCACGAGTGGTTCTCATGCTGGAAGAAAACTTCCATCTCACCATTTCGTGCTTGATAAGAGATGTACATTCGCGAAAATAGCTGCAGGTTGCTCTTCATGTTGGACATTTTGGACTTTATCTTCAAAGACACTTTCCGTTCTCCTGACTTGAACATCTGGAGCTTGTTCTTTGGAATAGTGTCATTGAAAGGCTTCTCCATCTTCACAACTCGCAAATCAACGAAGGTGCTGTATTGAGTCCTTCCTATTTCCTCAGCTTCTGAGTAGTTCTTGATGACTTGAGCAGCCATGATGACCTTCGTGTCCAGTGTGAGGAGATCAGCGCTCGTTTCTGTGAAGGGATTACCCAATTCATTCAAAACATCTATCACGCTTTGGACACTTGTTGCAAATCTCTTTTGTGTGGTCAGAGTTTGTTCATGGTGTCGATCATTGTGGGTTGTCTTCTGAGATGTGCTCACTTCCACCTCATGTATGATCCTGGCCATCTCGGGGCCGGCAATCATCCACCGCCTGAGGGCTGATTCATTTTCAGTGATGCCGATTATTCCACCATCCCCTTTCAACACAGCATTGAGCTGCTCGTGTACATGGTCATGTGCCATCATGGAGAAGCGATGAGTTGTCTTCTGTGTCACAAAGTGTCCTTTTTTGAACTCGTTGCACACTGCTGGGCATTCACGCTGTAGCTGCAGCAGATCTCGCACATGAACAGACAACCACCTCGGATAGTGGAAGTGATCCATGGCAAACATCCATGGCACAATTCTTCCCAGTGTGCCAATGTAGAGCTCAAAGTTTCCTTCACGCTGTGACTGCATGAACTGGAGGAAAAGCACCTCAAGTTTGAAGGTTTTGCTCCAGTACCGAAACTGCGGATGCTGTGTCTCCATGTGTGTGCACCAGTCTTCGAATGGCATCACAGGCCTCGCGTCTGCCTCTGTTTCTGTTTTGTATGAATTGTAGGCTTGGCTACGTAAGCAACACAGTGCAGCAGCTGTTACTTGATGAGCCCACTGAGAACGTGCTGTGAATGATCCCTTCCTAAGAGCATCAGCCCTACCATCTGTGGTAACGTTTGCAGTCGTCAGTACAATCAACCATCCACTGCCATCTAGCCAATCTCCCAGAACTTTCAGCAACGCCATCTCTATATGCAATCCACCCATCATCACCACATACTTGTCTTCGCCATAGGCAGCTGGCCAGGTCCACTGTATCTTGTTGGCGATGGCATACAGCGGCTGATCAACAGTCAATATCGGGACTTGTCCTGGATGCACATGTTCGGTAGCTTTAGCGATTACATCCATGCCATGCTTTACCATCGCCAAAGAATGCGCATTATCACGGAATAATGGCATGATCCCGGATATCGCTGGTGGTCTGGGGCAGGAATCTTGTGACGCTGCAAATATGCAGACCAAGAGATGTTATCATCTGAATTAATTTCAGGTTTCTCCAGCACCTTCTCAACTGCCTGTGCCCCTGAGATCTGAAGCTCATCTGAGTCGACTGGTGAGTTTTCGGGGACAGCTTGTCCCTCAGTCTTGCATGGTGTAGGGTTATCGGTTGGGAATGTAGCTGCTGGGACTGGTGGGACAGTACTGTACGAGTCCATGATTGGCTTGATCTTCGTTGCGCTTGGTGTGTCCTTGTGGATGAGAGGTTTGTTCTGGAGCTCTGTGCCTGGACATTCATTCGTAACATGCTGCATCAGAGAGATGGCTGTTCCATGGAACGCAGTTTGTACTGAAGTCGATGTAGGATTGTGGTCTATGTTATCGAGATTGCCTGTTGTGAAGAGATCTTTTCTCAGGACTGTTAGGCACACAACCCCAGCATCTTCAAACGAGGTCAATGCACTGTTTGCTACATCTGTGGACAGCTGTAGTATTCGGTCATATGATACAGACAATCCCTTCTAGAAAAGAGTGTCAATCAAGTCACGCTTTCGGGTCTTGTTGTGGATCAGCAACCCAAGGTACAAAGGAAGTCTAGTTTCTCGTTCCAGGCTGTGTCGAGTCTGTAGAGCAGTGGCTTCTTTCCTGCTACTTTTCAGAGTGTTGAATGTGAGCAGCTCAACTATTGATATTGCAGATGTTTTCACGACCTGATTGTTTTCCGTCTGGTTTTGGATGTTTGTACCTCCAAGAATCATATGAACCAAAGCAAGTAGGGAAGTTGGATTATCCTTATACTGCTCGTCTAGCAACGATCCCATGAATGTGTAGCGTTTCTGAAAGATCTCTTTCCTGATTATGTGCTGCACTCATGAGCACAACAGCATCACTCTCAGGGTCCCGCTTCTTGGCCTCCAACAAAGTATCTCCAACGTCATTCTTAAACGTGAGCATGACCTCATACTTGCTTTTACGTGCTTCCAACTCGGGAATTCGTGCGAGAAGCTTCTCCTTCAGACGAGTTGAGTTTGTGCGCTCTGACATATTGCCGCCAAGTTGCTTAAGTCGTGATCTGTAGAGTTGTACGAGGCTTGACAGCTTGAATATGTGTTCCGCATGCTCATCTACCTGACGAGTCTCTTCAATGTAGGACACCAATTCTGCGAAGGCTATAGCATCAGGGGCTAGATCTGAATCTTCCTTCGATTCCACTTTCCTGGTGAATGCACGATATCTATTGCTGAAGCCAGTCAAACACTGTTTGTGGTATATCGCATCTATTGCAGTCATGTCTCCAGAGGACAGCTTTGCTAGTAGCCGGGTATCACGAAGCTCAGTTGCCATTTTCCGAACACTTGCGTCCATTCGTGGTGTGGCTGCTCTGTGATAAGTGTCCTCCATTTTTTCATCGCAAAAGAAGCAGAGACTTTCTTTAGCTTGGCAGGAGGTTCCAGGAAACGCACAACGCAGTCTACCTTTGAGTGGAGAAGTCTTCGGTTCAGGATCTTCTAGTTTGGCAACCTTCTTGCGAGCATGCTCAACTTTGGCTTGGTTAAACCTCATGTAGCATGTTTTGTGCCATCTTGCATTGTGCTGAAAGAGGGTTGCAGCGATACCTTGACCGTCATCCAAACGTGACAACTGTATGTTCATTGGCAGTGCACTAAACGAGTGTAGCTCCTGGATGTGCTCAGCTAACGATTCATAGCCTTTGGACTGGTTTACATTCTTACATTGGGACGGGTCTCTCAGGGGTTCAGTTGAACTTTTCTGGCATACAGCACATAGCGTCCAGTCTGTTTCGGTTAATACCGGGTGATGGGCAGAAGTACTGTCAAGCTTTATTTTCTTGGTCGCCATCGCTCCATATAGCTTGGTTGTATTAGACACCATCCATATCTATTCCTGAAAAGATTAGAAACATTTGTTACGTTCGTTTCAATATTAATAAGAAATCTATATCAAAGGTTAAGTTAGACCTGATTAATTATTGAAGGCTAATCATGATGAACGTTGGCAAGTTCTGCAAATTAAACACATCATCATATTAATACATATGTATGCATGCACAATGGATATGATTTTCCTGAAAAATAAATGAAAAGAGATATATTCATTAATGTTCGGATGGAGTTTTAAATAAAATCGTTCACCCTTATATCCTTCCTTTGATATCCTTGGATATGTCATTATTGTCAAATAACGGATTAACGTGGCTAGACCACAACAATATAGGTTGACTATGACAAACGTTTTTTTTAATATATTTTTTTTCAATGTCAATTTTGAGTGGGAACCCTTGGTTTGCCAGTGTGGATCCCATTAAAATCGGATTCAGCATACTCAAAAACCCCTATAGACAAATTTTCATGCTTTCTTCCGGAAGTGAACATCTATTTGACATATCTGCCCGACTATATAAGCAATACACGAATCAAAGATACGAAGTAGAGCGGATTACATAAACATAAGATGTAATAAAATATTTACTTTGACATTAGTAAATTAAGAGATATCGGTCACCTAAGCAATATTGGGAAACGAATAAAATAACTTTAATATGAGTTACTATAATGGTGTGAAAAGAATTACGAAAACCTGCACACGTAAACTAGACTAATTCACAAGCACTAGATAAACTAGAGAACTTGAATACATGAATTAACTCAACGGGGGGTTCTTAACTTTTCGATAGGGAAGGATAGATAAATTAAAATTTGGGCATAGGTCGTAGGTAAATGATGGTAAAATAGGGAATATCTTCACGGTATTCACTTTCGCCGCAACTTGGATACACAAAGAATAATAACACATAAAGGTGAAATCTGAGAGTATTCCGTTTAAGTTTGTGATAAAGGTAGGTTTATATAACGTGTATACAAATATGAATTGCAAACATTAATTAAGAATTTCACTAGATAGGATTCACTTGGCAATATCTAGTACTTATGAAATCACTTGTACAGATCAATATTTATGGGAGGATAGATGACTATGTAGCGTATACACAAATATGAATTACAATAATTAATTAACACAGATCAAATCATCAATCTGTAGGAATACTCGCATATTCTACCTTACCTTCAACAATAGCCACAAATTGAGATACACAGGACACTTAGGATAGCATTTTAGGGAGAAGGGCCAGGCACGAGGGTCGGGGCGTCGTAAAGCTCTGGATACGGCAGCTGGACGTCGAGGGACCACTTCGTCAGGAGTCCAAGGGGCAGGGGTGGGTGGGACAGGACTTCACGCACCTTCTCTCTCAGGGGCAAATGACTCCCGGACAATAATCCGGACGGAGCGTTGTAGTAGGCAGCTAGTACTCCCAGACAATAATTCGGACGGAGTAACCTACTGAGGTTGAACTGCCTCTCTATAAATTCAGTCAGGCTATATTTGGATTATTTCTCTTGGTCAGGTTGCATTATCTAAAAATAACAGGGGCATAGTAAATAATATAAAAAGTGGCTATGTCTAAGGTAATAACTACATGAAAAATATATGTAAGTGCTTAATAATATCGCACTGAGGTTCTCGTCTTTTTTACCTCTGTTTCTTATTTCTGCTAGATGGCATGGTGATGTAATTAGTGATTTTCCATTCACTAGCTGGTTTGTCCATTTGTATTGTTTATGCAATAAATTTGTTATGCGGTAACTTCTATTACCATTTCTCTTCCTTTTTCACAGTATAGTTCCTCCAGGGTGGAGAGCCCCAACAATTTGGTCGTTTGAGTCCAGCGCTGTGGTTGGTGGGGCCATGAGAGGTGGTGATTGGTGGGGCTTGACCTGTATTGAGGGGGCAACTCACCTGTTTGCCCGGGAATTAGAAAATGGGTCAATTGGCCTAATTTTCCGTTCTCGAATTTTGCGATCTCTGGAGAATGGGAAATTGTATTCATTCTATTTTCCTTCTCCTGGTGTTTGAATATATTTCTCCTGCTCTGCCTCGACTCTCTGACTACCGCTATATTGTACGGTTCTTCTTTTGACCCCGTCATTTCATATATATATAAACGATAACCGCTTACGTTCCCCTGTACTAAGGAATCATTTATAATATCAAGCGAACCCTTCCTCCATCAAATTCACCCGCTCTCTTGGACATTGTGAATTATATTTATAGTTTTAGATTGTAAACGCTTGTGCACGGGGAGAATGGTGCTTTTGTTCAGAATGAAAACATAAAAATAATATGCAATCACATTCATTCCAGAGGTGTATTGTATCTAGTTTCTTTCATAAATTGAACATGTTTGTTCGTTTCATAGTATGCTTCCTACGCAGAATACAATAATTATTACGATTGTACAATAGCAAATCCGAATAGATGTTTTATATTAATTAAATATGGATATTGTGTAGTCATAATCTTTGATTTGTACACTAATGTGTTTTGATATATCATATGAATTGCATTAAAGGATAATGTAAGACAATTGCACAATACGTAACAAGTAAGTTATCTAAAATATATTCTTTGTCTGCCACAATCAGGTCAATAAAGGCTGTTTCCTAGTTATGACATAATCAATTTTCAATTAGGATATTCGTCGTCATGTTTGTGTGTTCAGAAGATGCGTACAAAATGATAGTCATTTAAGACGAAGGTAAATCAGTTCTTTCTTTTGCTTTTAGAATATTACATATTAAGATTTGATCCACCTTCCCATCAGAAAGTAAATATGTAAATAACAAAACATAATGGAATCGCTTATATCAATAATCTGTTTTGTATATTAAAAATCGGACACCATAACATGTTTTATGCGACACACGTTTCATGTGAAATTTGCAGACAGCTAGCTAAAGAGGGCAAACCATACTTACCTTTCCAATCAGAAGAACAAAAACATTCAAACAATGCAATAACTCATCCACATAGCCTACAGAGTTATATCAGGCTACACGAGGCAGGGAATGATTATTACCCTTCCAAATAATGTCTCCTGTTAACTCCATTGTCCTATGCGCTCTGTACTCGGCGCGGACCTCCTCTCCACAAACTACCTAAACCATGCTATCCTAGCCGCCAGCCAACGCAGAGGTCCCAATAAGACCTCGTTCAGTGCTACCAAGAAGCCAAGCTAATGTTGTATAATTATGTACTCTGTTATTTCATGATTGTGTATGGTGTTGTGATTTCATGTGTATTGTGTCTGTATATACAGTATACACCCTATTTATTGTACTTTCTTTGTGTTCTTTCTGTCCAGTCAAGTACCCCTAAGAAGCATCCTAATAATATTTGTACTTCAGTATCAACTTGTATAGATTTCAAAATATCTTCATTTCGTTCTAGGTGTATATTTCAGACTTTGCATATCATTAGAAATCCCTTTTCACTCCGAGTTCTTCATTATTTTGTCAGACCAGAGATTTATTTCTATAAATGAATATTGCCGGTAAAACTACTTCGTGTAATCTTCTCACTGTTTACATGCTCAATTTTCTGCTCTTGATTAATGTTGACATTGCCTCTGCCAATTTCGTGAGTACCAGTACGAGGCGGTGGAAGGGTTTTTCTGAACACCCTTTTTCCTCATGGTGAACCCCGTTCATTTGGCAATTTTAAGACATATAATGGTGTCGATGTTTTCCTGGCGAGTGATAGCGAACCTAAAATTAAGGAGGAACTGGCCTTCGGCCGAATAATGTACACATATATCTGGAAGGTGAGCCTTGGGGGAATTTATTTTAACCTTGATGAAGGTCTTGAGACGAAACTAAAAATACTAAATATATGAATAAATACCTAAACAAATACATACAAATCTCCCCTTAAACTAAACATAATAAATGTTATGAAATACCGTAGTGTTGTGATATATAGGTGATCACATTTACTTTCTGACCTTGTTTTACAGTTTCAGGTCAGCACATATTGAGCAGTTGCCTTGGGATACGTATTTTAGGTGACTACCCAACGATAGATAACCTTGATTGAAAAAGATTGCTGACTAGTTTTTCTCAGCTCATTTTGCTTTCCTACCGTGTGTGTTGTGTATGTGTGTGTGTTTGCGCGCCTTTTTGCCTACTTTCTACCTTTAAATCACCGAGTTATTACCCAAAAAAATTCAGTGTAGACATAAATTGTCACAATCTTTCTCCAAAATTAATCAAATTTCATTCATACATATTCAGCCATTCAAGGTGCCTGACCACCTCGCCGTGACCAAGTGGTCGGTGCGATATGTGTATCTATGTAACTCTCAGCTTGCACCTCTCCTCTTTCCCCATCACATTTCAATTTAAAATCCATTTGGAAAAAAATATCACCAAAAATTCACAACAGGTTCAATTCCATCACGGAAAAAAAAATAGAAGCATGACTGCAGTCAATAGTTCGAAACCGCTTCGCTTGGTTCGTTGCAGTGGGAAAATAGTGTCCGGTCTAAAAACAATATGATGAAAGTAAAGATACAATTGTAGGCACCTGAGTGGATATGTGCGATACAACATTATGTTAATGCAGTTGGGAAAAATAATATTGGACTTGGTACAAACGTGTGTAGGGCCTCATAAACAGACAGAGAAATGAGGAAGTACGAGAACGATCTAATGTGGATACAGATATGCTGGAGAGTATAAAAGGGAACACTTTGAGGTGGTCAGGTCATGTGAAACGTATGGAGTGTGAGAGGATGACAAAATTAGTGGATAACAGTGAGGTGGAAGGGCAGAGAGGGAGAGGTAGACCGAGAATGAGATGGAAGGATGGAGTTGACAAACTGAAAGTGGAATGGGAGGGTGGTTGCAGACAGACTTCTGACAGAGAAGTATGAAGGCGATTAATTCGTGTCCACCACATTGGGCATTGAGGCGTATGGCAATAGACAGATAGATACAAATGCTGGTTGTATTTGACCATCTTATTGCAGCATGTTAAAACGCTGGATTAATCTTACGCACATCTAATCACAACATTGCGTTTTCCTACATATTATTAGTACACTGGTAATAACATGTAATCATTCCATCACCTACAAGCACAGGAACCAGGTTCTTTAGTATCCAACTTTACCTCACTAAAGTCACAATTTGCTCAAGTCCTGAAGTTAAAGTAAATGAAGTAAAGTCATGATTATAAATTGAAAACAAAAAAAACTTGGAATTGGGAATTGAAGGTCCATATTATTTAATGGCAAAATGCTCGTCACTAACATTAGAGCTATATGTGAGTAAATGGCGAAGCTATTATTTTTGGGGGTTACGAAGTTGTCATATTAAATCTAGTAACATACGAAATATCAAACACAAATGGACATTGTGAAGGACTATATGACATTTGGCCGAATCGTTAACTAAATGACATCCCAGAGCTATGTACCTTGTATTATAATTATATATTGGTCTTCAGTAATGAAATTACTTATATCCGAGGCACATTTTACGCATAATTTGGTCGACGATGTTATTGTACATGGTGAGCTTAATATAATGATCTATGACTTAGTATGTGTCCAGTTATACATATACCTCTCGTATAGTAACAATCACAATGAACATTTCTGCATTGATACAATAATGCCATTTCACATCTGAAACATTTTTGAAGACAAAAACGGTCTATATGTGATTTATATGCGGTTTATAGGTGATATAAGGTCAGGATCCAATCAGCTACGATATCAAGTTAATGCTCATTTGATAAGAATATAATATATGAAGCATATGTTGAAGTTTCATTGACATTGTTCCAGTACTGGAGGAGCAGCAATTACTTTTAATATTTGACCAATATTGTTATTGCCCTGCCTCGTAAAGCAAATTAAACTATATACACCCGACTTCAAAATCGAGATCAGCATGTCTTACTCCCTACTCGCCCAATTCTATGAAGCATTGACAACTTTAGGTTATCCCATGTAGAATTGTAGACCACATGGGATATCACCAAACCAGACCAATGATTCTAAAACGTCTAAGGTGGTTTTCTTAAACAATGCTTTCCCTTCGGAGCGTTGTTCATGGATGAATTATCCTTAAAAGTTATGTTTCCTTTAGAAATGGAAATGCTAATCCATCTAATCTCTCTAAACAATTATCATTTCCACAGTATTTGTTAGGCACAGGCGCAGCGAAGGGAAATAATGGTTTCTGAATACCGCTCTTAGTGTCTAGAAAACTTTGTACGGTCGTACCTTGGAGTTTCTCCAAAAATGGTTTGGTAGTGCTGTCTCTTTTTTTTTTTTTTGCAGGTAGGAATTTCGAAGTCCATCTTGTAGAACTAAAAGGTGCCTTTCATGTGAATGACTTTATTTCAGATCGGATCTTCATGCACAACTTGAGAGTCAACAGAACATTTTACAGTTTATTTGTTCCGTTCGCTGAGCGTCCACTTTTGAGAATATCAGACACAAATGTCCTCTGCACACCATGATTTCCATATCTGACTATATGTAGTTCCCTAACTCTTTTAGTTACCAAGCAACTTTATAGAGGGCGAAATACAAATACATGAGTGATTCCATCTTACTGCATAGTCCATATCGGTTTATGAAAGCTAATTATATCGGTGTGGTTGTACTGGGAAAACTCAAATGTATGTTATATATCTAATTATACATGTATATATTGTTTGTACGACGATTGTGTTCAGCATAATATGATTTGTATAAGCTAAAAGTTAAAGCATTAACAACATAAATATTTATCAAGATATTTCGTTCAATTCGCACGTTTGTGTTAAGCATCCTGTGTTTTTCAGTCCAACCATTCTGTTAACACCTCCAATACCAGCGACGGCGAATCGCCGTCAGTAGATAAGTCACTCCCCAGTCCCAGCGACGGCGAATCGCCGTCAGTAATGTACTTTCCTTGTAACTGCCTGTACAAGCCTGTACCTGGTACCACGACCGTTTGAGCACTGCTCTCGATTTGGCAACACTTCTCAGCTTATATAAGACCCACTGAAGGGTGGGAGAGCCAGTTTTGCCTCATCTCTTGAGGTGGAAAGTTGTTCTCTCTTGCCATTTTGGCCACAGTGCTTGGGACTGCAGGGGACTTTTATTACTGTATCCTACAGTAGAGTACGGGTTAATGGAAGCATACACCGTAACAACCAATGGCTGCACTGCACGTCTGAATCCAGAAAGAAAAATATAACATAAAATCTTACATTTGCGAAGTATTAACTATAGATAAAATAAGGAATATATTATTCTTGTAATACAAAGAGTTATCATAAGAAAATAAAAGTTACATGCTACTGCCATTATTTGAGCAAGTAATTTGCGTTGGTGTTTATTGTCTCAGAGTGACTGATAAAATAAGTTAGTGTCTCAAGGGCCCGAAAGGTTGGCACTTACTCCCCACCTATGTAAGATATTATTTATTTTGAATGTATAATTGTTCTATATATTTTACGACGGATGCATTTCATACCCATTATCAAAAATACATATTTGTCTATTTTGTTTTATCCGATATTTACTACCAGCATTCACTGAAGAGTGCGAGGGGTACGAAGGTCGTTACCGGAGTGTACAAACTGCCATAATGTTGAGCCTTGTGGCCGTGTGTCATAGAGGTCGAACTTCCAAAATTGTGAGGCAAAGGCCAAAGTATCTCGGGTTTGTTTTTATTTCCCTTCCATTCGGAGCCACTTTGTTTATTTGATAAGCAACGACTAAAAAGAGTAAGTTTATGAGCAACATTGATTTTTCTTTTTAGTCTCTCTCTCTGGGTGATATGTGGGACAATGGTGGTCTGTTCGACTTACATTCATAATATCCCGGGTTCGATTCCCGGGCTTTTCCCGGTGGATCACATGTTTGCTTTCATTAATTTCATTGGGAGGTGTTTGGTGTTGGAGCTAAATTAATACAAAAATAGATATACTGTTGAAGCAATCATACACGTAAAACAATTAAGAAACTGCTATTTGTTTTGTTTGGTCACGGAATTTTCTTAGCACTTAAATTATTGACATTGCAGAAAGCTCAACTTGACTTAATGAATATATATATATATATATATATATATATATATATATATATATATACCGGTATATATACAGTATATATATATATATATATATAGAAGCGATGCTCTCTTCACGGGGGAAGCGGAGGCGTATAATAAATAGAAAAACCAGCGCTGGGATGAACATCTTTATTGTGGGACGTTTCGGCTTACACACAAGCTATCTTCAGCCTAAAGTAAGACAAAAAGGTCCTACATAAATATTTGCATATTACTAATGGTTAATATTTAAAACGTGTAGGAGAATTATGATTATAATTATAATTAAATTATATATTACAATTAAGTAGGTTGGCAACACGAAATACAAGTAAATTGTACGAAAGGGGGGAGACAATATTGAAAACAACAACAGAGTAGAAACGGGTTCGCATTAACCCCTTATTAGCGGGGCCCGACTTAAGTCCGTATAGAGAACACCTGCCCAAAGAGCAGTGCCCAACTTTAGTCCGTGTGTAATTTTGGAGCAATATTGCCTCTGAGAGAGAGACGAGTGGTGGGCGGAGTGTAGGTTGGGCTCTGACCGTTCGCCACAGATCCCGCGGGCCTACTGACGTTTACTCCACACACATCCACCCTCCCTCCCTCACTACACAGGGTATTATGTCAAGAAATTACCGTATTTAAGGGATTTTTCATTCGTCTTACACGATCATTCCAAGAGAACGCGTGGTCATAGGAGAATGGTTCTAGTGTCATTGGAAAGCTGAATTAACGCCCTTTCAGGGATACATAATTGTATTACGCTCTGGCTCTTGTTTATGCATCAAAAAGAGCACGGAAACAAGGCCATTTAGGGTAAAACCACCCGCTTGGCGGGTAATAAAAATTCCTTACGGGCCCGCTCGTAAGGCGTTAAAGTAGAATGGAGTCGCGGAAATATAATTGTAAACACCAAAGATTTTTGAAAAATCGGAAAATGCATGTTATGTACGAAATACATTAAATTAGCATGAAAGGCAGTGAAACTATATAAGAAAGCCACTAGAGTAACATTATTACAGATGGAAATTGAAAATTAAGAACCTAATTCAATAATTCAGAGAATCAGACAAAATCACTAAGCATTAAAATATATAAAAGTGTTACAAATTAAGTTTTAATTATGATGCAAAACACATTGAAATAGCACAAAGGGGGAAAAACTATATAGGAAGACTATGAACTAAAGTAGAGTGTGGTTAAGGAATTAGTATAGAATGTGGATATAGCTAATACGAAAATAGAACTAATGGAAGAGAACCTACATAATATATATATATATATATATATATATATATATATATATATATATATATATACAATACTGTGTCACTACTTTATAATCCGATGATGGGTCATAACAACCATATCCAATTACACCACATAAATGTTGCCTTTAAATGTCTTTCTTCAATCTACATAGAGGGAGCCGAATAATGATGTGTTTCAAAGGCACATTAATGTGTATGATATTTACAAGTAATATTATATTATGCTTACCTACAGTATCTCTGACGATAGTCGTTGTTTTCGTGATAGTGGTGGTGTGTGGGGCCCATGAATTGAGCGACGTGGCTTGGAGAAATTCCTAGAGCTAAATTATGTCAGAGTGTGTGGGTTATATATTTTAAATTCAATTTCCCTCCAAAATTAGACTTTCCACAGTTAAAATATTACACTTTAACGGCGTTCGCAGTTGGATCATAGGTCGTCTGTTTCCCGGTTTAACAAAACGACTGTGAATGACCATCTACTATGGGTTTCAGAGGCCGTGTTACATCGTTGTTCGGGAATAACTTCTTAACGAACAGTTGGATCAGTCTGATATTTTGACACGGTTTTTTTCACACTGTGCCCTAATTTTCGTCAATATAGTGCATTACCAAAAGTGTAGAATTAAGCCACTTGTCCCTGTGTCATGAGGTTAAAGTCACACATTAATGACACAGAAACGAACAAAGCTACCGTGGCTTACCCGTGAGACCCACCAAACCATTATTGCTCCTCCATCAAGTATAAATATACAAAAAGTATATTTTTTTGTATATTTATATTTTGTTATTGACAGATAACTTGAATTTAAAGGTGATAGTAGGGTAGGGTGGTGGGTGATAACTACCTTGTTTGATGGAGGAGCAATAATGGTTTTGTGGTTCTCATAGGTAAGCCACGGTAGCCTTGTTCGTTTCTGTGTCATTAATGTGTGACTTTAACCTCATGACACAGGGACAAGTGGCTTAATTCTACACTTTTGGTAATGCACTATATTGACGAAAATTAGGGCACGGTGTGAACAAAACCGTGTCAAAATATCATACTGATCCAACTGTTTGTTAATAAGTTATTCCCGAAAAACGATATAACACGGCCTCTGAAACCCATAGTAATATACTAGGTCGTGTTAGCAGTTAAGTAACTATTTTATCCTATTCCCATCATCACGACCATCAACACCACCAGCAACGACATGTGCATGTGTGTGTGTGTGTGAGCATTTGTGAAACCATCACATATAATGGTAATGGTAATTGTATTGTCAGTAGTACATACACACTTAACAGTCCCATGAACACCGTGATGATGATGTATGTGAAAGCTGGAGGACGACATGAAACTAAATATTTCTAATCATGGGCTATTACAAACACGTGATAAATATCAAGGAAATGTGATTTCTCTCTCTCTCTCTCTCTCTCATAAAAACTTTACTAAAATTGTTCAACGTTTCTCAACTATGATATTTGCTACGGACACATATGTGCGAAGGACCGGATGAAAGGCACTTTAATGTTACAACCGAATATTTTGATCGGTGACAAAAAAAAAAAAAAAAACGAATAATAAGGTATACAGTATATATTATATCAAATACGAATATATTGAAGTTAAATTTCAAGTAAAAAAGAAGAATGTTTAGCGTGTTTAATAAACAATTGTATAGTAAGTTGCGTGGGGAAATTGTAGACACCAATCGAGCAGGGCAGTCGCCAGGGGAGGCCACATTGGCACTTGATAAGGAGTTGCTGAACCTCCTGTTTCATTTGCCTGGCTTTCCCCACTGTTTCTGTTGTGCCTCGCCTACACAGAGAGTAACCCATCTAACTCTCACAAACACCTCCTCTTCCTATTTATTTCACTGCACTTTACAAGCACACCACACTTCTTTCCCACATACCTTAATTTTCTCTAATGTACCTTTATTTTGGATCTCTGTCACTCTTTCAACCTTAGGTGAAGGACACTTTTTACAGGCAACTTTGCTTTTTCTCTCCTGCATACACATCGAAAAATAATCGAGCGGAACTGTACCCAGGGGAGGTCACATAGGCATATTGACAGGAGTTGTTGGAACTACGGTTTCATTTGTCTGGCTTACTCCACTGTTTATATTTGTGCCTCAACTTCACAGCTAACTCTCACAAACACCTCCTCCCCCAATTAATTTAACTACACTTCACATCGTACATCGTAAATTTTTCCAACACAGCTAAATTACCTCTAATGTACTTAGATTTTGCTCTCTGTCACTCTTTCAACCTGGGGGGGGGGGGGGGACTTGTTATAGGCAGCTTTGCGTGTTGGTTCCTTCAAGCACATAGAAAACAAACTATGAAGGTCATATCGAAATAAATATGCTTTACCTAAATCTGAACGATAATTATTGACTGTTACACCTTTCTCTTGATGTTTGTGTAGGAACAGCAACAGGTGATTAAGCGCGTTTTGCTAGAACGAAGACAATGTTGATATGTTGCTGTATTTGAAAATTCTGATAGGAATTTTAACCAGACTTAAATATGAAATACAACCCACAGGAGAATCCAAAAATACATTTTGTTGGGTATGATCTCTGGATGCAAACATAAGATCCAGAGGACTAAACATCAAGATGCAATATTATATTTGTCGTCGTATACTGTATGAACATTGATTATAATAAATATTCACTGTTATTTCAACCCATGCTTAATCATTGCCCACTGATTAGTTTCCTCCATGTATTTGTCATCCTCATTGCATATTCTAAACAAAGTAGAAAAGAAAGCCTTCCATCTCACCAATTCTCTGCAATCTCTCTCTCCGCCGCAATGTTGCATCTGTCTCTCACTATTCTACCGCTATTACAATAATCAGTGTTTCTCAGAGCTTTCTCAGAATAAACCACCCCATCTTCGTAGAGCTCGTAGCATCCGTCTTGCAACACAATCCCACCCCTACTCTGTGCAACTCCCCAACCCAAGAGTGAAACGTTTTTCTCAATCTTTCTTCTATGCAATTGCTGAGCTTTGGAACTCTCTTTCAGTATCAGTATTTCCCTCATCCTATGACTTAAATTGCTTCAAACTCCATGTGTCCAGGCATTTTGGCTCGAACGTCCCTTGATTTTGGCACTGTCACTCTTTCAACTCTGGGGGAGGCACTCGTCACAGGCAGTTCTGCTTATTTTCTCCCTCACTCACATAGACAAAAACAAAATGGTCGTCCAATATGTATTTCACCACCTAATTATGTCCAATCAAAATCAATGTATCTTATAAATAATTCCTACATACAACTAACTTTTAGTCAAGGGTAATTTTAGTCACAGGTCAATTTGTCCACATCATGTAAAGGTCTGCTAGTTGAGATACTGAGTGGAAATATGCCAAGCAAATAGATATGTGTACATCAAAAGTAATATTGTGTGTGGCTACAGATAAACACTATATACACATTTCTGAGATTTTTTACCTAAAATATGCTAATGCCAGCCAAAGAAACATTAAACTAAATTTAAATATAAAACAAAATACCAGTTGATTTCTTCATGTTACAATTGTCGATGAGATGACAATATAATTATTCTAGCTACCCGCAGAGCATTATATTCAGCTTAGGAAAGGTCTCTAAGTATCAACGGGTTAAGAAGTAGCCTAAGTATCCCCCTTATTCTGAAATATCTGACATATTGAACAGAATCGTGAGGAGGTAGACAGCATACAATACACATGGATGTTAACTGATTGAGAAGATGGTTGTATTTTCCGACCCCCGTTATCTCACATGCTTAGCCTCATTAGATTTCAGATTTTCAGACATTTGCCCCATTAGTTTGACGATTTTAAAACCTTTCACCCCTTATCTTTGTCAATATTACGACCATTCGTGTCATTTTTTCCTGGCGTGCGATAGCAAGCCTGTAATTTAGAAGGAACCGGCCTTCGGCCGGGATATTTTTCTACCGAAAAATGTACAAAGGTATCTAAAAGGGGAATCTTGGGGATATTTTTTATATTTGATGGAGGTGTAGGGAGGAAACTAAAAAAAAATATATGAAATAGGTCAATAAACCGACCAATGATATACCCTTCCCCCCTTAATGTCGCGAGGCATTTAAGACACTACACAGAACACACCCACCCTAGGATAGGGAGACATTGACCCTGCACACAAAATGTAAGACCTGCGACATCACCGGAAAGTTATCTTTGCTTGCAGTCGCAACAAACGAAGCAGATGAAGCTATTAGAAGACTTCTGGACACTAGAATATATGAAGTTTACCGGTTTTACTTTACACCCAATTGCCAATCAAGATAATTAAATACCAGTTTATGATTGCTTAGTGTTGTTAATCTTGTTCGTCTTGTCCTTTTCATTATCTTTTTCCTTCAGTTACCACCACCATCATCGACAGAGAAGCCCTCTTAATATACACTCACACACACACACACACACACCGCACTGCAGGAAGAGAGCCACTACACGAGGCTGATATGAAGGCCCTACAGAACGACCCTGAAACTACACCATGATCTTTGTGTGTAATAGAACGAGATATGCTGAAGGCCAGGGGAGAGGGAGCAACACCAGAACCAAGAAGGATTAAATAAAATTGAAATTAAGAACTTTGAGGAGATTAGGTATTTAGTAAGCATTTATATGTATGTACATTTACTCATCAATCATTAAAGGAAGGACAAAAGGAAAGGTCGGGAGTGGAAAGTAAACAAAAGATGGCAGAAGACAGAACGCAAATGAAAGACTAATCACAAAAAGGACAACGATAATAACTATAAGAAAACACACTTTTCAATATAAATCAAAGGTAAGGCAATGCGCGTCATCATCATCACCATGTCCGACACACTTGCCTCCTCCTGGGATGCTGTGTTCTGGATGGCCGCGGGAAGTACGATTCCTGGATATTCAGCTCAAAAATGCTTCTCGGTAAAATATAATATCATATGGCATACAAAGATGCATTTGGTCTTATGGCCACGCTTAGTATGAATTATTCTTACTTCATGGTAAATAGTATATACATCTGTCCCCGGGTACTGAACGTTAATGATCTTATCTGGCCTCATTCAGAAGAAAAAAAACATATATTATACTTTAAAGATGCCAGGCAAGAACTGTTGAACAATTATGCTGGGGCAACGCTCGAGTGCCACAATTTAATCATTTTCTGTAAACAAAGCCATATAATGTCTCTCTGAATGCTTTGTGCAAAATTTTAATTTGTGCTACTTTTACATAAAGCTTAATTTTAAGGTACTTACCATTTATTATCATAAAGTAATTAATGTACAGTATTAAGGAGTTTCTGAATAATGACCGATAAATATATGTTGTATTCGGATAAACAGTTATGATCGTCTCTCTCGCTCTCTCTCTCTCTCATTATCCAGTCCGCAAGCCTTTCATCATTAAATTAGGCGACCAAAAAAGGAGTAAAAAAAGCAGTCTATAAATGAAAGAGGCCAACTAGTGGAACCTTTACTAACCCCTTTTGTAGTGGTGACATCTTGTTCATTATAGTTTACCTATATCTAGACGATTTTGTGCAGTTTTAAAAGGGTCTGTGATAGTGAAAAGGGATAATCAAAATAGTTCAAAGTCTATTAATTGTTGAAGGCAATTTAAAACTAGATACAATCGTATAATAGTAGCCATCATTATTGAAAAGGACGGCACTGGTGCTGAAAGAATTAAGAAGTCCAATATCTCATGTGTCCCTTTTCATACCATAGGCTTTCATTCGTATCATACCATTACATATTGTTAGCATTTAGCTTAACATAACACTGGCTAGAACGTTGTATCTTAGCATAATCTAACCCTTTATTCAGACTCGGATGCCATAATCTCATAAGCCCACTCATATATATTCGTGGACTTTACTTATCTCTAACTATACATGTATATCTCTGGAAACGAATTTATGAATATAAGTTTATATACATAAACCACAAAAACAAAACAAACTACATATACTGCTTATTGAAAAGAGGTTCTATCCATACATCAACCCATAGAGGGTCCACGAATGCTCATGAGTGGGCAAGGGACTATGGCAACCGAGTGTACGATTATGTTATTATAGTTATACTGGCAATCGTTAGCTGATTATATGCAGAGTAAAAGTAAACCGTGAACGTAGACATCTGTATAGAAATAATGCTTCTTCTCATGTTGAATACAATGACTAAAACTAACTTAAAATATATATGCTAAGCTGAAATTGTGTATTTATAATAGGGTTAAGGGGAAGGGGGTAGTATAATTTGCTCCCTAGACCTCAAGCAAACTTTACAAATTACCCTCAAGACCCCATCAAGATTAATTTGTACAATTTTCAGTAGACAAATGTCCCGACCGAACACCGATTCCTCCTAAATTACAGGCTTGCTAGCGCTCGCCAAGAAAATATGACCACCTAAAGGGCATGACAGGTCTGAACATGGTCATAAAATGGGTCAAATTGTATAAAAATCGCAAAACAAAATGGGCGAACTTTTTATCATATCAAAACTACTGAAAGGAACTACTATGAGGGAAAAGGAGGTCCAGATAACAAAAAACCTCCCTTTAACCCCTTCTCTACCGGCAAGGTATTTATAATTGTTTTCTAGTTATAATTAGACGATTGTGTGCAGTTTAAGAAGGAGCTATTATAGCAAAAAGAGTGAAGTGAGATAGTTCGAAGCCTGCTCATTACTGGAGGCCATTTTTAAACTGATTAAAGTAGTTTAATAGTAGCCAGAAAACTGATTAAAGTCGTTTAATAGTAGCCAGAAAAGGTAAACAGGAAGACGCCGGTAAAAAAAAGGGTTAACATGGGCTAGCATAGTAAAGTCCACTGCAGTATTTATACCACATCATAGCAAATCAAAGAATAATCTTACATGAAGTATTGATACCAAATCACCACTATCTCTATATATCAACCAATTCATTGTCTTGTGGCTTTCCTCCAACATTTTTGTTTTATGTGCATGAAGGAGACAAAAGGAAAAGCTGCCTGTAACAAGTACCCCCCTCATCCCCCAAAGGGTGAAAGAATGATAAGATAACCAAAGTCAAGGTACATTAGAGGTAATGTAGGTGTGTTGGAAAGAAGTGTGGTGTGTTTGTTAAGTGTAGTGAAATTAATAGGAGGAAGTTTTTGCGAAAGTAAGCTGGGTTACTCTCTGTGTAGGTGAGGCACAAATAGAAACAGTGGGGGAAGCCAGACAAATGAAACAGGAATTCCAGCAACTCCTTATCATATGTGTATGTGGCCTCCCTTGGGTACTGTCGTGCTTGATTGGTGCCTACAATCTCCCCAATTGACATCATACCTGACACTATCATATACTGTAGCTAGCCTGTCAAATTACCGTGCAGTTTATTCATCAATCTATCCAATTATTGAGAGAGAGAGAGTGAGTGAGTGAGTGAGTGAGTGAGTGAGTGAGTGAGTGAGTGAGTGAGTGAGTGAGTGAATGAGAGAGAGAGAGAGAGAGAGAGAGTGAGAGTGAGTGAGTGAGTGAGTGAGTGAGTGAGTGAGTGAGTGAGTGAGTGGGGGTGATGTGGGTGGGGGTTGGGGGAGGAATTGATGGGTAATGAATTAAAATGCACCCTTATATTTGGTTCTTTAATACCAGTAATTACGAAAAGTATCCTTCGAACTCTGTTATTACGTGCAATATTCCCCGAACTCAATGATTGCATACAAAGTTAGAGAGAGGTGGACACTGTTTCTAAAGACAAAGTATGAAATTAAGTTCTTTAATGCTTGTGTCAATTTACAATATACCTCTCTGGAGTTTATTAAATAAAGAAAAGAACATAAATATAAAATAGCTTTCGGTAATATACTGTACTGTACTGTACTGTATATTAAAACCAATGACGACATCAACAATGAGGGGAGGTGTGGTGGAGTGGTCTTGCCACTGGCCTGGTAATCCAAAGGTCCCGGGTTCAAATCCCGATATATCAATGGGAAGATATTATTGGGATGGAATTTGTGCTGTACCTAGTATCAGTGCATTACCACAAGCCCACCGACACGTCAATAAAATACCCTCATTGTTCCCTGATTAAATAGCACTGTATGAATATTCCCATTAAATAGCACTGTATGAATATTCCCATATTCAAAATATGCTATAGGGGTGCAATGCCTGGTGAGTTATCTGCTCAACAGGTGGCGTTGTGTGTGTGTAAGTGTGAGAGTCCGAGTGTAGGGGGTTAGACAGTGAAGCACGGGAACGAGGTGGCTTCAGAGATGGGGTCGTTTCGGGCCATGAGTGAGCACCGTGCATCATGTGAAGGCAAGATGGCAGGTGCTCGTTGTACTCTACGTGCTTCACATGTCTCACTCCCTAGACTGGAACAAGACCTCACGGGCTTCACTGTTCATTGTAAAGCGGTGAATGTTAAGGCTCTCAGCCTATGCCCGAGAGGAAGTAAGTTGGAATATAGAAAAAAAAAAAAAAAAAAAAAAAAAAAAAAAAATAATAATAATATGTCAGTGTGCAGATGGAATCACAGAAGCATCACAAGCTCTTGGAGCATTCGCGATGCATCACACTCCAATCAAGTTCTTATACATGTTGTACCTGTTTTGGTTGAACATTGTAAACAATAATTGGTCCATATGTATCCTGCACAACTGGAAACATTATCAATTACTAGTTCGATATTTTCTCATGGATAATCAATATTATTTTTGCATGCAAATGCAAACATAGTAAAATTCTCCACTGCACACCATTACCGAGAAAACCTCATGCATGCTAATGACAACATTACCGTAAACGAGCAAATACTTACCCCAGTGGTGAGCCTGTGGCTCTACGGGACACTTGGATATCCAAACTATTGTATTACTTGTTTTAAACCGTTAACTTCAAGAAGGCCATATTTGTGCTGAGCTTTCATAAAATACTATTGTTTTAGTCAAAATAGAAGTCAACAAGGTATAATTAAAATGAAGTTGGCAAGGCATAGAATATGAGATATGCGGGTGTGGGGGTAATTGAAATTTAGGCAAAACTTAATCATTATTAAGGTAATGGCGAATTTTCCCCTAAGCAGTAAGCACGTCACATGGCTTTGAGGTATCTTAATTTCACACATACAAACAAAAAGACTAGCAAGCAGTTACTTATGTTATACAAAGTCCCCCGTTGAATGCAGTCATCAAATTCGTACAATTCGGTTCATGTGCTGTCTAGATATTAAATCGGTAAATAATATAAATTATTGCACTTTTGGTGCAGTGGTTAGCACGCTTGGCTCACAACCGAGATGTCCCCGATTCGATTCCCGGGCAGAGTGAGTCTCCTAACACCCAATGTATCTGTTCAACTAAGCAGCGAATTAGGTACCTAGAGTAATTGGACAGTTTGTTCTAGGTGTACAAAAAACTGTGGTAAACCACAAAACAGCAATAGCCAGTGTATTGGGTAAATAACCGCAGGCTCCAAAGGACAATGAGATAGAGTCAGCGCCGCAGCTACGCACCGTTTCAGAGTATGCCCCTGAACTTTACTTACTGTACTACTTAATGAACTACTACATGAACGAGGGCGGTGCTAGTTGGGGGGAGGGGCGTCGACTGACTGGGGACAGAGATGCATGGGGGCGGTTCGTTCGTGGCCACCCCTTCGGGGATCACGGCGTCAGGCAATAGATAGATAGATAGACTACTTTTTTTTTTTTTTTTTTTTTTTTTTTTTTTTAAGAGACAATGAATGGAGGAAGGAAAAACACAGATAAAACAAAAAGGTCCATGTGCCTAAAGGCATCCTCCATTCATAAAATGTTTGTAACAACTGGATTTAAACATTTGTTGATTGTAAGTTTGTGGAAAGCAATTCGAGGGAAGTGAATTCCAAAGAGTAGTAGCTCTGGGGATAAATGAATTCTGATAAGCAGAAGTTCTGCATTGTGGAGGAGAAAGTGTAAATTCATGGGCGCTCTCAGCTGCCCTAGTTCTACGGGGAAAGATGTGGAGAGGCGGCACAATTGAAGCAAGTTCCTCGGAACAATTGCTGTGAAAATATCTGTAGAATAATGCAAGGGATGCAACGTTTCTTCGTATGGCTAATGTAGGAAGGTCCTGTGTGATTGCAGGGTTATTGATTAATCTAATAGCTTTATTTTGAATTTTGTCCAACTGCCTCAATGCAACCACTCCACTTCCACCCCACAGAGGTGAACAGTAATCCATCTGAGAGCGCACATGACTTTTATATATTACGGCCAACTGCTCGTCAGTGAAGAATTCTCGAACTCTGTACAGGAGTCCCAGTTTTTTAGAGGCATTCTTAGCAATGCTTCTAACATAATGTGTCCAGCTCAAGTTAGTAGTTAATGTTACACTGAGAATGTCAATACTAGGGGAAGTGGGAATATTTACATCATTAAAAAATATATGGGAGTCAGTGAGATTCTGTCGGTTAGAAAATTGAATGTACTTGGTTTTCTGTGCATTAAAGGAAACTAGATTCTCTTGTCCCCATTCATTAATTCTAGAAAGGTCCTGGTTCAGAGAAATTGCAGTGTTTATTTTTGAATTTATAAGATCGGGTTGGGTGAAAGAATTGGTAAATGTGAAGGAACTGTGGAGTGTTGAGTCATCTGCGTAGGAATGTATTGGATTATGAGTGGTAGATATGAGATCATTGATATGAATGAGGAACAGAGTTGGGGCCAAAACTGATCCCTGGGGAACACCAGCATTTATTGAGTGAAATTGAGAATAAAGGCCATCTACCATTACACGTATTTTTCTGTTATGAAGATAAGAAGAAATTAGTGGAACTAATGATGCAAGGCCGTAGTGTGACATCTTCGACAATAAGGATTGATGCCAGACTCTATCAAATGCTTTTGATATATCCAGTGCTATTGTATGTGTTTCACCATGTTGGTCTGTAGCTTGGTTGATTTGATGCGTAAGAAGGCAAAGAATGTCTGCAGTTGATCGACATCGTCTAAAACCATATTGCCTATCACTGATTAATTTATTATTCTCCAGATGCTTAATTATGTGATTATTTAATATAATTTCAAAAACTTTGCCAAGAGTGGAAGTTATAGCTATTGGTCTGTAGTTTGATGGATCTGAAGAGGCACCTTTTTTAGGAACTGGATGGATGTTTGCTTCTTTCCAGGGTACTGGGAAGCATGAGGTATGAGTACACAGACGGAAAAATTTTGCCAATACAGGAGCGAGCACCAAGGAGCAATTCTTAAGTACTATTGGAGGAATTTCATCTGGACCAGGAGCCTTATCTACTGAGAGATTCTGCAAAATAGTTTTGACATGTCTGGTGTGGATCTTAAGTGAGGGAATTTCAGGTGAATTAAAATTAAGTACAGGGACATCTTGATTTATGTCATCTAAGGTTGAGTTGGTGGAGAAAATATCTGCAAGAAGGTTAGCTTTACCTCGTGGGTCACTTACAAGATTGCCAGTCGGAGATTTTAATGGTGGAATGGATGAAGCAGTAGTGAAGTTGGATTTGAATGAGTTAAGAGTAGACCAAAATATTTTGTTATCATTTGGATTATTTAGAAGTTTATTTGCCTGCTTATGGAGAAAGTTTGATTTAGTTAGGTTTAATACAGTTTTGGCATGATTTCTGATGTTTCTAAAGTAATTAAAGGCTTCATGTGTTTTTGATCTTGTTTTTGATCTTAATCCTAAAACCTCATTTGAGATATTCTAATTAAAACAATTGTGTGTGTGTGTGTGAACTCCGTAGGTAAGCAGGATGTCTTACAGAAAGTAATAAGAGCATCAATCAAACACTTCTTATGTCATGTGTGGTGGTCTATTTAGGAGATTTAGGATACGGGGGGGGGGGGGGGTCATAAGCTCTACAAATTTCGTTAGGCAGATATGCTAACTACATAATTACAGTAGTTTAAGGCTTGTATAAGTTTGATAGTGATACATCTCTGTAAATGTGTCAATACAAGAATACACCTGGCACATTCTCTCATTGTATTCTCGCTATATTTAGAATACCGCTAATTAATTAAGTTAAAGGTGAACTACAGGAATGAACGAAAAAACAAAGATTAATGCAGGGTCATAACTTGGCATGAATATACTGTAATATGTATATGGGCAATATCGATATAATTCCATTAAACTCGAGACAAAAATACCAACATATAACGACGTTGCCATTCTCGGCGGAGTTCAGCTGATAGTGACGAACGAATGTTGAGAGGCAGTTTGTAAACAACACACGGAGTCATAGACTGTCAGGTCTGTTTTTCGTAATTAATACCTTTCAATTCATTACTCAAGCTCTGCAAAAGATCGAACAACGTCCTGAAGATGTGGTGCACTTCAAGAAATAATCCCATGTCGCCAACAATAAACATACAGGCAGTGTTTTCGAGTGTTTCATCCTGGTCCAGAATCGAGGGAGGCCGCTTGTAAGGCCTATTTCTAATGATAGTATAAATGGACATTGTAATTAGAATAGGTTTCATCCCTGGAATTCACCATTAAGGAGTGTACTGTTGGGGTCAAGGATTTCATTGCGATCGAGTTTACTACTTTGAATGCCAGAGGTCCTTCTTAAGCTGCATTAGTTTGTCCAAGAGTAGTTTCTATGCTTATCTTCTGCTGCATAACATTGTATCTGTCAGGTTGCCAAATGCTGATGCAGCCAACCTGTCAAGTACCAATGGTCCGGGAGTCATGGCACCGATAATTGTCCGCTGACCTGAAGCTACTGTTGCCAATTTAGCTTCTTTCCCATTATATCTAGAGGTATATACTTCGATCTAGAGGCACATTTTACATCCAGCTACATGAATTTCAGATATATTCTGTAGATTTGGGTCATTTTAGATATATATTGTAGAGATTGTGCCGTTATTCTAGCTAATTTTGGTATTTAATTACTATCTAGCGGACTTGATTTGGTAACCCTGCGGCTGAGTGCTGAAGCTGTCTGGCTCAGTCATTCCCAAGGACTGGTAGAGAATGAACAGCCTGCCATCTCTCCGCCTCCTCCTAAACTCTGTGTGATCCATGTCATCCTTGAGTTATCGCCTCAAAACCTATTTTAAAACAAATAATTATCGAGTAGTAAACATTACACATATATACTATTCAACATTATATTTACCACTGTGTTTGACGGGTTATCAGAATGAACAGTGTAATCACAACACGATATTACCGGTATCTATAAACTGCAGATATATATAAAATGCGTAATAGATTACGGCGTTGAAATACAGTTTATGAAGCCCCCCCAAAAAAAATAAAATAAACAAAAACAAATATATATATAGAACATAAATATAATTAAATGACATTAATTCATATATAAATAAAAACACATGAAACAAGCAAACAAACAAACAAACATCAAATTAAATACTTATCATATAGGAAATAGTAACATTGAAGTAAGCCAGATGGATCTTGCTGATTATACTGTGCTAAAACGTTAATGAAAGGGACTAATATTGTCAATTGAATATATCTTATTCCAGACTAGTAAAGTTTATGTTTTTTACCTAACTTCGTAAAATATGCAAGGCACCTGGAACTGTTCTTACCAAAACTATCCCAAGAGTTTGAAAAGGTGAAGGTTTCAGCGGGGTGTTGATTATATATATATATATATAATCGGAGCAATTAATGCAAACAGTAGTCCAGGTGATGACGGTGTTACACCGCAACATATTATTAATGCACATCCGGTAATAAAGCTTTTGTTAAGCTTGTTATTACTTGCTGTATAAAACATGCATGCATTATTCTGATTATTCTGATGCATTATTAAAAGTCATAAGAGTTCCGTTAGTTAAAAATTAAAATTTAGATATTTCTAGTACAAGTAACTATCGTCCCATTGCCCTTTCGACGGTGCTATCAAAGATATTTGAAGTTATTATTTTAAATAAATGTTCTGAATTCCTTGGTACAAGTGACAATCAATTCGCGTACAAGAATAATGATGGAACTGATATGGGCATTACACTACTGAAAAGCATAACAATGGAGTATACTAGTCGTAACACACCTGTGTACACGTGTTTTATGGACATGTCCAAGGCTTTTGACAAAGTCTGTCGTGCTACACTCTTCCAACTCCTGTTAAAACGAGGTGTACCTCAGTATATTGTGTATATTTTGCAAATTTGGTACTCTGACATACTCCGGAGGGACATCGGGGTGTCTCCGGAGTCTGCCAATAACGGAATCGGGAGAGATGTGATATGTTTTCTTTGTTTTTGAGAAATTAGAATGACAGACTCCGGACCCACCTAGGTGTCTCCGGGGTCTGCCATTGTCAATGTACTGAGTATGATTGTGTGTAATGCCAGAGAAACAAATGGAGCTACCTGGTTGAGCCCAGGTTCTTTAAACTCGTACTGTACTTCTCTCTTCTTTGCTTTTCTTGCACTATTTAGCCAATCCCAAATACCCTCCAAATATCCCCCCAAAATTCTTCTACCCCCGCCCCATATCCCTAACATACAAAACAATAGTCTTTCAAAACTTTACTCTAGCCATCAATCAATCAATCAATAATAAAAACATGAGTATGCGATGGGGTGAATCCTTTTCATCAGAGTTTTCAGTATGGTGTGGAGTCAAACAGGGAAGCATAATTTCACCATATTTATTCAACATCTATATAGCTAGTCTATCTACTAAGCTTAACAATAATAACATTGGATGTGTACTTAATGATAGAATTATTAATCACATGATCTACGCAGATGACATTGTAATGTTTAGCCCATTTATAGCTGGGTTACAACAGCTAGTTAACATATGTGTCGACTATATACCCTCAGGGAAGCTAAATATCAATGATAATAAAACTAAATCCATGATGTTCAGTAAACTCAAATGTGGTAGGACTCATGGCACCAGAAAACTGATTAATAGAACGGAAATTGAATTTGTAAATCAAATAAAGTATCTAGGATACACGTTAACACAGAATAATAAAGACAGTTTGCATATTGAGAGCCTATAATATTATAGAGGTTTATGTGTTAGATCAAATACTATCTCTCGTAACTTTATTAAATGTATTAAAGAGGTAAAATGCTTATTGTTTAAAAGCTTTTGTACATAGTTTTAATGTGCATTGCCATTGGTGCTAAAGGCGAAGGTCTCTGATGTATATAGCCTTAGAATCTGCTATAATAACAGTTTAAGAAAACTTTTCAATATTCAAGGGCAGTGTAGTATATCTGCAATGTTTGTTCAACTTGGCATTTCAACCTTTGCTGAAGTTCAACGCAAGACCTGATCCAAAGGCTTAAAACAACCACAAATGAAATAATCAAAAAGTTTGCGAGCGTAAAATTAATTATTGTCACGTATCTATAGTCTTTAACAAATGGAGGCCAATTGTTTTCGCCTAATTGGCAGGTGCATTATTTTATTTTTGTTATTTTGTTTTCATGTGCACTATTTTAATATTTTTTATCTCTCTCCGTCCCTAATTTGTATTAACTCTATATTTTAAAATTTGTGTTTAAAGTATATATAAAACTGTACAGTATGTATGACTTTTATACAAAATAAAGAATATTATTATTATTATTATCATTATAATTATTATATATATATATATATATATATATATATATATATATATATACAGTATATACCTATATGTTCTTTTTGAGAGTTCTGTTCTATTTCTATTTATAATTATAATATTATAATATTCGTTGGGAAATCTTCAATACTGTAAATTTTGCACAGCATGATGGACAAGGGACATGAAAAGAAAGGTTAGGATAGTATGGGAAAAATTTATATAATTGCATATTTTTCTGTCCTAAGACTATCCTAAAATCTTTCCCATCACGAATCGAATAGTGTGACGTAATGTCAAGGTAAGAGCTCACGTACTAACTTGTACATTTTAATTCTTGAGATAACGGGCCTGAAACATCAAAAGCCAAAACGAGCCAAGCACCTGCTTCCGTCTTCAGCTAGCAACACAATAGCATCATGCCGCATTGCTAACATAAGGAGTGAATCACGGCCGAACCAACTCTCCACCACCCAGACCCAGCCTCAACAACACACAGTGACAAACGCGGTAGAAAACACGGCCCCAATATTCGGCCAAGACCTACCCAACCCAGAGTTAGACTACAGTGAGGAATTGTTCATGCAAATTCCCCACCAGCCCCTCAATATCCTCACATCAACTTTTACCATAATGAGCAAGACAACTTTGACCAGGCGAGCTAACAAGCTAAATTCCCCTACATACCTTCCTTCCAAATCGTCATCATACAAACTACAAATTTCCTACATCTCCCCCAAACAGTTATTAATTTTTCCACACCACAGCAAACCATATCGAAACCCCAAGTAAATAGAAACAAGTGTGTAATGTCCACCCAGTCACGACAATATCCTTCCCATTTTTTAGTGCAACTCATAACCTCATGATAAATAAAAAAATAAAAAAAATAGCTCCATGCCCCTACTACCCTGAGAGAACAGCTCCTTAACCCCATCCCAAAATGGATCACACCCTGCCCATGCCCAGGGTAAGGTAGGCAAAATAAGGGATACTATCTAGGCGTGTACCTCTTCTTAGGAAGGACGTGCAAACTAGATACCTTAATTCGGATAGAGATTTCCGTACAGATATCGCCAGTTGATCTGTTAAACAGTTATAAACTCAGTGCAAACCAGAGTAAACCAGTTTAGCCCAGTGACCCTGAAGAAAGAAAAAAGAAAAAGAAGAGACTTGCCTGTTGTGTGTGAATCTAGCGACGAGCCCTATAGTGAAAAGGAAACGACAACTACCGCTGTGACCACGTGCTCGCCAGATCCTCTACCAGGCTCCTATCTTTCTTCCAACTCCTTTAAGTGCTCTTTGTTTTGTTAAAGTAAGGATGGTTGCAACTAGGGTTAACTAGATATGTTGAGGTTCACACTAATGTAATACTAAGGATTTTCCATCCTATCCTTATCCTAGTTACCCGTCGCTCGATTTAGAGAGAACATAAACACCCCTATCTGTGGAATCGATATATATACTGTATATATATATCTTCGAATATAGGCTCCTATATTCTATATGGAGAGATATACATATTTCTATTCGGGAATAAATACATGCACAATTACACGTAAAACTAGTGAACACATATTCATATCTTGTTTTTATGTAACATCATCAATTGGCTACGTAAGTCATAGATAAGTTGTTCACAGAGTGTTTTACTATTCAGTCTCTTAATTTGACCATTGTTATTCATCACGCTTCATGAAGTAGAAATCATTTTGTGTATTATCCGAGTTGTCTTAAACTCTATTTGTTCACGTCGCAGTAACTTACCTCGCGGCGAGGATTCTCAGTCACGCATACATGACTAATTTATTTATTTTACCCCTTCATGAATTTATATTCATAATTATTACTCTTTGAGTTCTTTGAGTTTAATCTCTTGTAAAAGTTGAATTAATGTATTGTTATTCAGATATCAAACAGTATCTTATTTTACATAACTTCAGTGCCACATGTATGCCCTCGCAGTAACTATTATTTACCTTAGGCGGAAACTAACCTTGCATTTCCCCGTTTTCTATCAGGACGCTGTTTATTGTGTTTGAGACTTAATATTTCTGTGTATACTTATTTGTGGTTCTGGTAGTAACATTGAGATTATTTATATGTTCTATTAGTAACCTTATTTTATATTACTAGAATCTAGATCATTACTATTCTAGGATATCCATATTATCTGTATTAATTATTTTATGTTGGATCGTAAGCCTTATCTATATATATGAGGACCGATCGTAATTATGATAATTTGACTTATGAATTGTACCCTAGATGTTAAGGAATAAAACGTGTGAAACTTTATCATGTATTCTGTATTCATTGATTATTATTGTTGTGTAATTATAATACTGAAGTTCGTTATCTCCCAGTGAGAGAGTTGTGATTGACGTAGTTTCCTAAGGTGGAAAACGTAATCACCATCAAGCACGTTAAATTATAACGTTGCATAACAATTCTTGTTTAATTCCTAAAGTGAAGATATCTGTTTAACTGACCTAAAAAAATGTCCTTTATATATAAGATTGCTCAGTGTAGTTTACGAGTAGCATTGGATTAAGTCTATCTAAGTTATGACACAAGTGAACTTTCAAACAAGTTGGCGCTGTTTTACCACTCTCAGGACCTTCAAATGGAGATACCCTGGTAACCACCCTTGAGCAGCCTTTCAAAGCGGATGATATTTCATATGTGATATTTATATGCCTACTATACGTTCCTGACATTGACTGCAGTTGCATACTATAGATTTAAGGCATTGATAACCAATAACAACACATTGTAATAGTGATAATGGGACCATTTTCGACGGTAAAAGGAGGTTAACTGATTATGGTACGACTATTCGGACTTTTGATAATGGTAAAACTCCATATCTGCTGTTTATGGACATACCTTTGACTACCAAACAGTATAGGTATTAGATATAGTTGTATTTTTTAGTATGCACAGAACATTATTTTAGACAATTCTAAGCTATGTTCCAAATATATAGACCAATACTCTTGAATATTAATCTTTATAACTGACAAACGACTCGACTAATCAAGCAAATATGTCTACCATTTAGGAAGGTTCAGCCAGGGAATAGGTGTTAGAATTGACAAAATTTAGGCTATATCCTATTTTGAGTTACAGAGGTTATGTGTCATAATGTCTTGCCTACCTAATTGGGACGGTATATAGCACATTTTAGATATGTAATTATGGTGAAAGGAGCTTAGACTTACTTTGCAGCCCAGAAAAAAATAAATAAATCCCCGCTTAACCCTTCTACTGGCGACGTCCTTTTAGTTATATTCTAGCTATATTTAGAATATTTCATGCAGTTTAAGAATTGTTTTGGAGTAAGGGGTCGGGCACAAGTTGGACTAGATAATAGTCCATCAGGCGCCTGGCCCGGGGAGACAATTAACATGAAGGGTGCGCCTGGAAGTGTGGTGGGAGGGCTTGTGGCTTTGGCTCCGCTGCATGTCTGCCTGCCGAGATCGTAACCTCTCCGGGTGGTCGGGGGAGTGCTGGAGCGACCTTGGTGACCCTGGTCTCTGGGTCTTCTCCTGGGTGACCTGGATGTGTGTGAGTTTGTGCTTTTTATCTGTGTTTATTCGTTGTTTTTATGTTGTTTTTGTGTTTTCCCTGTTCTTGCTCTGTCTTGAGTCGGCTACCCCCAAAATGGGGATTGGGTCTGAGCATATACAGTAGATAGATAGATAGCATATAGATAGAAAACATTGTTTGTGCTAGTAAATAGGGCGTGAGATATTTCGAAGCCGGTTAATTGCTGGAGGCCCTTTTCAAACTGAAAAAAAAAATCGTCTAACAGTAGCCACACTAAATTTTAAAAGACGTCTCCGGTACAGAAGGGGTTCAAGTAATGAATGTGGGAAGCTGCCTTGGTCTGTGGGTTATCCAATTATATATTCAATCAAGAATCTAGTATGGAAACGTGTCTGTAAAGTTATGAAGCTGCCAGTGGGAGTTTACCCCGAGACTTTCAGATGAGGGAACCAGGACATTATTATTACATCACTTGGTTCAGTTGTCCCTTATGTGTGTGTGTGTGTGTGGGTGTAAATGTGTGTCTACGATTAAATGTGTGTGTGTGTGTGTCATTTTGTGTGTGTGTGTGTGTGTGTGTATATACGAGAGAGGGATTTTGTTTTTGGTGAAAGACACTTGAAGATATAATAAGTGTGCACAAACTAATACTTGGGTTGAATTAAATGACATGTAGATTGTGGGTGGAATAGGTGATATGTAAACTACAAACAAACATATACTAGCTAACTATTATATAGGTGAATTAACCTGAGCCGAAGTTACCAATAGCTATAATGACCTGTTTTTTCAAAATGACATGAACTACAATGACCTACGACCGAAATGACCTGGAACTCTAGTTCTCGGCGAAACTGCTTCGGTTGTAAAAAGATACTAATCAAATATAGAAGTATGATTATCTAAGAGGATCAAAGGCCGTCAAGGTTTGCCAGGCAAATCAAGGAGCAAATAGAACACTAATAACATAATTAGTATAACACCACACCATAGATTTGGGGAAGTGTGGATCTGCAGGATCTACAGTATACATTAACTTGCCACATTTCAGCTAATCTATTTCATTACAAATAAAATATCTCAAAAATCGCAGCCACATCATTAGCGACAACATAATGACACAACTAATAATACACATACTCGACGCGAGAGAATAGGTATTTATTCTTTATTCAGTTTTCAGGATTGTTAATAGCCCTTGAATTGTTTCACGCAACCTCTAGAACATCAAGTTACTACATTGAGGAATTCTATAGTCCCGTCATGACGGTGTATATATGAAGGTTATGTAGCTGCAGCATCAACAAAATCAAAGCTAGTTCATGGTTTTTAATAAAGTGGTATGTTTCCTGATGATAATTTGGTATACATATCCCAAGATATCTTAAAATGGATTCCAGATAGATTGTGAATTATGAATAGGAATTAAGGGAAAGGAATTTGTGATTATCATTCTTTGTACTTATGGCCAACATGATTTGACCTACAGTACTGTATATACCAAACCGATATAAAGCTGGTATGATCTATTGTCTTGAGCCACAATTTGACCTACAGTACTGTATATACCAAACCAATATAAAGCTGGTATGATCTATTGTCTTGAGCCCCAATTTGACCTACAGTACTGTATATACCAAACCGATATAAAGCTGGTATGATCTATTGTCTTGAGCCACAATTTGACCTACAGTACTGTATATACCAAACCGATATAAAGCTGGTATGATCTATTGTCTTGAGCCCCAATTTGACCTACAGTACTGTATATACCAAACCGATATAAAGCTGGTATGATCTATTGCCTTGAGCCACAATTTGACCTACAGTACTGTATATACCAAACCGATATAAAGCTGGTATGATCTATTGTCTTGAGCCCCAATTTGACCTACAGTACTGTATATACCAAACCGATATAAAGCTGGTATGATCTATTGTCTTGAGCCCCAATTTGACCTACAGTACTGTATATACCAAACCAATATAAAGCTGGTATGATCTATTGTCTTGAGCCCCAATTTGACCTACAGTACTGTATATACCAAACCGATATAAAGCTGGTATGATCTATTGTCTTGAGCCCCAATTTGACCTACAGTACTGTATATACCAAACCGATATAAAGCTGGTATGATCTATTGTCTTGAGCCACAATTTGACCTACAGTACTATATATACCAAACCGATATAAAGCTGGTATGATCTATTGTCTTGAGCCCCAATTTGACCTACAGTACTGTATATACCAAACCAATATAAAGCTGGTATGATCTATTGTCTTGAGCCCCAATTTGACCTACAGTACTGTATATACCAAACCGATATAAAGCTGGTATGATCTATTGTCTTGAGCCACAATTTGACCTACAGTACTGTATATACCAAACCGATATAAAGCTGGTATGATCTATTGTCTTGAGCCACAATTTGACCTACAGTACTGTATATACCAAACCGATATAAAGCTGGTATGATCTATTGTCTTGAGCCCCAATTTGACCTACAGTACTGTATATACCAAACCGATATAAAGCTGGTATGATCTATTGTCTTGAGCCCCAATTTGACCTACAGTACTGTATATACCAAACCGATATAAAGCTGGTATGATCTATTGTCTTGAGCCCCAATTTGACCTACAGTACTGTATATACCAAACCGATATAAAGCTGGTATGATCTATTGTCTTGAGCCCCAATTTGACCTACAGTACTGTAAATACCAAACCGATATAAAGCTGGTATGATCTATTGTCTTGAGCCCCAATTTGACCTACAGTACTGTATATACCAAACCGATATAAAGCTGGTATGATCTATTGTCTTGAGCCCCAATTTGACCTACAGTACTGTATATACCAAACCGATATAAAGCTGGTATGATCTATTGTCTTGAGCCACAATTTGACCTACAGTACTGTATATACCAAACCGATATAAAGCTGGTATGATCTATTGTCTTGAGCCACAATTTGACCTACAGTACTGTATATACCAAACCGATATAAAGCTGGTATGATCTATTGTCTTGAGCCACAATTTGACCTACAGTACTGTATATACCAAACCGATATAAAGCTGGTATGTTCTATTGTCTTGAGCCCCAATTTTCCTAATAAACATATTCGACAACAACGCTCACATTACGCTACATTTCATGTCATAAATTATATAGATTTTATAAAAGGACAATTTTGCACAACGGACGAGAACTGCACGACAACCAAATACTGTATATAGAGGACGTATGATCATATACGTGTGTTTGAATGTATGTATTTATACTGTATACTCAGGCACATACCCCATTGCTGAGGGTGGCCGACTCGAGACAGAGCCCGAACAGAAACAACATTCAAGGGTTCTAGTTCTCAGGGTCCAGGGCCACTTTCGTGTTCCCTCGTCCCTTTCTCAGTCTCGATGAGTAGGATAATTTTTCAAGGTGAGGAGGATTCCTAGCCCCCTCCATATTTCTGATAGCACAGAAATATGCACGTTTGGTACACCTAAAATTCTCGAGTCTATGAATATTACGGGTCACGGTGAGGCAGGGGGGGCGACAGGAATTGTGCACCCGACTGTACATAATTATCAGATCATATTGTGTCATTGCTCGAACTGGAGTTCATCAAGAGATTCTGTATATACAGACTTGTATTTATACCATCGCTAATTAAAATACACATTCAGCTGAATATGAAACATCTATAATATATAATATTATACAATATAAATAGACTAATCCTTGCAGTTATCTTGATCAGAATAAACATAGTCATGCAAAAAGAGAGAGAGAGAGAGAGAATGATGCATACCGTAACCAAAATACCCGACCCGTCCCTCACTAAATGGTCCTCAACCCCTAGTTTTTGTTGGTGTCATCACTCATCTCTCTCTCTCTCTCTATATATATATATATATATATATATATATATATATATATCCTTTTCTGCTTTGCTATCCTTACCTTCCACTTAGTAGCAAATTCAATTTTAGCATTTAGTCCGGACTGCCTAATAGGGACTGCATTATCTGTGTATATATGTAACTCTAGGTAACTATCTCTTTTTGTACAATATAAAGTCGTCTCTGTTTATTTCACTCATGGTGATTTCGTCCATAATTTGAGACAATTATCCCACATCTATCTTAATTTAACATAACATAATACAACCTTAGCTTGACCTACGGTAGACTACCTTTACTTCATAATTATAACATAACATAAAATAACAACACCCTAATGAGCGGTAAAAAACAACACAAAAGCTCCTTCGGACCATTATACAAACTTAATTACCCTCCTGCATCACAGTATTTTTCTCCCACTTTTTCTCTCGTTTTTTATGTTCTAACGAGTAAGTCGTTTATATACGAGGCCACGTGTGTGTGTGTGTGTGTGTGTGTGTGTGTGTGTGAAAGATCCCCGGCGATGTACGGTCGAGGTTAATAAGTGTTGTCAGATATTTCACAAAGTTTGGGACACTGACTAATACTCTGAGGGGTAGGCACTCTTCCCAGTAACTATAAAGGTACCAATAACACTTGTTGAGCGAAAACCACTGGAATCTATGACAACACTTAATACCCCCGATTGTACAAGAAAGAGACTAATGATATGGGAATTATTGTTAGCCGTTGCATAGGAAAATAGTTTAACCCCATTTTGTACCGGCGACGTCTTTACAATTTAATACTCGCTACCTTTAGACGATTTTATTCAGTTCAAAATGAACAATTACCAGGCTTCAAACCATCTCAAGTTGTTCCTTTTCACACTTTCCAGCACATCTACTTCCACACCACACCTCCTTCTTACTTCCTCATTAGTCTGTCTATCCCTCCATGTAACTCCGCACGCACTCCTTAAGTAATTCATTTCCACTGCTCTCACTCTTGGTCTGAGTCTCTCAACCAACGTCCATGCTTCGCTTCCGTAAGTCAGTGTCGGGATTACCACACTGTCATGCAAGGACTTCTTCACTTCCATACTGACCACCCTATTTCTTGTTACTGCTTTTAGCATTCCTACAACCCTCTTCCCCTGTTGTACCCTCTCCCGCACTTCTTCATCCATAGTCCCATCTTTACTCAACACACTGCCCAGATACTTAACAGAGTTGACGATCTCCATAGCCTGACCATTCAGCTTCACCTCACACTCTGTGACTTCACCCCTTTCGAAGACCATAACCTTGCTCTTCCCCGCATTTACCTTCAAATTCCGTTTTTCGCACACTGTTCCAAACTCATTTACCAGACCCTGCAACTCCCATTCATTATCACTCATCAGAACTGTATCATCCGCAAACAGCAGTATAGGTAGCTTCCACTCAATTCCCTCCCTTTTCAGCGATACACCAACATCCACTGCTCTTGATAGTATTTCTTTCATGACTCCATCCATATATACAGTAAACAACCACAGGGACATCACACACCCCTGTTTCAAACCAACAATCAGGTCAAAGAACTCGCTCTGCTCACTCTCGATTCGTTCTCCTATGTTGGGTCCCTTACTGCAAAGTTCCATTATCGTGTCAAGTCCAGGTCTACTGTAGTCTCTCTCTCTCTCTCTCTTTATATATATATATATATATATATATATATATATATATATATATAGACAGTACATATAATACTGCGATTATTTCATCTAATGGGATTTTATTTCCAGTTTTATATAATATGGGTCTTACTCTAACTTTGGTTGTATAATGCAAAACATGCAGAAAGATTATTGTTGGTTAAAACAGAACGAAAACATGCGTGTCGTCTCATGCAAAATGGCATACGGCAGTGAACAGTAGGAGTACATACTTAAGTTTAAGTGAGAGTGAGAGGGTTAAACGTATTCATTAAACATTATATTTCAAATGAGGAATATCAAATATCATTATCTGATGCTGACAAAGATGTAGGTGAATGAATCGAGGTAACACTTTCTTGATTTTCACTTATTGTGGCGTCCGACAAACATAAATAATACATTTTTCAATAACCATTGGCCGAAGTTAATTGGCCATAATCATATTGAAAAGCATCTGAAAACATTATCGTGGCAAATAAATTCAAGCTACTCTATTATCTGATATGTTGTGTGACGTTAACCACTCCGTTAGAACCGCATGGCTTGTCCTACAGTGACTCGCTAGGATCACCAGGGCAGTGGATGTGGCTACAGTTGATGTATTATTGTGTGCTTTATTTCATAAGAAAGCTCGTGTCATGGGCAGTCCAGAAAGGCTCTTTGTTTTCGCCCATGTCAAGGCTTTATATATTTAATTGCAAAGTATATGTTTTATCATTGAGTAGTAATGATAAGATTTGAGAGAGAGAGAGAGAGAGTAGAACAGAGTGAGAGGAGGCGCGCAGTGTTTTTTGGCATGCTTGATGACGTCACAGCTAGCTGGCCTCTTGGAGGAGTATTTTACCATGTTTGGTGACGTCATGTTTGGCTGGCTTCTTTAGCATTGGCTAGAGGACTTGTTACCGCTTTTCTACGCGGCTCGAGCTAGTGCTAGTATATATACAGCTCTCTTGCCACTCTCTCCCTCAGATCTGGTTTCTAGAATGCATCCCTCTTATCCCTTTGATACCTGTCGCCCTCCCTGCACCTGAGAACCTTTTCCTCTGCCTATCTCTCTCATTTTCCATACCTTTCACCACCTTTTATTAATATTATATCCCCTCTGGTTAACTCTGCATAATCAGCTTCATGCTGGCCAGTTGTATTGTGCGTTAAGGTCTGATATAACCAATGTATGTTAGTTGTTAAGATAAGTTAATCACGAAGCATTGGTTGGCATTTATATTGTTCAGTACTGCTTCCTATAATTATTAGTGTTCTGCTGGATTAGATAATGCTAGACTAGGAGTCTGATACTATAAGGTATTGTTTCCGATGGGTGCTGGCTTTAGTTAAAAGCTGCACGACATACCTGAGAACTGGAGTTGATTGAGAGTAGAGCATAAACGAATGAGGGCTTTTTGCCTATACCATTCTGCACTGTTCTAAGCTCGTTGTTTGTCTTTGAGGTACGCCAGGAGAACGCTTAATACTTCGGTATTAAGGTTTCTCAAGAGAGCTACCCTTCATTATAACGTAATACTTGACGCACAGACTTGAGATTTGCACTAGGCTATGCGGCATGCCATGCGCACCAGTATCTCGTATCATTGACTCTAGCTAGACTTTATCAGTCACAGTAGACATTAAGTATATTAAACCAATTACTCTTTTTATGCATACCCGTTTATGATTACACAAGCATTTCGCAGCCTAGTTTGATGTATTGAGACACAAACGACTTAGGCTCTTTTTGTTGATAGGACTACTGCATTGTCGTGGCGAATATTATTATTGTTGTAGCGTTTAAGATATTCTTGGCTCCGACTGCATTATATCTCCTGCCTTTTTGTGTGCTTAGCCTGCATGAGCATTGTTCCGCTGCCTGCCTTTTTGGGTTCCATTTCTGATTCGAGCATCTTAATAGCATCTAACATTTAAAGAAGATTCCTTGTTGGTGTTGAAGGACTTTAGTTCACTTTCTTTCATGCAGGAGTGCCTGACATTTATTGAATAAAGTAACGTAAGCTGTAACTTCTTTTACCACCTTACTTTGCATACCATAACCAAGCACCTTCGGTTATAGGTAGTAATAGGCTGTTTTCACATAACATTAAGCCTAGAGTAGACGCACATTTATTGAGAGTTTAATAACCTATTATTGCATATAGAACTCTGGAGAGTATTTGTGTTCTTTGTTCACTGGGAATATACATCAGAGGTTGGATCTAGCGCTTTCCGTTCTAGCATTTATGCCATTACTAGTCCAATGAATAAGAACCCTGATATATTTAAACCTCAGTCGTAACAAATGGCGACCTTACCTAGGATTTGGTGAACCTACATTTATTAGCAGGGAACATTTGTTGTTTTGGGGAATATTTTGTGGGGATCAGCAGGAATAATTTTTTTTTTTTGCAACATAGTATAGCCCTTGAGTATTTCCGAGATTTTTTGTGTGTATATCGAGGTATAAGAGTTTGGGGTGCTTCTTTTCTGAATATTGAGGTGGGAAATTTTTGTGAGCATCATGTCTTATACCGGATCAGAGGAGAATGGAGACAGTACGTAATGTCGAAACTAAGATTCAACAGCAACGAAGGGCAGGTGAGCTTCAGCAGCAATTAGATTAAGATAGAAGTAGCCTGGCTAGCCAAGTTTTAGAGTCGACTAGGTACTGTGCCGACATGGACGTAGAGAAGTCGCGAATAGAGACAACGGGACAGCGACTTGGGGCTGGTAACCGTGCTCATGATCAATCTCTCTCGCACTTATTGAAACTGGTTCCGGTGTTTGATGAGAGTGGTGTAACAGAATTTTTCGCACGCTTTGAGAAGAAGTGCCAGGAACACCAGTGGCCAGAGAATAATTGGGCAGTACTTGTATCCTCTAGATTAATAGGCAAGGGTCTTAAAGCCTACGATGCGTTACCTTTGGAGTTATGTATTGTACGAGGATCTCAAGGAGGCTGTCCTGAGGGCTTACGAACTGCAACCAGAAACGTACCGTTTGAAGTTCCGGGGTGTAACTAAGGGAAGAGATAGCACCTTTTTGGAACACGCCCGGGACTTGTCCGATGCTATGGGGAACTGGCTCCGATCTGAGAAGGTAACAACATTTGATGGAATTAAGCAGTTAATGATGTTGGGGCGGCCAACATACAACATAAGTCGAGTTAAATAAATTTGGACTATGTGGCTCACAACATAAGTCGTGTGGCAATTTCAGCACGTAATGTTGCTGAGAGAGAGAGACAAGTGGTGGCAGGAGAGTAGCGAGCGTATGACTGCTCCAGATCACCGCGGCGGGCCTACTGACATGAAATCCACCCTCTCTACTTAGTGAAATGTATGGGGAAAGTACCGAATTACATGGTTTTTGCACTCGTGTTGCAAAAAAACTAGCGGTCATACAAGGATCGTTGTGGTGTCATTGGAAAGCTCTGTTTATGCCCTTTCAGGGATAGATACTTGTTTTACGCTCTGGGTCTTATTTAGGCATGAAAATGATCACGTAAACAGCCCTATTTTCGCTAAAAACACCCCGCTGGGCGGTACATATAAATAGACCGCCTAGCCCGCCAATAAGGTGTTAAGAGCACGGGCGGTGATCTAACTTTGAACTTAAAGGAGAAAAACCCAAGAACTCTAGTCGAAGCAGCAGAAATGGCTGATCGACGGCTGTCGTTGATTCGGGGTTGCGGGTCCTCACAGAAGTACGATGCAAGTGCTAGGGACCGTTATCCTCCCCCTCCCCGTAGCAATGACACATTTAAACAAAAGAGCAATGAAACTAAAACTGAATCCAAACCTAACACCACGCCGTATGAGAAAAGTCAGGGGCTTTTTACATCACAGTATAAGCCGAAAGCGAAATTTATGTGTTTTAAGTGCCACCAGGAGGGTCATAAGGCAAATGAGTGCCCTAGTCGACCTCCTCCGGCAGCCGTGTCTTTTGCTCACGGCATTGGAGTGTTCAAGAGGACATCGGAGTTTGTTAAGAGGCAATTCTTCCGAGGTAAATAAACTGCCAGTGCAAAAGGATCCGGAAGGCTTATTCCCTGTCCATGATGCCTTTAGTGACCACAGGGGACTCGGTTGTGTGGAGTGGGGGGGTAGAAGACATGAGGTGAGAATTTTGCGTGACACTGGGGCATTGCAAACATTGTTGAGGAATTTCACTGGTAAACCTGTAAATGCGGCGCGGGTGGTTGTGGTTCAGGGAGTTAATGCAACAAGGTCATACCCGCTTGTAAGAATGAAGATGGAAGTTGATGGTGTGACTCGTGACCTGGATGTAGGAATTGTGGAGAAGTTACCTGTTGGGGGCGTCGACCTCCTTCTCCGCAACGAATTTGCGGGGCCTGCTTCTGAGGCTCCACCCTTAGTTGTTGCCGAGAAGCCGGCCGACGTGAGTAGGGAGGAGCAGGAGTGGGTTGAGAAGTGTCCGGTGCAACCTATGGCGTGTGTTGTCACCAGATCTCTTGCATCCAGGGAGTCACATTCTGGTCAACAGTCTTAAGACAAGCGGAGGAAAGGTACCGAGAAGGGGTTGAAAGTTGATGCGGTTGAGAGTTTAGTATCAACGGACATTCTCGGGGACTCATTATTAGGACCAATTTTCGAGTCTGGAGAAGACCCATTAACTGTTAGTAAGAAGGCAGAGGATGGGCTTAAAAAGACGAAGAGACAGCAACGATACACAGAGAGAGAGCAACGGGAGGCTAAATTCAATGTAGGAGGGGGGCACGAGTTGTTTCGCAAACACTTAGATAGGCTTGCTCCTTCGGACATTTGTAAATTGCAATTAGAAGACCCGGAGGTTCTTGAATGTGGTACCGGTGCTGTCGAGTTGGAGGAGGACAGTGATGCACAGTCGGGAGATGTAGCAACAAGGTACCCTGACGCGTACCCTATGAGAAATGGGTCAGCGAAGACGGTATGGTTACCCGCAGGGGATTCAGTCAGACCAAGGATCCAACTTCACTTCTAGCCTCTTTGTTCGAGCAATGCCGCAGCATGGGATTGTTACGGTTGTATCATCTGCGTATCATCCGGAGAGCCAGGGTGTGTTAGAGCGATGGCACTCAGCCTTGAAATCTATGCTTCGTTGTTGTTGCTTTGAGGATGGGAAGGGTTGGGATCTTGGCCTGCCATATGTTTTATTTGCTGCACGGGAGGTACCTGGGGAAAGTTTGGGATTCAGCCCTAATGAGCTCGTCTTTGGACACCGTGTCAGAGGGCCTCTCCATATGGTTGAAGAAATATGGGAGGGCACAGAAAAACCTTGTTCTATGCTCAAGTATGTCCCCGACAGTCGAAAACGGATGTTGCGCAGTCTGGAGTTGGCTGGCCGTAATTTGACTAGCTCTCAGGCCCTCATGAAGGACAGGTACGACCTCAAGGTTAAACTCAGGGAGTTTCACGTGGGTCAGGAGGTGTTCATTCTACTGCCCCTTGTAGGTCATCCCTTATCCACGAAGTACACTGGTCCTAATAGGGTGGTTGAGAGGCTATTGGACCTGGATTGCTTGGTGGCCGCTCCAGACAGACGTAAGCGCAATCAGTTATGTCACGCTAATCTCATGAAGGAGTATGTGAGGCACCCCCCTGAGCCTCTCATTGTGCCTGTGATGACGTTTAGCAGTCAAGGTGGAGAAGGAGAACGGGACAGTCAAGCTCAGGTGGAGGATAACTGGAAGGATAAGAAAGTCAAATGGGCGCCTGAGTGTGAGAAGGCGTTTAGAGTAGTAAAACACCTGTTGTGCACTCACCCGATCCTCAGGGTCCCTGACTTTAGCCTACCTTTCCAACTAGCAACGGATGCTAGTGGTGTGGGGGCTGGTGCCGTCCTTATGAAAATGGACGATGATGGGCTGGAACATCCTGTTAGTTTCTGCTCGGAGAAGTTCAATTCAGCCCAGGGAAGCTGCTCTGTTGTCGAGAGGGAGCTGCTGGCAGTTGTGCTTGCACTGAGGCATTTCGAGGTCTATGTTCCAGCCTATGGTCCGGTCGTTGTAGTTTACACAGATCATCACCCTCTCAAGGTCTTGGACCAGTTTCACAATCGGAATATGAGGCTGACCAGGTGGTCACTAAGGTTATTGGTATATAACCTGGACATACGCCATATTGCCGGTTGTGACAACGTGGTTGCAGATTGTCTTTCAAGGGTATATGATCCTGGGTAGATTGACACACGGGTAGCCTCCTGCTTTAGTTTGAATAGTATTTTGCGCTTGGTGCTTGTTGGCTCGCGGTTGTAGCCCAGCGTATTGGGTCGTAAAGCAGGAGTTGAGCGTTTGGTATAGAAGAAAAAACTAGGCTTGCCCCTATAGTGCAGCCGAAATAAACAAATTAAAAACATAAAAATCAAATAAAAAACTCTTTCTTTGATAGTTGAATTTTTTCAGTATGTTATAGCAGTAATTATGAGTTGCACTCCTCTCAGAATGCTGGGCTAGAGAAGCTCGCTCTTGAGGAGCATAACTACATATGATTTAACCTATTGTGTTGGGGAGGGTTATAATTTTGTAAAATGTTTTGTTGAGAACTGTGCCAGATATTTTACTCCCGCTTGGTGATGGGAAGTAGAGATATAGCATGGGTTCTAACAATCAGATTTTTGTGAGCCTTGGGCCTCTGAGAAAAATCTTGGGGGAGGTGTGACGTTAACCACTCCGTTAGAACCGCATGGCTTGTCCTACAGTGACTCGCTAGGATCGCCAGGGCAGTGGATGTGGCTACAGTTGATGTATTATTGTGTGCTTTATTTCATATGAAAGCTTGTGTCATGGGCAGTCCAGAAAGGCTCTTTGTTTTCGCCCATGTCAAGGCTTTATATATTTAATTGCAAAGTATATGTTTTATCATTGAGTAGTAATGATAGAATTTGAGAGAGAGAGAGAGAGTAGAACAGAGTGAGAGGAGGCGCGCAGTGTTTTTTTGCCATGCTTGATGACGTCACAGCTAGCTGGCCTCTTGGAGGAGTTTTTTACCATGTTTGGTGATGTCATGTTTGGCTGGCTTCTTTAGCATTGGCTAGAGGACTTGTTACCGCTTTTCTACGCGGCTCGAGCTAGTGCTAGTATATATACAGCTCTCTCGCCACTCTCTCCCTCAGATCTGGTTTCTAGAATGCATCCCTCTTATCCCTTTGATACCTGTCGCCCTCCCTGCACCTGAGAACCTTTTTCTCTGCCTATCTCTCTCATTTTCCATACCTTTCACCACCTTTTATTAATATTATCCCCTCTGGTTAACTCTGCATAATCAGCTTCATGCTGGCCAGTTGTATTGTGCGTTAAGGTCTGATATAACCCATGTATGTTAGTTGTTAAGATAAGTTGATCACGAAGCATTGGTTGGCATTCATATTATTCAGTACTGCTTCCTATAATTATTAGTGTTCTGCTGGATTAGATAATGCTAGACTAGGAGTCTGATACTATAAGGTATTGTTTCCGATGGGTGCTGGCTTTAGTTAAAAGCTGCACGACATACCTGAGAACTGGAGTTGATTGGGTAAATTCTAGTCTGTGTGCCATTGAGAGTAGAGCATGCACGAATGAGGGCTTTTTGCCTATACCATTCTGCACTGTTCTAAGCTCGTTGTTTGTCTTTGAGGTACGCCAGGAGAACGCTTAATACTTCGGTATTAAGGTTTCTCAAGAGAGCTACCCTTCATTATAACGTAATACTTGACGCACAGACTTGAGATTTGCACTAGGCTATGCGGCATGTCATGCGCACCAGTATCTCGTATCATTGACTCTAGCTAGACTTTATCAGTCACAGTAGACATTAAGTATATTAAACCAATTACTCTTTTTATGCATACCCGTTTATGATTACACAAGCATTTCGCAGCCTAGTTTGATGTATTGAGACACAAACGACTTAGGCTCTTTTTGTTGATAGGAATACTGCATTGTCGTGGCGAATATTATTATTGTTGTAGCGTTTAGGATATTCTTGGCTCCGACTGCATTATATCTCCTGCCTTTTTGTGTGCATAGCCTGCACGAGCATTGTTCCGCTGCCTGTCTCTTTGGGTTCCATTTCAGATTCGAGCATCTTAATAGCATCTAACATTTAAAGAAGATTCCTTGTTGGTGTTGAAGGACTTTAGTTCACTTTCTTTCATGCAGGAGTGCCTGACATTTATTGATTAAAGTAACATAAGCTGTAACTTCTTTTACCACCTTACTTTGCATACCATAACCAAGCACCTTCGGTTATAGGTAGTAATAGGCTGTTTTCACATAACATTAAGCCTAGAGTAGACGCACATTTATTGAGAGTTTAATAACCTATTATTGCATATAGAACTCTGGAGAGTATTTGTGTTCTTTGTTCACTGGGAATATACATCAGAGGATGGATCTAGCGCTTTCCGTTGTAGCATTTATGCCATTACTAGTCCAATGAATAAGAACCCTGATATATTTAAACCTCAGTCATAACAGTTGCATTTCATCAATTAGGGATGATACAGTGAATTAATGCTCTTTTGTTTGGTTTATGTAACACACAATTGTTCCATGAATGTAGATAAGTCAATTTGTTAGCAACAATAATAATTTACGGAGGGGATAATTGATCCTTTTGAGTGGTAATGAGATACTTATATAACTGGATATCATAGTAATAATCTAACTATCATAAGTTACCATTAAAAATATATATACGAATGTAGGCTATACTTATATATAGTAGATCATATTCAAAGACATCTGCTGAATTAATTAACACTGGTAATATCATTTGGCAGTCTTATTCACAAATTGTAGGTGCCGTGCAAATAGTTAAGATTCATCCAATTTGTTTTTGTATTGATAGTTATAATTTTGAGTTACACAGGTATTTTTTCAACTATATCTTCAATCAATTCGTATGTGGTAGTTCTTGAATTTAAACATCTTCGATTACTGATTCTTAATGATGTTACCGTGAAGGATGCCCTCCCCCTCCAACGATGCATACTGTCTTTTGTGTTTTTGCCAGAACCAATGCAAACTAGAACCGGAATTGTGTAAGTATGTTGCTTGCTAATTGTCTGAGGAAGGGCTCTGTTGACTCCTTTACTCTCCTGGTTCTATCCTGTGTTATATACGAGAAACTGTGTTATACGAATATGCAACTAAAGCCTGTGTCCCACATATAAGATTTTTGCCGTTGGCGGTCACGATCTAGGCAAATATTGGCGTCGGGGCAACGATGAGGCAATGATCACTACGCGTCGTTTGCCATCCGTGGTGCAAGGTACGATAATTCTCATGAGTCGGCAAGTGTGCCATAATGTTCATGTTGCATTTAATTTTCGTAGTAGCTTCTGAGGATGGCCCTCCGCCAGACATATGTCCCAACAACAACCCTGTACATGGTTGTGAGTTGGGGGTGCGTCGGTAGGGTCGAGGGTCGGACGCACAGGTGTCGGTGGTGCACCCATGCCCTGACGTGGCATAGCCTGGTATCTATCTATATCTATTGCCGGATGGCGTAATCCCCGAAGGGGTGGCCACGAACGGAGCGCCCCCATGCACCTATGGTCCCAGTCAGTCGACACCCCGCCTCCCATCCAGCACCACCTTCACTCATATACTTCTTCACTCCATCCTTCCACCTCTCATTCGGTCTACCTCTCCCTCTCTGTCCTTCCATCTCGCACTCGTACACTCTCTTAGTCATTCTCTCGCTTCCCATACGTTCTATATTGCTGAACCATCTCAAGGTGTTCCTTTTCACACTTTCCAGCACATCTACATGCACACCACACATCTCTCTTACTTCCTAATTTTTCTGTCTATCCCTCCATGTAACTCCGCACACACTTCTCAAGTAACATATTTCCACCCCTCTCACTCTTGGTCTGAGTCTCTCCACCAACGTCCATGCTTCACTCCCGTAAGCCAATGTCGGGATTACCAAACTGTCATGCAAGGACTTCTTTACTTCCATGCTGACCCCCCTATTTTTGTATACTGCTTTCAGCATTCCTACAACCCTCTTCCCCTGTTGCACCCTCTCTCGCACTTCTTCATCCATACTCCCATCTTGACTCAACACACTGCCCAGATACTTGTATGAGCTGACATTCTTCATATCCTGACCGTTCAACCTCACTTCACACTCTGTGGTCAGGTATAGCCCCCTTTTATACACCTCTGAGGGCGTCGTATAATGCACTAACGGCAGACGCACGAACTGTCGTATATCAGTCGGTCATGTCTATGGTCCCCTCGGCGTTTTGTCAGCCTCCTTCTTTTGTGTTGTTTGTATATCGACCCAAACCATGCGTGATACTCATACATTTGTCGGATGTATCCCATCTCTGTTGTTACTTCGTCTTATCGCCGTCGATTTTATGTCTCTCCGTCACCCTACATCATAAAAAATCATAGCAAATGGTCCGAAATCGTGGCCACCCACGGTGAAAATCTTGTCATTAGTTTTCACCAGGAGTATATAGGATATCTTGATCAGCTTTAAGTTGGATGTAATTCAGGTAAGGATTCAGGATTACCACAACAATTGTCATAGTCTATATAGGCCAGAGATGAAAGTAGTACCATCTAGGAGAGGTAATATTTGTAATTATAGTCTACTGGACATTGATAGTTTTGTATATGGTAAGTAGAGTTGATTACTTCTTTTTAAATAATCTATTATACACGATAGTACTAATAGAAGTTTATGACAAATTGGCCCTTTGGATGGTACCAATTCTTGAAATTTCGGGATCTGGCTCATGAACTATTATTATATATGTTTTTGTATCATGTTATATTGATGGCTTATTTGTAAGGAATTCTTCAATGCTTTATTTATCCCTTTGTATTTCAAGGGGATGTAGTATATCCTAGGTACTATTTTTTGATCGATTAACTGATATTGCTCAATTACTGATTTTGCCAGCTGTGTAATTAATCCAGTAATGCATAACAAAGGTGTCATTATGTTAGGATGCCTCTGCAAATGAGTATAATAAGCAAATTGTGAGTAATCCTGACACACAGGAGAATGACTTAAACAGGATTATTTTTCATTGATACACTAGTAATACAAATGTCGGTGCAGTGACCAATAACAAATTTCGAACTGTAATTATTTATAAATTTTGTATACAAATAAATTATTCCTCACCCTCTCTTACTTGTAGAGGAACTATTGGTTACTTCTACTACAGTATTTGTATAGTGCACCCCCTGTTAAAGCCTCAGGCTCTGTGGGTGAGGGACAACTACACTCACTGACCCTTCACAAATAAAACAAATATTTTGGATGAATAATTTCAGGGGATGGTCAAGGAAAAATACATTTGATGAAATAGAGAAAAAGGATAGTGGACAATTGTATTGTTGATGACTGTTAGGACGAACTGCTTTAGAGGGTTGTAAAGAAACGACCTTCCAAAGATTTACTGAAGATAGTGGTAGTGGATCGTGATATGCTTAGGTTTTTACTAGACTGCTGCGTTGGTAACTAAGAATCACATTAAGAAAGATTTAATTTTACTTCTTATTTTGGCAGCTTCAAGCATACCACTTCTGGTCCCAAACCCAGCATGGTGTTGTTGACTTCGAGAAAGGTCTCAATTACTTATTTTGGGCTGGGCAGCTTTGAGCCTACCACTTCTGGTCTCAAACCCAGCTTGTGTCCTAGCAACATGAGCCTATCTCTCTGACCAATACCGGATTGCTCCAAAAGTGTTTGATGCTCTGATCAAGGTGTCATGGGTAGTGTCTCTTTTTGCTGCTATCCCTGCATTGGTGGTGTTGAGAGTAAACAGGGCTTGTGCACTGTGATGTGTTCTTAGGGGGTTGGTAGTAGACATCTTGCTGGTGGTGACGTCGGTGTGGGATATTTTCTGGGCAAGAAGGGCACGTTGAGGCTGGTGTTGGGGAGGACTTATGTCCTTGTTGCTCAGGAACTGGAATATCGGTGAGGTTGGCTATTTTCATATCTTGAATATTTGATCGATCAGAAAATAGGCTTGCTATGGAATCATCCCATGTTATAGAGTTATTGTGGTGAGTTGTTGTGGAAATCTATAAAACAAAATATTTGTCCACAACGGATAGTGTAACGTAGAGTCATCAGCATAATGCATATGAGTGCATAGGGTTGGAGGTATTGTTGAAAAGATCAGTTATGATTATTAGAAAGAGAACTGGAGACAGGAAACAGCCCTGAGAGAAATACCGGAGTTGATAGGTTGAGGAGGTTAGTGATAGCCGTCCACAACTGCAGCTATGGAATGGCCAGAAAGGAAATTTGAGATAAAGGCACACTTAGAGGGATAGAAATTGAAGGAAGGTTGTTTAGAAATTACAGGTTTGAGTCAGACTCTATCAAAGGTTTTTTGTATTTTTAGCACAATAGAAAAGGTCTCATCGAAATTGCAAAAGGAGGATGAAAAGTAGTTAGTACAATAAGTAAGGAAATCACCATATTGGTGAGCGCTCAGAAAGTGGAATATGGCAAGACAAATGCTTAAGAAATTTTGAATAAAGAAGAGGTTTAAAAACTTTAAGAGATGCAATTGGATGACAGTTGGAGGATTGAGAGCTGTAACCCTTTTTTAGGACAGGATGAAAGACAGGAAAGACACTATCTGGTCCATGCGCCTTTTTTGGTAATAACCCTAGAGAGGGCAGAAAGTACATCTTTAGAAGAGATTAGCGAAGAGTTAAGCTTTGTCAGAGGAATAAGTGATGTGCTGCCATCGGAATAAAAACAAGCAGGGAAAGATGAATATGTAAAATTGTTTGAAGAGGTTTTTGACTAGATGCCAGCATGCTTAGGAAGTGATAGAGTTGGAAAGTTCAGTGCATTTAATATTGATAAAAGAGTGTTTGGCGCATTGAAAAAACATATTTAACTTGATTTCATCTGCTCTCAGTTGGAAGGGCCATATTACCAGTCTTGCTAAGGCAGCCTCCCAGAAGCTGGGTGTGCTCAACCACCTTAGGGGGTTCTTTTCCCCTGCACAGCTTCTTGCTCTGTACAGGGGCATAGTGCGTCCTTGTATTGAGTATTGTTCACATGTGTGGGGAGGTTCCTCACACCGCTCTCCTAGACAAAATTGAAAGGAAGGCCTTTCGTATCATTAACTCCCGTCCATTCACCAACTCTCTGCAATCTCTCTCTCTCCACCGCAATGTTGCATCTCTCTCGCTATTCTATCGCTACTATAATAATCAGTGTTCCTCAGAGATTTCCCAGTGTATACCACCTCCTTTACGTAGGGCACGTGGTACCTGTCTTGTAACTCAATCCCACCCCTACTCTGTGCAACTCTCCAACCCGAGAGTGAAATGTTACTCTCAAACTTTCTTCTACTCAACAGCTGAGCTCTGGAACTCTTTCCCAGAATCAGTCTTTCCCTCTTCCTATGACTTAAACTGCTTCAAACTCTGTGTGTCCAGGCATTTTGGCTCGAACGTCCCTTGATCTTGGCCCTGTCACTCTTTTAACTATGGGGGAGGTTCTCTAGTTCTGCCTTTTGCCTCCCTCAATCACATAGAAAACAAAAATATATATATACATAAAAAGTATGAGATTCGTGTGTTTGAAGGCGATGGTACCCTTTGAATTATTCATCCTTATAGCGGACAACAGCAAAACAAGTGTGAGTAAACCATGATTTGTTTGCATTAGTCTGAGAGAAAGAAAATGGATAATAATGCCTCCATACCCAAGATGATATACACAATCTGCTAAGCTTATTAAATCATACACACTCCAACAAGATCACTCACATCCAAATTGCCACACGCACACACATCTACATTTATAATTACGTAGAAACACCTATTTATTCTATTTATTTATCTATTCTATTTACTCAGGCCCCACTTTTCCTATTTTTTGTTTAAACACACTCCCACACAAACATGCATGCAGGCGTAACATTAACTTGTAAAGCTTAGAGAGAACTTTGTACTGTTCTCCATTATTGAACATGAAAAAATATAAACTGTGACAATAACCTTAGCTCAATTTAGTATGCAGGAATAATATCTATATCCACGTGACTTGTATTGTCAGTAGAATGGAGAGGGCTCTTGATTTTATTGGGAAGAGGATTAACTCTGATTTCTCGTACATTGTTGCGTAAGGGTTCAACAAAATGTTGTTGATGACAAATCCCTCTTAACTTTAACGAAAATAATCCTAATCGGTCAAAGGAACTATATTTATATCATTTATAGGCTATTAGTTTGATGAACCAGTATAATAAGAATATTATGTTATTGAAATCAAATTATATTTTCAGAATATAGGCAGTGTAATGTAATATATATTTATATATCTATAAATACATTATCTACCGAGATTTCACTATGCCTATGTGTCTAACTCGATTTATTTGTCTACCTTTCTATGTATCTAGAATAATGTATATAGTATTGTTTTTGACAAAATAGGTTTTCTTTTGTGGGTGGTAAAAATGAGATGTATCTGTCTCTCCCCTACCGTCTTCCCTTCTTCCTGGAAGTTTGCTCTCATTCAACCTGTTCCAAAGAAGGGTAACCACTTTCAACCTTCCAACTATTGTCCAATTGCTCTCATCTGTTGTATCTCTAAAGTTTTGAAACTATTCTTTCTTCCAAATTCTTAGCCATTTATCTTCTCATAATCTACTCTCAGATCGCCAGTATGGCTTCCTTAAGGGTCACTCTACTGTTGATCTTCTTTCATATCTTACTAACTGTTGGTCATCCTCCTTTCAGGACTTCGGAGAGTCCTTTTCTATTGTGTTAGACATATCGAAGGCCTTTGAGATAGTCTGGCACAAATGTCTAATTTCTAAACTACCCTCCTTCGGTGTCTATCCCTTCAGCTGTGCCTTTGTCTCTAATTTCCTTTCCAGTCATTCCATAGCTGCGGTTGTGGACAGCCATCGTTCACTTCCTCATCCTATCAACTCTGGTGTTGCTCAGGGCTTTGTCCTAGCTCACATTCTCTTTCTAATTTTCTTAATTGATCTTCTCAACTGTACCTCCAGTCCTATCCATTCAAATTCTGACGAATCTACGTTACACTATACAATTAGTTTCCAGAACTCCCCAGCCAGCAATCCCTCAAAAGCAAACGTAATGAAGCCATAGAACACTTATCTTTTGATCTAAATACCATCTCCAATTGGGGCAGAGATAACCTTGTTGCGTTTAATGCTTCCAAAACCCAATTTCTCCATCTATCTACCCGCCGTGAACTCCCAGAGGACTATCCCCTATTCTTCAATAATACAAAAATCAACCCTTCATCTTCTCTCAGTATTGTTGGTGTCTCTTTTTCTTCTGCTCTCTCTTGGAAGGACTGTATTACCAGTCTTGCTTATGCTGCCTCCCAGAAGCTGGGTGTGCTCAGCCGCCTCAAGGGGTTCTATACCCCTGTTCAGCTTCTTGCTCTATACAAGGGCACAGTGCGTCCTTGTGTTGAGTATTGTTCACATGTGTGGGGAGGCTCTTCTCACACAGCACTTCTAGACAATGTAGAAAGGAAAGCCTTTCGTATAATTAAGTCCCATCCACTCACCGACTCTTTGCAATCTTTCTCTCTTCGTCGCAATGTTGCATCTCTCTCGCTACTACAATAATCAGTGTTCCTCAGAGCTCTCTCTGTGCATACCACATCGTCTACGTAAGTTACGTAGTACCCGCCTTGCAACACAATCCCACCCCTACTCTGTAGTCTGTACAACTTTCCAACTCAAAAATGAAACGTTACTCCCAATCATTCTTCTATTCAACAGCTGAGCTGGGACTCTCACCCTGATTCCATCTTTCCCTCATCCTATGACTTAAATTGTTTCAAAATCTGTGTGTCCAGACATTTTGGCTCGAACGTTCCTTGATTTTGGCCCTGTCACTCTTTTAACTCTGGGGAGGCACTCGTCACAGGCAGTTTTGCCTTTTATCTCCCTCATCCACATAAAACGAAAATAGCAACACTAATCAAATATCACGTATGTTTTCTTTCTTTTATGTTAAGGTGATACATTATATGTATGTCATATATAGATATTGGGTTCCGGTGTCGATGTTTAATATATAGAAGTAAACGTCCTTCACACGTTTTTAAGATGTCGGCCGTGAAGGGGAAAACAAGAAATACAAAATTAATTTTAATAGTAATACCTCCAGAAATAGAAATGTACGAACCAGCGACCTCAGTGCCACTACCACATACCATACCCACTATACCTCTATCCTCCCCGGCAAAAGACACCCTTGATTCGGTTAACTACAAAATGTGTTGAATAATGTGAGAATAAACTGACGGACATAACACAATACTGCATTCTAGATTACCGATAGGATAAATGAAAAAGTTAAAACTATAACTTTCTCCAAGCACTCCTACCCTAATCCTTCTCCCTGAATCTCCACACTTCATATTGCCAAACTGCTGCATTATATAAACTGTATATTTTCAGTGAAGGTAAATGTTCACGTTCTCAGCTTGAATACTCAGTTATTATAAATAGTTTGTAGCGATATATATTGTTAATCATAAAAGTTTGATATGTCTATGATGCAAATATAAAACAATTTCATATTTTTGAATCAAGTATCGATAAATCAGCTGCTAAAGGATCCAATTTACCGGCAAATGATATGCAACTGAGTATATGAACCCCCAACATGCCTGTCCTTTGTAGACTACAGGGGAAAACTCTAACTACATTAATTGTACAACCTCCCAATTGACCAATATCCGTATAAAGTGCAAACTGCTTGTTAACGGGCGCGCGCGCACACACACACACACAGTTTGGACCAATTGGTCCGATTGGTGAATGAAATAGGCCGTAAAATCAGAGAAGTTTCAGGAGAACCCCGGGAAACCCTCTGGCTCAAGCAAAGACTAGGGATGGCTATCCTCCGGGGCAATGCCACCAGCGTCATGAGCTCAGTTCGACAGGACTGGGTCATGCCACTGCGTGAGGCCCCGGCAGGAGTGGTGTATCCGTAGTCTTTCCACAGTAGGGTAAAACAAAACATAAACTTTATTTGTATGTAACATGTGTGATGCACATTAATAAAAGGGGATGTGTCGGATGGTTGAAAGCCACAGTTGCTCGCGCGTTTGGGGCTAGCAACACGTATTATGAAAACATGCATCCTCCTTCATTCACTGTCCCCCCCTTCACTCACTCAACCCCACAATTTGCCGGAGGATAACAGGTTTTTCACAATACGTAGACGAAGGTCTTTAAAAAAAAAAAAAAAAAAAACAATTGGGAAAAATAGCTTTATGTTAACAGTACTTCGTTATCGCTTACCAGGATAAATTGACACCTATGCCAGAAAAGGACTTATTATTGACAAAAATGGGGCGAAAGATCTGAAAGCCACCAAATTTGTGTGACGTACAGTTACTCATAAAAATTCGTGGACCCCTACGTGAGAGCGTTGATTAAACTTAATTATGTTTTACTAGGTACCCTGGAGACACCCTGGGGCTCAATACAGAGTGAGTGGGGTTTAATATCATCCTTCTTCATTAATTTGTGATTATCTGAGACATTTACCCTTTTGGCCTTCTGAAACGCAACAGCATGCTAGTTGCCCTTGCTTGAATTTTAATCTCTTGGGTTCAGCATTGTAGGATCGTAACAAGAATTTGTTACACATCCCATCTGTCATCGCGCCAGTGCATGGAGAAGCTGGTCGTGTGAAAGTGGACCGAAATATTCTGCATGGCTCTAATGCTGAGAGGACGACTGCAGCAGGGGGAAGTATGCAGGAGAGAGACAGCGAAGTACAGCAGAGGCGAAAAGGCGGAGTAAGGGAATAGAGGAAGGAGCCATAAACCTCGCTGACCACAACACTCCCCCCCCCCCCCTCGCTTAAAGTAATATGATACCTGACAGTATAAAAGCAAAACAAAAGTGTATTTAAGTATGGTTCTTATCTAAATCCATGGGGGAGATTTGTATTGAAAACAAAATGTCAGTGGTAGTTTTTGATGCAATGCAGCTTAAAAATAAATGTGTGTTTATGTAAGAGTAGTAGTAGCTACTGTATAATAGAGAGAGAGAAACACAGTGACAACAAGTATTCAACCCTCCCCCCCCCCCCCCCCCCCATCCTTACCCACACATTCACTTCCCTCTCCTCTCCTTCCCTCTTCCTTCCACTTTCCTCAATGTCCCTCATGCTAATATTACATGAGTAACATGATGTAAAATTTTGTACATATATTTTTGACTTGAAAATAATTAAATCTTAGGACATAATTGGCTGGTTTCCATTTAAAGTTAGGCAAATTTAGAATGTAAAGCAGCTCAAATTGCCAAGGTTTCTTTAGCTTTGTATAGAGTCATTTAGCTTTGAGGAAACAGACCGATTATATTAGGTAAGGTTATATATGATTTATGGCCGAGTCAGGAAATCAGACTTGAAGTGGTATATTTCATGTGAGAGTTATCTCTAACGAACTAGTAACTAAGTATACTATTTAAAATAAGGTATAATTCGCTAATATATTATGTGCATACTGATAACCAGGACCTTTTTCTCAAACTAATAGTAGATTTCTAACATCCTTCTTTAATCCTTAGCACTGTTTTGACACTTGTCTTTTTAATCATTTTACTCTCTTAATTAGTGTATTTCCTTTCTCACTACAATAATCGTTTTGTATTATATATATATATATATTGTTTTATTTTTATTTTTTTTTTTTTTTCCCTGTGTTTATTCTTTGTGCGTATTTTTAAACACTACTTTTATTTTACTTTATTTTACTATTTTCTTTTGCACCCACTGTCTTGTAATATAGCCTGATCTTCTGTAGCCTTGCATCATACTAGGTGAGTTAAATAACTTATCTTACTCTTTCTATCTCTAACGCTACTCATAGGATGTTTACATTTTCACCTTTATCGGGCAGAGGCTCGTCCCTTAGGAAGAAATGATAGATAGACTCAGTATTAGGGAATAGGTAGGAAATTATGATAATAAGACAAGATGATATTAACTCGGTCCCAGTCGAGGAATAATCCTGATGACAGACAAAACGCAGTGAGAGATGCAGTACAAATGAACCGTGAAACAGACAATGAAGTTAATGGAGATGTACAAGCAAACCCTGTTAGAGAAAATGCAGAAAATAACAATCAACAACTGCAGCCCGCAGAAGAAAACGCAGGAATCAATAATTCGCAAGACAACAGAGGTGTGGAACAAAATAATGAAAATAGTGTAGGCCTAAACGAAGATAATGAGAGAGAAATAATCGAAAATCGTGAACACAACGAACGACCTCGTAACGTAAACATGAATGGTGGAGAATGGATGGGACATTCTGGTGACGGACTCGCAACATTAGTGAATGAAATCTATACAGAAGTGATACAATGGCAACATAATAAGTTTGAACTACAGATTTGTGAAGCCGCAAAAGACATGCTGGGGGAACTCAGACGTATGATCCTAAAGTATGTTCAGGATGCCCCTTTGGCACACGTGGCAATCAAGATAGCTTCTTTCATTCCTCAGGTGTTCCTTCAAAGAAAAAGACCAAAGGGAAAACTGAATGAGAACATTAAAGCGCTGAAACAGAGAATGGAGTGGTGGAAAAATGGGGAGTTAGACAAAATTCTTAGCCAAGTACGAGCAATACAGCAAAGACTGAAAACAAAACAACGAAGAAAGAGGAAGCCAGATGATATGGCACGATCAGTGGGAAATAGCATAAGGATTGGTAAAGTGGCACAGGCAGTCAGAATGGTCACTGGGGAAGACTCAAGTGGGGTGCACGAAGTGAATCGACGCATCTTGGACCAGCTGAAGGAGAAACACCCAGAAGCAAAACCAGCAAGTGATGAGGCCAAACTAGACGGGGAATATGTTCTTCCAGACCTGTGATATATGAGAATATAACTGGAGACCTCATATGGAGAAAGGCGCTGAAAACACAGGGAGGAGCAGGTCCATCAGGAGTAGATGCTAAGACTATAAGTCAAAACAAGTTTGGTTCAGCCGCGGGTGACCTTTGTGAAGCAATAGCAATGCTGGCAAAGAAACTTGCATCATCACCATGCGTGAACATAGAAGCTCTGACAGCATGTCGCCTGATACCTTTAAATAAGAATCCAGGAGTTAGACCAGTAGGCGTTGGGGAAGTTCTTAGAAGGATTATAGGAAAAGCAATCATGTCTGTATTTGGAAAAGATGTACAAAGAGCAGTGGGCAACTTACAAGTATGTGCAGGACAGCAAGCCGGAGGAGAAGCAGCAATACATGCAATGGGGAAGGTGCTTCATGAGGAAGATTGTGAAGCGGTACTGCTAGTGGATGCAACAAATGCCTTTAACACCATTAATAGGGAGGCAGCTATTCACAACATCAAGATCAAATGCCCGAGCATCGCAAAGTACATAGAACATACTTATAAGGAGCCAGCTAACCTGTATATAGTTGGAAGCACAAAGAAGGAAGAAATTAAAATTCTCAAATCAAATGAAGGAACAACGCAAGGAGATCCAGTGGCAATGGCAATGTACGCACTGGCACTATCAATTCTGCAGCAGAAAATAAAACATGAGGTAACCCGAGTGAAACAAGTGGCGTATGCAGATGACCTCACAGGTGCAGGAAATAGGGAATCTCAAAGAATGGTGGCGGAGAGTACAATCGGTAGGCGAAGTCATTGGGTACCATCCGAATGCTAGTAAATCTGTGCTAATAGTGAAAGAAAACAAGTATGAAGAAGCAGTGCGGACTTTTGATGGGACAGGAGTGAAGATTACAAAGGAGGGTCAACGCCATTTGGGAGCAGTAATAGGCACAGAAGAATGCAAGAGACACTATGTGCGAAAAAAGGTAGCAGAGTGGGTAAAGGAAGTGAAAACCCTGGCAGACATTGCGAAATCTGAACCACATGCTGCATATACTGCCTTCACATATGGTGTTAAGCACAGATGGACCTTTCTTATGAGAACAGTGCCTGGCATTAGACAGATGCTCCAACCGCTTGAAGAAGTAATCAGAGGAACATACCGGCCTTAATAGAGATGGAAGGCATCACGCAAGAGCGAAGAGATCTATTAGCTCTTCTGCCAAGGTTCAGAGGTATGGGGATCATAAACCCAGTGGAGGCGGCACTACATGAGTACCAAAATTCCCTTAAACTTACTACGTCTCTGACAGAAAAAATACGGGAGCAAAATGAAAATGATGAGGTGGACGAAGAGGAACAACGAAATGCAAGACAGGAAATTACAAAGAGCAGAGAAGAGAGACAGCAACATAGCCTAGAACAAATTAAGACCAGATGTAGGGAAGAACTGAAAATGAGAGTTGAGATGGCACAAGACACGGGGGCTTCAAATTGGCTCACATCATTACCAATAAAGGAGAAAGGCTTCAGCTTAAATAAACAAGAATTCAATGATGCCGTAGCCTTGAGGTATGGGTGGCCAGTTTCGAACCTGCCGCTGAAATGTGCATGCGGTGAAATAAACAACCCAGACCACTGTATGACCTGTACGAAAGGAGGATTCATCTGTATCCGGCATGATGAAGTACGAGACATCACTGCACAAATGCTGGATGAGGTGTGCCATGATGTCAGAATCGAACCGGAACTTCTGCCTATGGACGGACAGCGCTTGGCCCACAATACTGCAAATACTTCAAATGAAGCAAGAGTGGACTTAAGTACTCGAGGTTTTTGGACGAGGGGACAACGGGCTTTTTTCGACATTTAGAATCTTCAACCCAAGAGCACAAACATATCGTGAGCGAGGACACAAGGCGGCATACTTGAGAAACGAAAGTGAGAAAAAACACGCTTATGAAGAAAGAATTTTGAACAGGGAACAAGGAAGCTTTACTCCTCTGGTCTTCTCATCGTCGGGAGGTATGGGACCTTCTGCAAGTGTCTTCTATGCCAGATTAGCTGAACAAATATCGGAGAAAAAGCGCCAGCATAGAAGCCAAGTCATAACTTGGATGAGATGCCGGCTCTCTTTCTCTCTTCTCATGTCTGCACTCCTATGTCTCAGGGGTACAAGGTCCTCCCCGCTACAGAGGACAAGAGTGAGACTTGGACTTTGAAATGGTCGTGGCGGAGGGACGAATTGGGGAACAACTAGGTTGATTGTAGGGAGGTACTGGTACAATAAGATAAACTACAATGTAACTAGAATAAGATAGATTGTACACCACTTTGTAACTGTCACCTTAATAAAATAAAAAAAATAGAAGGAAACATGCTTACATTACTGAAATGTTTGTGGACATGCAAGTAATGGTCACTCTTCTGTAAATCTAAAATGGCTTACTTAAGAATGGGAAAGGGGTGGTTTTTTTTTAGAAAAAAAAAGTGTGTGTGGTGGGGTAGTGGAGGAAACTTTCAACACCTCATTCCTATTACACGTTACATTTTCAGCTCCACCACCAGCTCTAGGTGGCTAGCATAGGCTTAGCTCGCTCTCGCTCTCGCTTTCGGTGCCGCTTTCGCTTTCTCTCTCTCTTCTCTCTCTCTCTCATTTCATTCTTTATCCTTGAAGGTTTCTATCTTTCCTTGATTTAATAAATTGTGTTGACTGTTTTCATTCTTCATTATTTTACTATCTTAGTATATTGTTTATAACATTTCATTATCTTGTACTCTATTTTTCCACAAGTCTTTTTCTTTTATTAGGCAATTACCCTTCTTTAAGTTTTTAATATGGTCACCCCCCCCTTATTTTTGCTGTTTATTTATGTATATACAAGCATTTGTTTATTGACCGTATTTATTTAGCTACACCACGGCGTGATAAAGAAACTTAAATTTATCCTATTTATATTTCCCTTCCCCTTAATTTAAATAGGAAAAGGTTAAACTTCCCTTATCACGCCGTGGTGTAGTGGATTAAAGCTTGGACACTCGTCCTGAATGTCGGAGCTTCGAGTCCGGGTGGGAGTATAATTTTATAACATTAAGTAGCTCATGTGTATTTGTAAGATATACTTGATATTAATGACTCTAGTGTTTGACTGTGCGATAATTAAATAAAATCTCTATAACCCGACTTGCGTAGGAAAACTTGTAAAAATCTCTGTATGGTATCCTGGGATAAGGATCCTGCGACTTGTGCATGAATTTAAGTACATTCTCCAAATAGAATTTCCCATCTCCTTGCTATACATAAGAAAGCTTATAAGAACATAAGAACATGTTTCCTTTATCACGCCGTGGTGTAGTGGATTAAATGCTTGGACACTCGTTCTGAATGTCGAGTCTGTTCGAGTCTGGATGGGAGTATATAAACCTTTAGTAGCTCATGTGTGTTTGTGAGATATACATGATATATATATACCTGCATATATATATATATATATATATATATATATATATATATATATATATATTATATTATATTCTGCTTCCACACTCATTTCATGTTATTGTTAACTTTTCCCAGTTCCTAGAAGTTTGCCTTCTATTTTGTTTCTGGGTAGGTGAGGAGCAGGGCGGGTTTAGGAAGGGAAGAGGATGTGTAACCCAGATTCTTGCCTTGAAATGTGTTGTGGAGAAATATCTGGAGAAGGGACAAAAGCTGTATGCTGCCTTTATGGACTTGGAGAAGGCCTACGAATGAGTTGATAGATAAGCTCTGTGGAAAGTAGGCTATTGAGAATATACACAGTAGCTGGCAAGTTGCTGAAAGCAGTGAAGAGCATGTATGAGGGTGCAAAGGTAGCAGTATGTGTGGGGAATGAACAGAGCTAGTTCTTTGATCTGACTGTTGGGTAAACCTTTGAACAGCGAAGCTATGGTATTTGAAAGTGCCCGCCAGGCGAACTTATTGAGGCTCATTCCCGACGAAAATCATCATTATCCGATAAATATCTTTATTACTTAATCATATGCGCCTATTTTACGTTTAATATGAAGATATTAATATGTAACAGCAATATAACACGTGGGAATAGTATTTGGGGTGTGAAAAAGATGAAGTATATTGCCAACCTGTTCATTCATGAGAGGAGGGCCGGCGTGGCGCACACGCTTCCCCCTCTCACTTATCGATCGACACCGACGCCTTGCAAGTGAAGTCTTTCTCTTGCTACGATCTCTATATGCCTCCCCTCGACCTTGAAACCAGATGGGGGATATTGGTGTGGAAAATAATCCGATAAAAAAGGGAATAAGAGGAAAAATAGGTAATAATTAAAGGGGGGGTTGGGACACATGTGGAGAAGTGATAGGAAGCATGGAGGGGAATGATCTCACTTAATCACATATTCCTTTGTTTTGAGTGTCACTGGGGTCTTTTAAAAGGCTTTTTTTTTTTTTTTTTTTTTTTTTTTTTTTTTTTTTTTTTTTTTTTTTTTTTTTTTTTTTTTTTTTAGCCCGTCGCCTTCGCCCAGTAAAACCTCTTAAGAGTCTCAGCGCCGTTCCCAGGTTAAAGCAAGGATGTGTGATGTCCCTATGGTTGTTCAATATATATATGGATGGAATCTTGAAAGAAATACAAGGAAGAGCAGTGGATGTTGGCGTACCGCTGATAAGGGAAGGAAATAAGTGGAAGTTGCCTGTATTAATGATTGCTGATGATACAGTTCTGATGAGCGATAGTGAATGGGAATTGCAGGATCTGGCAAATATGTTTGGTTCAGTGTGTGAAAAATGGAATCTGAAGGTAAATGTGGGGAAGAGTAAGGTTTTGGTCTTTGAATGGGGTGCAGTCACAGAGTGTGAGGCGAGGTTGAATGGTCAGGTTATGGATAATGTCTTTTCATATTAGTATTTGGGCAGTGTGTTGAGTAAAGATGGGAGAATGGAGGAAGAAGTGCGGGAGAGAGTGCAACTGGGGAAGAGGGTTGATGGAATGCTGAAAGCAGTACGGTAACAAGAAACAGGGTGGTCAGCATGGAAGTAGAGAAGCCTTTGCATGATAGTGTGGTAATCCCGATATTGACTTACGAGAGTGAAGTTTGGATGTTTGAAGATACAAACCAAGAGTGAGAGGGGTGGAAAGGAGTTACTTAAGAAGTGCGTGCGGAGTTACATTTAGGGATAAACAGACGATTAAGGAAGTATGAGAGCGGTGTGGTGTAGATGTGCTATAAAGTGTGAAAAGGAACACCGAGATGGTTCGGCCATGTGGAACGTATGGGAAGCGAGAGAATGACTAAGATAGTGTACGAGAGTGAAGTTGTAGGCCTGTGAGGAAGATGTAGACCGAGAGAGAGGTGGGAGGATGGCATACATCAGTAAAATGTATACCATAGTTGAAGAACCCTTGATATCGAGGCTGATTTTGCCTTGTCTATCTCTCTTCCTCCTTTATTACCCACTATTTGTCTTCTCGTCATTCCTTTATGCAACTGCACATTATTATATTACATTATTTATAAGCATTGTCTATTATCAATATCAATTTCACTTGTTATATTTTTACGTTTCCCCCAATTATTTAGTGTCTAAATATTTACTGCTTCAATTATTTTCCTGTTTTGTATGTTTACATTTTGCTTATATAATTGTTATCTATTATTCAACAATTAGCTTACTTGTCTACCTCTATTTCCTACTAACCGTTTTTTTTATAATGTCCACTTCTTTAACTTAATGTGTTGCTATACATTCTTCTTGTGGTTTCAATTTTGTCTGTATCAGTTGTTATAGCTTTGTCTTCCTTATCCATAATGTTTAATTTGTGATGAAAATTCGTTTGTCTTGCCATTCAGCTGTCAGCCGTATTGTTACATATGTTACCTCGTTATGGTTCTCTGCTCTTGTTTTTATATATCTAAATATATCTACTGTCATAAACAGTGATCATGTAATACCATGTTGCAGGTTTCAAAATATGGTGGACGCCATTTGGAGCACTTATTATATTTTCATTGAATTGTATTATATCGCAATAATTAGTATGCAAACTAAATTTCACATATTAAGGATTGTAAGAAATAAATTAAAAACATTCTTAAGTTCAATATAACTAAAATAGGCTATGTAGTCTTACTCTGTGCTATAAGAAGCAAATAAATATTAGTTCTCAATATTGTTACTATATTGATAAAATTTGCAAACTGTTGGGGAAAGATACCTGAAATGGATACATCCAACAGGGTTCAATAACAATGGGAAGAGGTAATTTTGTAGTACACAGACATTTCTTTACACGGGTTTATTGAGCACGGGCCTCCTAATCACATTTCTTTTTATTGATATATACAACACATGGATATACAGATTTCAAACAACATGGCGGCTGTTGCTCGATCTACTATCCAACGACTTTTGCCCTCTCTTTCAGACTCGTATATCCTTTACTTACAGTTCAGAACCTATTCATATAAACCTATATTCCTTATATTACTTATGGGTTCATGCTATTTCTACAGTTTGTTTCGCCGCCACACGATCTTCAAGCACTCCTTATACAAACTGTTACGACCTGGCATTCGGGTACAAAAGGGCTCTCAATCAGGACTCGAGTACGGCTCGCTGCCACAACGGAAACACACGATCCCAACCCCTGAGTACTGCCAGCCGAACAAAAAACACCAATACCCTCCAGAGTTCAATCTGCTATAACGGGGTATACAAGAACTCGGTACTAGTGTTCCACAACAGACTAATAAAGAGACAGGAATTCTCTAGTCTGGTCAACAATCAAACAAAGAAGTAAGAAACAACAACACCAAAGAATAGTGTTGGCCGAAGCCGAAGTAATCCACCCTTGACTAAGAACTTAAGAAGTCCTCCACCCTCTACTTCGGATCGGCACTATTACGTTACGTTAATTAATAGTCCTTAAGCATCGAGCAAGGAATCTTCTGAAAAAAGTTAGATGCTTCTCGGATGCTCGTAAGAAGTACGTATCGGATTTTGAACAGTAATTCAATAAGCAAAACACAGGCAAATAAATACTATTAAAGGTTTAAATTGGCATAAGAATAATTAAAAGAATATGCAATAGTAAATGGCAAACATTAAAAAGAAGCACTCCGCAAATGCAACGGCAATAGCCTACTCGGATTGTGCTCGTGGGCCACTAATCACTAAAGTAGCCAAGCGTGCAACACATGAAATCAATAGTGCATAAACAATATCATACATAAGGAAAGCTTCAATACTATTCTGTATCTACTAATCGAGTAAAGTCTAGCTGTGGTACTGTGGGCAAAAGGTAGCAGTGACTGCGCAAAAACGGCTCGTAGCCTAGCGAAGTCCTCACAACTGTTTAAAGTATTACGTTAACACTAACAAGTGCACTTTGAGAAATCCAGATCCCTTGTTTTCTCCCGGCTCCTTGACAAAGTAAAAACAAACTGTTAATAAAATACAGGGTGGTTAGGCTCTTGCCCTCACGCACTGTAAATTATTAACTCAACACAGTCAGCCACGAAGACAACCTAGGCTTCACTGAACCGAAACGAGTATGCAGGTTTATCGCTTAACCACTGCATCAAACAACAACTCGTAACACAGAAAAGCCTTACCCCAGTCTAGCATTAACAGGAATAATAATAATAACACACAGGGAAATGCATATACAAGTGCAACAAACATAAATCAATCCTATTGTAAGTTAACCCTTCCAAAATAGGCTATCTAATAGGCATGTATCTCATGAGAACTCAAGCAATAATACGTTGGCTGACTAGCTCTGCACCAACGGGACCATGGAAGTTAAAAAGGGTAGGGAAAAGAGGAGATAAGAATGTAAGGTAGTAGAGAAAGTTCACATCAGTCAGAAGAATATATATAGTTAGCAAGGGAAATGAGAAGTCGCTCTGCCTAATGAGTTCTGATCAAAAAATGGCTAGACTTCCCTTTTTATACTCGGCCCTCTAGTGAGCCCAACGTGAACTACTAAGGACCACCCACTGACAATAATTACGTAATTTCTCTCTCTCCTCTGGGATAGACAAAGGCTCCCCTAGCACTGAGGGGAGGGGGGCGTGCTAGTGAGTTAGGCCCACCTCCCGCATGGCGCACCCACGGACCCCCAACGGTGGCTGCTTCTCCCCCCCCATCACCACAAATAAGTCCCACACACAATACCCACAACCAATGATATAAAATAGAACTCGTTGACTCAGATGAAAACAAAATACATATTCATAATACTTATAGTACAACGGCTCACATGAACTAAGTTAGGAAACTCTACATAGACTACAGCCAAAGTTCCTGCCCTGACGATCCTAGCGAGAGTGGGGCATGACTAGGTGTTGTGTACAGCATGCTCACACTGGACATGCGTCACACCTCCCCCAAGATTTTACTTGCTCAACCCTGAGCTAAAATCTGACAAACACAGAACCCCATGAAGCCCCTCACACCCAGCGACTGCATGGCACTAAAACAAAGCTGAGTTTATCACCAAAACACATCTTATTATTAAAATAAAATAAAATCACATTTTATAACTCCTCCCAACAATAGCAAAAAGACACAATATCATGCTCCCAGAGCGAGCTTACAGCAGCTCAGCCGTTTGATAGTTCGTGGACTACTCAAACTCTATAGGCTATGACAAACTTGTACGATTACCTATATCAAAAGAAAGAGTTTTTATATGATTTTTATATTTTAATATGTTTTTCCCGGCTGCACTATAAGGGCAGCCTATTTTCCTCCACTCAAACCCACACACCTGTGATAGCCTACGACTGATCATCCACCCTTGATAAACAATCCGCGATCACATTTGTCACATCCAGCAATATGACGGATGTCCAGGCTATACTCCTGCAACATCAAAGACCACCTGGTCAGTCTCATATTGCGATTGTGAAATTGATTCAGGAATCTCAAAGGGTGATGATCAGTGTAGATAACCACGACTGGGCCATAGGCTGGAACATACACCTCGTAGTGCCTGAGCGACAGCACAATCGCCAGTAATTCCTTTTCTATTGTAGAATAGTTCTTTTGTGCAGCATTGAACTTCTTAGAAAAGAAACTTACTGGGTGTTCCACACCTTCATTGTCTGTCTGTAGCAAGACGGCACCAGCCCCTACACCACTAGCATCTGTTGCCAGCTGAAAAGGCCTGTTAAAGTCTGGGGCCCTGAGTATCGGGTGAGTACATAGCAACTGTTTCACCAAAGTGAAAGCCTTTTCACACTCAGGTGCCCACAAAAACTTTTTGTCTTTAGATAACAAATCTGTGAGAGGTGCCAACACCGTTGAGTTTTATGAAGCGTCTGTAGTAGCCTATCATACCCAAGAATCTCATAATCTGCTTCTTGGTTGTTGGGTGCGGAAATTTATTGATAGCCTGTACCTTGTTCTGAGGAGGGCACACCTGTCCCCTTCCCACTACAAACCCAAGGTACTGCACAGTGGCTTTTACGAAGTCACACTTTGCCAAATTTACTACCAGACCTGCTTCACTAAGTTTCCGGAACAAGGTCTCAAGGTGCTCACAATGGCTCTCAAAGTCGTCATCATAAATGATTACATCGTCCAAATATACGGTGCAATTTGGAATGTCCTTTACAATTTCATTCATCAGGTTCTGAAACGTTGCTGGTGCATTCTTAAGTCCGTAAGGCATAACATTACACCGGTAGGTACTCCCGTCCACAACAAAACCACATACCTCTTTAGCACGCTTGGACAAAGGTACTTGCCAGTAACCTTTTACTAAATCTACTTTAGACAAAAAACGAGCATTACCAATTTTGTCAACACTATCATGAACCCGAGGAAGAGGATATGGGTTAGTTGGAGTCAAACCGTTTAATCTACGGAAATCAATACAAAAGCGTACCTTGCCATCTGGCTTAGGCTGCAGTGTTACGAGGGAAGTCCACTTAACTGTGCCTTTCTCTATCAACCCTCTACCGAGCATATACTCCAACTCATCCCTCAGAGCTGGTAGTTTTATGGGGGGCACACGGTACGGGATTGACTTAAAGGGTAGATGGTCCCCCACGTCAACATCATGCATAGCCGGAGTAGTGAGGCCTGGGTGTTCAGCAAATACAGTGGGGTATGAACCGAACAACTGACGGATAGCATCAAACTGCGGCTCAGGCAAATGAGCTATAGCCTCGTCAGCCCTTAGGCTCGAGTTCCCCGCCCACTGATCCGCTGAAACATGTTGATCCCAGCTATCCTCCTCTGAAGCTTGACTGTCCCTCTCTCCTTCTCCACCACGGCCGCAACAAGCCAACACAGGGACAGTGAGAGGCTCAGAGGGGCGCCTCACATACTCTTTAATAAGGTTCACGTGACATAACTGGCTCTTTTTCCTCCTGTCTGGAGTGGCAACAAGGTAATCTAAGTCTGAAATTTTTTCTACAATTTTATAAGGTCCAGTGTACTTCGCAGAGAGGGGGTTACCAACCAAAGGCAACAAAATTAATACCTCTTGTCCTACAGTGAACTTCCGGAGCCTCACTTTGCGATCATACCTGTCCTTCATCAAAGCTTGTGATTCTGTCAAATTTCTACCTGCCATCTCCAGACTCTTAAGCATGCGCTCACGGCTTTCAAGCACATACTTTAATAATGGACAAGGCTGCACAGTCCCCTCCCAAATTTCTTTCAGCATGTTAAGGGGGCCCCTGACACGGTGTCCAAAAATCAGCTCGTTTGGACTAAATCCCAGGCTCTCACCAGGTACCTCCCGAGCAGCAAACGGCACATAAGGCAATCCAAGATCCCAATCCATACCGTTGTCAGCACAATAACACCTGAGCATGCTTTTAAGTGTAGCATGCCACCGCTCAAGCACCCCTTGACTCTCAGGGTGATACGCTGACGATACTACTGCTCGTATCCCATGCTGTTGCATTGTTTGCTTGAACATGTTGGAGGTGAAATTAGATCCCTGATCAGACAATCTCCTCCGGGTACCCGTACCTTGAGAAGTACCACAACAAGTTACTGACTACCGTCTTAGCCATTCCATTTTTCATAGGGTATGCATCGGGGTATCTAGTGGCAACATCCATTATGGTTAACAAATTTTTTTTTCCAGCCTTAGTGGGAGGGAGTGGACCAACCATGTCAACAATAATTTTACTAAAGGGTGGCCCAATCACAGGAATAGGGTGTAACGGAGCCTTAGGAATAACTTGGTTCGGTTTCCCGACACGTTGGCAAATATCACATGAGTTTATCCATGACTGCACATGAGACTTCATCCCCGCCACCAAAACAATTTCCCCAAAGCCGCCACCGTTTTTCTCACCCCTAGATGTCCTGCCAGTGGTGTGTCATGCGCCAACCTCAGTAGGCTATCCCTGCACTCCCGTGGCACCACCAACTGGTCCACTACTCCGGACCCCTTTTGCCAACTACGTTTAGGGTCTTGAAAATGCCTATAGAGGATGCCTTCTAAATAAAAAAAATCTCCTGGCTGTGCATCGCCGTCCTCGTCGAGCTCTACAGCTCCATTAGCACACGTTTGGAGCTCAGGGTCCTCTAGTTGCAACTGACGTATATCTGAGGGTGCCAAGCGATCTAACTGTTCCCGGAGCAATGCATGACCTTCCCCGATACTGGGCTGCTCCCTCTGTCTCTCTCGATGTACATAACGTTGCTGTCGTGGAGACTCGTCATGCCCAGCCTCGTCACTCTCGATGACAGGCCCAGGGGCTACTCCAGAATTAAGTAATGGTGCTAATACTGAATCACCCAGGAGAGCCGCCGAGTCAAAACTCTTAAAACCAACTCCAGCTTTACCCTCCTCCTGTTGATCGTTCCTCCGCTGGTCTGAAGACGGAGGACTAGGCTGTGACACTTTAGCTGCCCGAGCTCGGGTGACAACACACGCCATGGGTTGTGTCTGGCACCGCTCGACCCACTCTTGCTCTTCCCTACTCACGTCGGCCGGCCTCTCGGCAACGACTAAGGGTAGAACCTCAGAAGCGGGCATTGCAAAGTCGTTGCCGAGAAGAAGGTCGACGCCCTCCACTGGCAGTTTCTCCACAATCCCGACATCCAATTCACGTGCCACACCATCCACCTCCAACTCCAACCGCACCAGCGGGTATGACCGAGTTGCATTAATACCCTGCACCACTACCACCCGAGCCGCGTTTATAGGGTAGCCAGTCAAGTTTTTCATCAGAGTCTGGGAAGCACCTGTATCACGCAAGACCTCTACTCCATGCTTGCGCCCCGCCCACATCACGCAACCCCGCCCTCTATGGTCGCAAAAAACATCCTGAGCAGGGTTCGAGCCTCCCAGGTGCTTCTGCATTGGCTGTGCCTCAGCCTCTGACGAACTGCCCCGGGCAAACTCAGATGACTTCGGAGACACACCAATGTTGCAGGCCAAAGACACAGCTGCTGTAGGTGGTTTGCTAGGACAGACTCTTGCAAAGTGCCCCTTTTTATGACAACGATAACACTCCAACTCCCCTTTGGGCTTCCCTTGGTACTGGGAAGGGCCCGGCCCCTTCTTAAATGGGACGGTGCTAGTCTTGTGGTCAGTCTTGGTATCATGGCTCTTGTACTTGTTTGCATAAGGTATATCACTAACTCGGGGGGGGGTGGGGCGTCACGCCCCTTGTTACCTGCCTCACTACGCTGGGCAGACCCGCACCCACGAATTAGTGATAGCCGGAGGTCAGCCATCTCAGCTGCCTCCTGTAGAGTTTTTGGGTTCTTTTCTTTAATAGTTAAAGTAATTTCTGCACCAGTACACTTATAAAACTGCTCGAGCAGAAACAGCTCAAGTCAACTGTTCGGCCGTCTCAGCTTTCTCAGAACGTGTCCAGTTTTTAAGTGCATCTTTTAAGTCCCGGGCATGTTCAAGAAAGGTCGCCTCCCTAGTCTTTGTAACACCCCGAAACTTCAATCGATATGTTCCGGTTGCAACTCGTATGCCCGTAGGACAGCTCTCTTCAATTCTGGGTAGTCAATGCAAGACTCTAAAGGCAGTGCATCATAAGCCTTCAGACCCTTACCCGTAAGTCTTGAGGAGACTAGAGCTGCCCACTTCTCTTCAGGCCAATTATGCTCCCTACACTTCTTCTCAAAACGATTAAAAAAATCTGTGACTTCAGTTTCACTAAATACCGGCACCAATTTGACTAATTGGGCCAAGGACTGTTCTCTTACTTGGCCCTCACGGCCCATCCGAGTCCCTGTCGACTCTGCACGAGTCTTATCTAAATCTAATTTAGCACAATATTTCTCCGAGTCGTACCTAAGCTCAGCCTCATGCCTCCTAACAACCTCAATCTCCTGCCTCCTGGTCTCATTCTCCTGCTTCCTAGCCTCAATCTTAGCAAGCTCAAGTCTAAATACCATATCTGGAGACAGGCAGGAAGAGGGAGCTGCCACTACTGAAGGAGGGGGGGCAAAAACTGGGGAACCACCATGTGCACCGCCCGAGGGCACTCCAATCTGCCAATTCTCATCCCTCTGTGGGAGAGTGCTAACCTCCGGTAACTGAGTGGACGGCACTGTGGGAGTCGAGTGAGAGGGGATCTGGGGAGGAACCCCCCCAAACGCCCTCTCCTCCGAAACCCCATGTCGCCCACGCAACACCCAGGAAATCAGCTCCCCCTTGGACATCCCTACTACATTTGAAATGCCCAAAACCTTGGCTATCAGGTGCAAGCCACAAACATCCACCCCCGTCAGCCTCTCCTCCGTCACGTGGTACCGCTTACTCACAAAAACTCTAGCATCCTCCTCACTGGTTACTAACGGCACACCTTCTAATGGCATCTCTCGCTCATCGTCAGTGCTAATGCACGACATACTGAAGTCCACAACAAAATTCTCGAGACAAAAGTGTTAAACTTCCTATGCAAGCACTAATTACTAAATTAACTGGAGTCTCTTAAATGCTTTACTAATTGCCATACAAAAAAATATATTCTTCAATATGCACGCTAAAATACAAACAAACAAATGTTGTACAACTCTGCACAAATTTATACTGTTCACAAAATCCTAAGCAAGGTCGCCATTTGTTACGACCTGGCACTCGGGTACACAAGGGCTCTCAATCAGGACTCGAGTACGGCTCGCTGCCACAACGGAAACACACGATCCCAACCCCCGAGTACTGCCAGCCGAACAAAAAACACCAATACCCTCCAGAGTTCAATCTGCTATAACGGGGTATACAAGAACTCGGTACTAGTGTTCCACATCAGACTAATAAAGAGACAGGAATTCTCTAGTCTGGTCAACAATCAAACAAAGAAGTAAGAAACAACAACACCAAAGAATAGTGTTGGCCGAAGCCGAAGTAATCCACCCTTGACTAAGAACTTAAGAAGTCCTCCACCCTCTACTTCGGATCGGCACTATTACGTTACGTTAATTAATAGTCCTTAAGCATCGAGCAAGGAATCTTCTGAAACAAGTTAGATGCTTCTCGGATGCTCGTAAGAAGTACGTATCGGATTTTGAACAGTAATTCAATAAGCAAAACACAGGCAATTAAATACTATTAAAGGTTTAAATTGGCATAAGAATAATTAAAAGAAATATGCAATAGTAAATGGCAAACATTAAAAAGAAGCACTCCGCAAATGCAACGGCAATAGCCTACTCGGATTGTGCTCGTGGGCCACTAATCACTAAAGTAGCCAAGCGTGCAACACATGAAATCAATAGTACATAAGGAAAGCTTCAATACTATTCTGTATCTACTAATCGAGTAAAGTCTAGCTGGGGTACTGTGGGCAAAAGGTAGCAGTGACAGAAAAACGGCTCGTAGCCTAGCGAAGTCCTCACAACTGTTTAAAGTATTACGTTAACACTAACAAGTGCACTTTGAGAAATCCAGATCCCTTGTATCTGGTTTTCTCCCGGCTCCTTGACAAAGTAAAAACAAACTGTTAATAAAATACAGGGTGGTTAGGCTCTTACCCTCACGCACAGTAAATTATTTACTCAACACAGTCAGCCGCGAAGACAACCTAGGCTTCACTGAACCGAAACGAGTATGCAGGTTTATCGCTTAACCACTGCATCAAACAACAACTCGTAACACAGAAAAGCCTTACCCCAGTCTAGCATTACCTAGACTAGCAGAAAACAGGAATAATAATAATAACACACAGGGAAATGCATATACAAATGCAACAAACATAAATCAATCCTATTCTAAGTTAACCCTTCCAAAATAGGCTATCTAATAGGCATGTATCTCATGAGAACTCAAGCGATAATACGTTGGCTGACTAGCTCTGCACCAACGGGACCATGGAAGTTACAAAGGTAGGGGAAAGAGGAGATAAGAATGTAAGGTAGTAGAGAAAGTTCACATCAGTCAGAAGAATATATAGTTAGCAAGGGAAATGAGAAGTCGCTCTGCCTAATGAGTTCTGATCAAAAAATGGCTAGACTTCCCTTTTATACTCGGCCCTCTAGTGAGCCCAACGTGAACTACTAAGGACCGCCCACTGACAATAATTACGTAATTTCTCTCTCTCCTCTGGGATAGACAAAGGCTCCCCTAGCACTGAGGGGAGGGGGGCGTGCTAGTGAGTTAGGCCCACCTCCCGCATGGCGCACCCACTGACCCCCAACGGTGGCTGCTTCTCCCCCCATCACCACAAATAAGTCCCACACACAATACCCACAACCAATGATATAAAATAGAACTCGTTGACTCAGATGAAAACAAAATACATATTCATAATACTTATAGTACAACGGCTCACATGAACTAAGTTAGGAAACTCTACATAGACTACAGCCAAAGTTCCTGCCCTGACGATCCTAGCGAGAGTGGGGCATGACTAGGCGTTCTGTACAGCATGCTCACACTGGACATGTGTCACAAAACACCTAAATTCATGAGGTTGAGGTTGGTATACGTTATTCACCCAACCACAGTATTTACTTAACATTATTCCAGCGATTTGACTCAGCCATCTCTGCTCCTAGGGTCACATACACATGGCTATAACACGATATAAGGGTGAAGCGATAGCTCAATATATTAAGTTATTGCCATACCAAATTCTGGTTCATTTGATATTTGTATGAAGGAGACAAAAGGCAGTTTGCCTGTAACGAGTGTCTCCCCTAAAGCCAAAAGACTGATAGAATGCCAAATTCAAGGGACGTTGGGGTCAAAATGCCTGGACATACGAAGTTTAAAGCAGTCTAAGTCACACAAGGATATTTTAAGGATTGGATGAAGTTGATGGATTTCCGTGACGTATGCTCAATACGGGCAATTAGTCCAGTAAATCTAGCAATCATTTAACTGGACCTAGAACAAATTGCAATAGAAGGTTTTTTGGCTTTAACTTGTTTATTAGGTCCCTCTGATGAACATATAAAAAGTCTCCAACTTTTGGACACTGGGAAAGTGGTTAATTTGCATAAATTCAAGATGGCTGCCGTCCAAAGCTTCAATTTACAGATAACTTTTTTCTGGTTGCTCCTAGACCCTATAAATGTATTACAAACAACGTTTTTTGGCTTTAACTTGTTTATTAGGTCCCTCTGATGAACATATAAAAAGTCTCCAACTTTTGGACACCTGGAAAGTGGTTAATTTACAGCCGAAAAACCTTACAGACAGGCTGCACTGTCTCTTTCACAAGGGGTGACACAGGCACTTTGTGCTTGTATGGGTTTTTTGACCTGTTGTCCCTCTTTTTTATAAAAAAAAAAAAAAAAAAAAACATGACGTAGTATGACGTCATTCAGAGCCAATTATGTAATTCATGATAGGAGTTCGTATTCACTTGGATCATCGGTGCTTGCATCAAAGTTGCTATTTTGACAGTCCTTTACATTGACCACATGCACTGGAACATTCAAGCTCATTCCGTTTGCAACTACAGCGTTGAGTGTCACAGTTGCCCTTACACTGACATCTGACCAATTTCAGTAGTGAATCAGGAGCCACTGGCGAATCCATCGTCTTCGGTTCAAGCTGTCCCTTCCGCAGACACCAGCCCCATTTCTCGGGGTCCACACAGTTCCCCATCCATTCCTGGACCTGACAATAAACTCGGAACGAGTGGTATTTGGCTGCATCGGTTGTTGGGGGAAGGCTGTGAACTTCAACGGTAGTTGAACTTTTTGCCACCTTGTTGCAAAACTTTGTCTTTTGCAGTCCGTCAAGGGTGTCATTTCCTTTTCCCCCGTACAAATAAACCAAGGCCTTTTCACCAGCTGATGATATCGCGTCTTTACTTCCACTTTGGCAACAGAATGCTTCTATACATTTCAAGAAACCGTTGTCTTCCCTCACTTTCCTCAAGGCAGCCCCTTTACCAATACCATACAGTCGTGAGGTTGTGTCACATCCACAGAGTGCATGGACAACTGGCAGGACACGACAGATGCTTTCACCGAGAGCTTCTGCTACTGAGTTAATATGCCAACATTTCCCACCTTCCTTGCTCGACTTGAAGTACAAATCATTCATCCCTCGTTCCGCATAATGACACAACAGCACCAACAAGTCTGTGTCCTCACCTATCACATATGTCACGGTTTCCCTTGCATGCTCAATTCCCTTCTTCGCAATCATGACATCTGCATCTGCTGGCGCATTGACACAGTCAATTCCATTTGCCTTGAATGTTTCACACAATAAGTCAATGAAGTTTTGCTTATTGTCCGAGTTTGACAAGAAGTTTTCCTTTTTTGACCGAAGGGGCATGGTTGGAGTGAACATCACCTTTTGACCAAAGACTCCTTTTGATCGTCGATTGTGTGTCATGTCCTTGGTAGTAGGTCCTGATTTATAACCGTCGAATACAATGCACGATACTTTGTCCAATTGATGCAACTTCAAGATCACATGACTTGCCACTGAACGTCTCTTGCAGCAATATACGAAGGGACTGCGGAACGTACGCCACATTCTTTTCCAGCGACCGGAGTTCAGAAGGATCTGGATAGAAATCTCTACAAGTATCAAAGTTCTTTATATCTGCTTTGATCAACCGTGCCGCAGCCCTGACTATCTTTCTTTGTTCTGCTTCCTCATCATCAGTCTGTGGTGAGTCTTTGAATTGTTGCAAAATCTTTGCAGCACTTTCTTTGACAGTTACAACATCGCTGCGTCCATGCACGTTACTAATAACCAGTTCATCCCCAAAATATGAAATAAGTTTCTGTTTCATGTATTTTACACTATACGCTTCAACATCAGGGCACAACTGGGACATTCTATCAACGAGATCAACCACTGTAGTCTGTTCATCATCATTGCCACTGACTAGGTCCTCGATTCCGAGTAGAAATGCTTCCTCTCGTGAGGCATCTACTTTGCGACCCTTGCGAGGAGGTTCACTGTCTGCGGAATCACGATATTTGGAGGGGATCTGCCTATGTGTCTGGAAATTTGAGCTGCACTGCTTGTGATATATTGCGTCAGCTGCTGGAAGATCGCGTGCAAAGTTAATTCGGCCTCTAACAGTGTCAGCCCACTCATCAGCCCTGGCATCACATGCAGAAAGTATTGTCCTTTGAAAGTTGAAGGTGCGTACTGGATACACTTCTTCTGAATCATGCTTTGTGTCCAAATAGATTTTTGTACCACAAAAAAAGCAGTTCTCTGTAAAACAAAAGTCTGGTGTCTGAGAACAAAGAGCAGGTTTTTCAGGACGTTTCTTCTGCTTCCCAGGAATTCTATTTGGCTTCGTATTGACATGCTTCTTTCGGCAATCAATGTGCACCGTTTGGCCCTCGGACACGGTAATTGATGGCGTTCCACGTTCAGTACTGGCCTTGTTGATAGTATCTGCTCCCTTCGCCCTCAGCTTGACTGTTTCTCCTTCGTCTAACGTGTTTGAGCAAATGCCGCAGGGATTATGCACCACCTCTTCTTCCATGGCTTCGGTAGATGTCGCACCAATCTGTTGAAACAAGAAACAAGATGATGGGATTAGTATAGGCCTAGGCAAAATGTAATAGACAATAATGTGCAGTAAAGGTAGGGCTTGACCTAGAACAAATTGCAATAGAAGGTTTTTTGGCTGTAAGGTTTTTTGGCTGTAAATTAACCACTTTCCAGGTGTCCAAAAGTTGGAGACTTTTTATATGTTCATCAGAGGGACCTAATAAACAAGTTAAAGCCAAAAAACGTTGTTTGTAATACATTTATAGGGTCTAGGAGCAACCAGAAAAAAGTTATCTGTAAATTGAAGCTTTGGACGGTGGCCATCTTGAATTTATGCAAATTAACCACTTTCCCGGTGTCCAAAAGTTGGAGACTTTTTATATGTTCATCAGAGGGACCTAATAAACAAGTTAAAGCCAAAAAACCTTCTATTGCAATTTGTTCTAAGTCAGCCCTACTTTGACTGGTCTAAATATATATAATTCATTGGGCGAATAATACAATTATCGTGCGAGATGACTTACAAACACTCAGTCACATATAAATACGCTCCACATCGTTGTTAGAAGAAAACATAACTCGTAGCCTGACAATCGTTCATCGAATAATTTATGAAAGCATTAGACACATCTCGTATAAGTAGCTACTTCATTTTCCTGAATGCATGCTTGTGTTTCAAAATATCTTCACAATCACTGATAGTAGCATTATGAAGCTTGTGCCATTATGTAGAACAGTAAGTAGCGGTTATGTCCAAGGAACCAGCTTACTATGTTGGCAAGGAATGTTCCGATCTGGATTACTTATTTAGTTAATGCAAAGCGAATTGCGACGACTATCAGGATCAAATTTAATAAATACTAGCAGGGGCGTTGCCCGGGTTTAAATTATACCATAATCACCATCACTACTACCATACTCACCATCATCAATCACTACTACCACAATCATCACAATACTACTACTACCATAGTACCAATTTGGTGTGGGGGAGTGGTCTTGCCACTGGATTGGTAATCCAATGGACCCGGGTTCAAATCCCGATATGTCAATGGGCAAATATTATTGGGATTGAATTTGTGCTGTACCTAGTATCAGTGCATTACCACAAAGCCCACCGAAATGCCAAAACAATACCCTCATTGTTCCCTGATTAAATAGCACTGTATGAATATTCCCATATTCAAAATATGCTACAGGGGGACAATGCCTAGTGAGTTCACTGCTCAATAGGTGGCGTTCTGAGAGTGAGAGTATGAGTCTGGAGGGTGAGACAGTGAAGCACTTGAACGAAGCAACCAGCGGCTTCAGAGATGGAGCTGCTTCGAGCCATGAATGGATGCTTCACATGTCTTACTCCCCAGACTGGAACGAGACCTCACGGGCTTCACCGTGTTGAGCGGTGGAATGTATAGGCTCTCAGCCTATGCCCTAGAGGAAGTAGTTGGAATATAGAAAAAAAAAAAAAAAAAAAAAAATCACCGTCCTCGACCTCCCTGTGCCTCATTAAACGGCGACCTCGACTTCGGCCGCTAAATGACCTCCGATTTTGGATCTGACCTCATCCGTATCCCTATTTTGGGGGGCTGCGAACAACTTTCGTGTCATACACCTTTTCGATCGGAGGCCTCCTTCTGCCCCAAACGGCAATTTTTTTTCATGTTTTTTTTCAATTTCGGCCTCGAAACGACCTCCGATCGTGGCCTCGCCCCCTTCTATGATCTGACCCTGACCCAGGTCAATTGACACCCACATGCAAAGTTTCAGCTCCCCAGGTCCAAAACTGCGGCCGCCTATTAAGAACACACAGACAAACAGACACACAAACTGATTTAATAATATATATACATGACACGAATTTTGTTTAATAATAAAAGGGAACTTTACAAAGTTGGAAATAATGTGATTAATCAGATAGGAAGGGAAACAAAACTAAGTTATTAGTAATTATTAGTAAACATATAACTTTATGGAAGATATAGTGTGTGTGTGTGATGAACGGGTGAACAAAGAGAAAAGAAAATATAGAGGTATACGTGTATTTTTTTTTTTTTTTTTTTTTCTATGTGATTGAGGGAGGCAAAAGGCATAACTGCCTATAGCGAGTGCCTCCCCCATAGTTGAAAGAGTGACAGGGCCAAAATCAAGGGACGTTCGAGCCAAAATGCCTGGACACACGGAGTTTGAAGCAATTTAAGTCATAGGAAGAGGGAAAGACTGATTCTGGGAGAGAGTTCCAGAGCTCAGATGTTGAGTAGAAGAAAGTTTGAGAGTAACGTTTCACTCTTGGGTTGGAGAGTTGCACAGAGTAGGGGTGGGATTGAGTTGCAAGACGGGTACCACGTGCCCTACGTAAAGGAGGTGGTATGCACTGGGATAGCTCTGAGGAACACTGATTATTATAGTAGCGATAGCGATAGGTATACAGCATACATGATAGTATAAAGTGAATCAACTATTAATTTAATTATAGTAATGTATAAATAGTGAAGGCAGTAGTAATAAGAGAGTACAATGGTGTGAAATTTGGATTTACTTAATTAGAATAGGCGGTTTGATAGTTTCCTCCGCTACCCCTTCTCACATCCATCCCATCCCACCCATCCTGTACTTAGCCGCAGGCTGTCTCCAGGGTACCTAGTAAAAAACAGTATTTTTTTTAACACTCCCTGACGTAGGGGTCCACGAATTTTTATAAGTGACTGTACGTCTTAAAATCTCAAAACTAATGGGGCTAAGCGAGAAGGAAAGGTAGGTTTAAAATATAACAAAAACCTCCATTTAATCCTTCAGTAGGCTACCGGTGACATCATATTATTTGGTTTGAGCTACATTTACACGATTTTATGAAGCTCAGGAAGGATATATGATACAGCTAAGAGGATGAAATCAGATAGTCTGTTGCCTCCTGATGAGTAGACGTCCTTCCTAAACTGAATAACATTGTTTAATAGTTGCCAGAATATAATGAGAAGGATGTGGTCAGTACTGAATGGGTTAATGTTTCTTAAAATCGCCAAACTAATGGGTCGAACGTCTAAAAATCGTCAAACTAATGGGTTGAACGTCTAAAAATCTCAAAACTGATGTTTCCTATAGTTTAATACAGTGTATTGCCATCCAAATACAAAGGATATATTTAATATATACATAGTTCTCAAATTGGCATAGTCTGCTCAGCCGTAGCTCCCTAGCAGACACTTGAATTCTTACACAATTTTATAAGCAACGCATGTTTAGTATTTTATCGCTAGGTAAACATTTACACGTATAATATAAACAATGTAATTGGGCTAAGCAAGAGGCAGAAAGGGGTCCAGAAGAAAAGTGTCCTTTAAATGAATGTGTGTTACCTGGCCATGAGGGAGCATCGCCATTCCAGCAACCAGGATATGCCAAATGTTGTCAAGGTGTGTCGAGTGACGTCACTGTCGCCATGGCAATCATAAATTAAATGCTTCCACCACAACCTGCAAGTCTGTAAAAGATCTCTTGTTGAAAAATATACCCAAAACGCTGAGTGTATCCAGCCGAGAACCTTTGTAGTTGTTGTCGTAGTTTTTGTTGTTCAGTTTGCTGATGGTGTTGTTTCTAGAATGTTGTTGAGCTTCTTGTCAGTTTTTTATTCACATATCCTTGCCTTACCTTTATATTTTATATTTATTAGTTGAATTGTCGTAAAGTACACACACTCATCGGTTCGGCTTGCCAGTAATGTTGTCAAAGCTTCATATTAGTATTCGTGGATTAATATGGAACTTTTGTTTCCGCAATGTGTTCCTTATCCCTGGCCATACCTCTGCTGTCATAACTTTTTTATATATGGTTACCTAAAAAAATCTACCGCATGTCTAGTTCCGTATTATTGCAAAACACAAAACAAATTTGCGGATCTAAAATGTACTGAAAATCCCCTCGTGTAAATCTGCCTTTTAGGAATGGCTCCCAGAAATACATATGACTGACTTCCATGAAACTGAACTAATGATCTCTCCCCCCCCCCCCTCCCTCCACCATACCCACCCCTCACCACCCCAGCCTCTCTCTCTCTACCAACCATGCAGACTATAATACGTTCGTTGTGGATGGGTACGAGGCGATCTCAAGACACCTTAGCTCCCAGTGCACAACGAACCGGATCATGATTATGTCCGCTTGTATTAAATTATGTATTATGTTGATTTATACCATTGCCTATTTTTGTAATAATTGTATTCAGCTAACTATGATCTCAATAACCATTGATGTAATGAAAATATGAATAGTCTCCTCATACGATTGCACTAGTTCTGTAGCTACCTATGATCTCAATAACCATTGATGTAAGAAAACATGAATAGCCTCCTCATATGATTGCACTAGTTTTGTAGTGCTATTATTTACCTGTCAATTAATAATTCAGTCTTTTTTTTTTTTTTTTTTTCATGAGCACGTATATACAGCATATGTGGCAATCAAATGAGGAAACTATAATAACACCAGACGACGATACTGTTGCTACAGTAGAATAATGCTCTTTGAGCAGTATGTATTGCCTTACCAGTGGTTGTCCCCTTATTATTATTATTATTTTATTATTATTATTGAAATACCACAGGAACGAAAATTCCTGGGAGCGAAACTTCCACCCCCAACGAGATCCCTCTCTTTCTACCACCTCCCTCCACATGTTACACGTCTCGTTAATCACAGTCTTCTAATATACAAATCACATTTCCTTACCCCCTGACATTCTTGAAATACCCACTAAGTATATTCAATTAGATACCAACCATGCAGACTATAATACGTTCGTTGTGTGTGGGTACGAGGCGATCTCAAGACACCTTAGCTCCCAGTGCACAACGAACCGGATCATGATTATGTCCGCCTGTATTAAATTATGTATTATGTTGATTTATACCATTGCCTATTTTTGTAATAATTGTATTCAGCTAACTATGATCTCAATAATCATTGATGTAATGAAAATATGAATAGTCTCCTCATACGATTGCACTAGTTCTGTAGTGCTATTATTTACAACCTGTCAATTAATAATTCAGTCACTACAAGCTTGCTTGCTTGCTTGCTTTTTTTTTTTTTTTTTTTTTTTTTTTTTTTTTAATGAAATACGTATATACAGACCATGTGACAATTAAATGAGGAAACTATAATAACGCATCTGAATAATGCCAACCTGACTTATAAACACAAATATGAATGTAACCAGACGACGATGCTGTTGTTTCAGTGGAATAATGGCTCTTTGAGCAGTATGTATCGCCTTACTAGTGGTTGTCCCCTCACAGGATGGGGGGCGCTGCTCAATAAACTCGCCCCTCGGGGCAAAATCAAATCTGTAGCGCCTTACTAGTGGTTGTCCCCTCACAGGATGGGGGGCGCTGCTCAATAAACTCGCCCCTCGGGGCAAAATCAAAATCAAAATAAATCTCTCTCTTCCTCTCTTTCTTACTCCCCTCTCTCTCTCTCTCAAATGGAGGTGGTCGATAGTAATTTAATTGATACGTTTAAGAAGAGATTGGACGACCATCTGGTGGAGATTGGAGTAATATGAATGAGTCCGTATATTCCCTTTCAGACTAATTACTTTCTATACACTATAAAAACTTTCCTTGTGGGTATTTCCTGCCTCATAAAGGCTTCACTTCATCCTATGTTCCGGTACGGCTTTTGAGCCGGAGGGTGGGGACAAAGCCTTCTACTATACTTTTCTATTTTTATACTATTAACTGTCCCTGTACTATTAAGACCACAGACCACAAGGTCTGTGTGGTTTGACCATCTGTGCAACTCTGGCTAACTCTTTCTCTTTCTCTCTGCATGTGTGTGTTTGTGTGTGTGCGTTAACAAACAGTTTGCACTCTATACGAATATTGGTGAATTTGGAGGTTGAACAGAAAATGTAATTACTGTAGAGTGTTCTCCTGTAGTCTACACATGTCAGGCATGTTGGGGGTTCATATACTCAGTTTAATTTCATTTGCCGTTAAATTGGATCCTTTGGCAGCTGATTTCTCGATACTTAATTGAAAAATATGAAATTACTATATCTTTGCATCATAGACATACCAAACTTTTATAATTAACAGCATATATCGCTACAAACTATTTATAATAACTGGATATTCAAGATAAAAACATGAAAATGTACCTTCTCCTGAAAGTAAACAGACTATAAAATGCAGCAGTTGGGCAATATGATGTGCGGAATTTCAGGGAGAAGGATTAGGTTAGGAGTCCTATAGATATAGTTATAATAAATATTGGTTTTCCTATTGGTAACCTACAATGCAGTATTATGTTATGTCCGTAAGTTGGTGTTACATTATTCATTGGAATTCATTATTAACATACTCAAGGGTGTTTTTTGCTGGGGAAGATAGAGGTACAGTGGGTGTGGTATATGGTAGTGTTCCTTTGGTCGTTAGTTCGTTTGTACATTTTTTTTTTCCTTCACAGCCGAAACCATAAAAACGTTGGAGACACGTGTCCTTTTGTATAATTATTAAAAATAGACACCGGAACCCAATGTATACATATGAAATATGTAGGAAAAGTAGTACTGGAAAAGACCCAGACAGCAACGACAAAGTTTGGGTAGAGGATGTCAAACCTCACTCCGGACAGGACCAGCCCTCACCCATTTTATATATATGCAATAATATTATATTTGTTTTATCAGTCAATATTTCCTACTTACATACATAGAGTTGTCAGAAAAGGAATTGGAACTACACTCAATCTATACGAGTATGTAGTTTCTGATTAAATTGGTGTGTTGTTCAATGCAACTGCACACAATTCTATTGGACGTTGAAGCAACATAGTTTGCAAAGGTCTACCTATCTCATTGAATTTTGTAAAACTTGAATGAATAGTAAAGAAAATAGTAAATTTACCTCATATTTAACCTGGACTGGTAATCTGAACCATTCATTAGAATTTTGTTTTGCTTGCGTGGCTTTGACATAGGTATTCTGAATATAGAGGCTAGGTTTTAAGAACATAAGACCGCGTAAAACTGCATAAGGTAATGCGGCCCACACGAGGCAGCTCCTATTCACATCCAGCCCATATCATCCATATGGGAATCCAACTTACGCTTAAAGCTTTCAACTGTTCCTGAGCTAATCACTGCTCTGGGCAGTCCATTCCACATTTTAACAACTGTATTCCCAAACCAGTGTTTTCCTATATCTTTCCTAAATCTAAACTTATCTAACTTGAAACCATTTGACCGGGTTATGCCGCCGTTCTTTAGCTTTAATACCTCATCTATATCGCCTTTATTTATACCTTTTATCTATTTAAATACCTCTATCATGTCTCCCCTACATCTTTGTCTTTCTAGTAAGTGCAAGCCTAAGGCTTTCAACTTCTCATAATTATAATAAGTTTCTAATATTATTTTGTTTCGTCATTCTTCTTTGGATTGCCTCTAAAGGGTCGATATCCATTCTGTAATAAGGGCATCAAAATTGGACAGCATAGTCTACATGGGGTCTTGCTAGTGCTACGTATAGCTTTAACCCACTGAGCCCCAGCTAGTTTATAATAAATGTACCACCAGGGAGCGGCTGTTTCTGATTTTTTTTCCAGAAACAATAGCAAATGGGTTAGGAATGAAGGAAAAACCACAAAAAAACTATCAAAAAGGTCAAAAATTGGTCCTACGGAGCCCCCGAAAGTCGATTTTACGAGTAAAAAATTGAAGGCAATAACACCCAAAATACCGGTTTGTGCGCGCTCACACGTACGCAATTGGACTTTGAGAGTTTTCAACCATCGCCATGGTTGCGTGGGATACTTACACAGTTCCCATACAAATCTGAGCCCTCTAGGTGCCATAGGACCGGAGTAATTCGGACCGGACCGGCCAGGACGCATGGTTTGTGTCGCTGGGGTTTAGCGATACATACATTGTGGATGCAAACCCTGCGTCGCTGGGGCTCAGTGGGTTAAGAAAACTTCAGCAGTCCTGTTGCTAACCCGTATACATCGTTTTCTGGGTGTCATATCATTACTAACGAGCACACCCAGATCCTTCTCACACTCTGAGTTATCCAATTCTACATTTTCTAATTTGTATTTCGCTTCTACATTACGATTTTCAATCCTTAATGTCTTACATTTATCTACATTGAAACTCATCTGCCAATTTAAGGACCACTCTGCAAATGAATGAGATCCTTTTGAAGACATTCCCTGTCGCTACCTGACTATTATCCTTCCCATTTTAGTATCAGCAGCAAAGTTACTGATCCTACTCTTTATGCCTGAGTCAAGATCATTTATGTAGATAATGAACAGAAGGGGCCCAAAACCGACCCTTGGGGGACCCCACTTTTAACTAATCCCCAGTCCGATTTTACACCACTGATACTAACTCTCTGCTTCCTACCAATCAGTCATGACCTAATCCAATAGAGTAGCATCCCCCAATACCATGTCCTTCTGTCTTCCTTAACAGCCTTTCATGTGGAACTCTATCAAAGGCCTTACTGAAGTCTTAGTAAACTGTATCATATGACTTATCGTTATCTACCATTTCATATACCTCAGAGAAAATAACTGAGTTAGGCAGGATCGTCCTGGAGTGAATCCATGTTGAGAGGGTTTAATTAACTTGAAAATGTCTTGCAAGTTTTCATGAATCAGGAACTAAGCCTAAATCTAGTGAATTATTAAATATGTGAGTTAATGGGTAACTTAATTCGTCCTTTCATTCTTTTAACAGGTGTTAACCCTTAACTGGCGGCACACGACATATGTCGAGTGAAATAAATACGGACTATGTGGCGGGTCACGACATATGTCGAGTGCAATTTTGAGCACGTAATGTGCTCTGAGAGAGAGCGGAGCTGTGGGAGGAGCATAGATTACCGCCTGACCGCTCGCCACGGCCGCCGTGGACCAACTGAGATTTATTGCACCCTCCTCCACCCTCACTCACTCGCTGCTACACACGTAATAATGTAAGAAAATGACCGTATATTAGCGATTTTGCCCTTCGGTTGCACGATCATTGCAAGACAACCAGTGATCGTAGAAGGATGGTTTGGGTGTCATTGGAAAGCTCAATTTACGTCCTTTCAGGGATACATACTTGTATTACGCTCTGAGTCTTGTTTATGCATGAAAAAGAGCACGGAAACATCCCCATTTATGGCCAAAACCCCCCGCTGGGCGGTACATATAAATTACCGCCTAGGCCGCTCGTAAGGTGTTAATACTCTAGCATACACATCATCTGGACCTGGTGATTTCTGAGGTTTGAGTCTATCTGTTTCCTTAATTATTTCGTCACTAGTGACCTGAACTGTGCTTAATATGTCGTCTATACTACCATTACGAACATAGTTCACTACTGGAACTTGATCAAAATGTTCGTTTCTAAAAACAGAAAGGAAATTACTATTTAGAGTATTGCACATTTCTAACTCATCATCTGTAATTTCACCTATCGAATAGTTATCCTTTACCGTAGATTTATATAATTGGTAAAATGCTTTAGGGTTGTTTTTGGATTAATTTGTTACCTTGATTTCGTAGTTTTTTTTTCCTTATTAATTTCCTTTTTTTGAGACAATCTATCACTTAGTATATGAAATACTATTGCAAATCACAATATGAACTTTTATCTTTACCTTTGACCTAACATGTCAACATGATACCAATGTAAATAGCAACTAGTGTAGTGAAAATGGTGAAATATGAGTAGAATTATGAAATATTGACCATATTGTACATCTTGATTTTTTAGTAAAATTCAACATTTTCCTTTGATTGACTGACGAATTGACTAATCGCATGTAGCTGTGAATTTTGGTGAACAATGACTAAGGGGTGTAGGAGGAATTCCCAGACAAACTGTGGACGATGGTCAGGCACAGTATTCAGGCGGGAGCTGTGTGTACGATACCACTCTGCTCCCACAGAGCTGACAATAATTATATAAACATGGTAAGATGTGCATTTCTTTGAAAGGAAAAGTTATTGGATGCAGTTTTTAAAAATATAGTGGATGTTTGTCCACATATTCTACTTTGTATCAATGTGTTTTATAAGGTAACAATTTGACCAATTGCTGAAGCATGTTGAAACAAAACATTTCACTAAACCTGATTTATTTCCAGCTGAGGATCGAGAATCGTAAATGTGGCACTGCGCAGTGATGGTGCGTGATTGGTTGGATTGACCGTGTTTCATTTTGTAGGTAGCTTGTGATAACAATTAAAATATCTGGTTCATTACAATTATTTGAATCATCATATCTACAAAGTATAATAGTGTCTTTTATTCTAAATCTCGAAAATGCCGCTTAGCATTGATATTTTGCAATACAAGCAGGCATTAACCGAAAAAGCATCTATATCCAAGTCAACTGATGCCCAAACGAACACTTACCTTTCAGTCAACTTGTTCTAGCTCATTATATTTGAACATTACAAGACATTTGACTGTTTTTAGCACATATAGAAGGTATTATAACACTTAAGTAATGTAATATAGAGCAAGGACTACATTTAAAGTAGCAGAAGTTTATTTCAAAATAGCCTAGAAGGGAGGGGCTAGAGAGGCTGGTCAACACATTTAAACTTCCCGCCTTAGGAGCCCCTCCCCCACCATCACATTTACAAAATTCCCTGAACATGTAGGCTACTTTAAATGAAGTAGATGCCTTATATTACATGCACTTAAGTGTTATAATATCTTTTAGAGGTGCGTAAACAGTCATATGTCATTTAATTTTATAATGAATAAGTTGACTGAAAGGTAAGTGTTCGTTTGGGCATAAGTTGACTTTGGTACAGATGCTTTTTCGGTTAATGCCTGCTTGTATTGCAAAATATCAATGCTAAGCAGCATTTTCGAGATTTAGAATAAAATACACTATTATACTTGGTAGATATGATGATTCAAATAATTGTAATGAAACAGTTATTTAAATTGTTATCACAAGCAACCTACGAAATAAAACACAGTCACTCCAACAAATCACGCACCATCACTTCGCATTGCCACATCTACGACTCTCGATCCTCAGCTGGAAATAAATCAGGTTTAGTTAACAATATAATGCAGTGTTTTATGAACAGTTCACTATTAGAATACTTCAATATAACCATAATTGTTCGTAAAACTTTGATATATATATATATATATATATATACTGTATATACTGTATATACTGTATATTTACAAAATATTACAAACCTAAATCTTACGTATAGTGTATATTAAAAAATGGCTTAATGTTTCGTACTAGTCGATGGCAAGTTGTAAATCTCTGGCCCAGCAGTATTTCAGCTTAATTTTGAATATTTGGCTCACCTTTCCGATATTCATGTCACGTCTATTCCCATACGACATGAAGACAGCCACATACTGTAGGTACTGACAGACAGGAGTGAGTAGAGTATCATTCGTGGACTATTGATCTACATGAAGATAGCCACATAGGTACTGACAGACAGGAGAGAGTAGAGTATCATTCGTGGACTATTGATCTACATGAAGACAGCCACATAGGTACTGACAGACAGGAGAGAGTAGAGTATCATTCGTGGACTATTGATCTACATGAAGACAGCCACATAGGTACTGACAGACAGGAGAGAGTAGAGTATCATTCGTGGACTATTGATCTACATGAAGACAGCCACATAGGTACTGACAGACAGGAGAGAGTAGAGCATCATTCGTGGACTATTGATCTACATGAAGACAGCCACATAGGTACTGACAGACAGGAGAGAGTAGAGTATCATTCGTGGACTATTGATCTACTCATCCAATATACCATTTTAATCAATATACCTCAACCAGTGCCAAATTGACCAAGACTAAGTAAACTATTAATTGCGTACATTTCTAACCTATCTTGATCATACCGACCCACACCTGATAATATTGGATGAGTTGCCACTGGTTGAGAGCTATTTGCTGAATTTGTCTACTGGTTGAGTTGTCCAGTTACCTCATGTGGGCTGTCCGTCGGCAGTGTGTAGTGTAATTACCACTACACCTTCATTATTCCCTCTGCAGACCACTTTTATCATGTTCTGTTAATCTCATGATCCCAGAGAACTAATTAACAGACTCTCACTCTCTCTCACTCTTCACAGCATAAAACGAAATATATCGTCCCTGATTAATTTGCCTGTACCTAATCTCGCTGGAAATAATATAAAGGTTGTGTGTGTGTGTGTGTGTGTGTTTGTGTTTTATTTTTTTATTTTTTTATTATAATTATATGTTAACTTCAAAGGCAGCAGTCCCTTGGGGGAAAATATAATAACAATGGTTAGTGTGCGTCTGTATGAAGAGCAGGGTCATGCACAAAGCATTTTGGTCGGAATCTGGATGCCTAAAGCAGAGATGTAATGAAAGGGTACACAATGGAAAGGCATTTCTATGAAACCTTTGCATATAACCTGTTTAGTACAATCCATATGAACAGATCCACTGTACAGTAGGGATACAGTCGGTGAACTTTTTTTTGTGGAGCAGAATGATGATGACTATTAATTGTAAAGATACTAGACGCAGTAGCCATAGTGCATAATACCCACCTCAAATGGTAGAGTATTCTACGGTGAAGAAAGCTATAGAGTAATTTAGGTTTGATTGAGCAGCTAGTTGTTTTTGTAACAACTGAAAAGCAAACACAGTATGTTAAACAGAAAATTAACATCATCACGCATTAAAGGGAAAGGAGAGCACTCGAGCGTGGTACCTACAGACACCAGAAATCAATGACCAGATTAAATATATGACTAAGGGAACTCGGTAGAGCATAATAAAGGCGAATATACATATTGACAACATGTTGACTTAGTATTCATGATGGATTCACTAATGGAGACCTCAACGAAAAAAATATAATGTACTAGGCATGTGTGGATATGGAATAACTCATTGATAGTGACCTAGTACACATTGTATAGTTATTATGCCAACGTATACAGGGTTTATATAATGTGTGGGAGTTATAAATAGCGAAAGTGACGTGTTCCCTTTGATTGTGGGACTCGCCAGGGATATATTCTCTGTTCTTTGTTCATAGATCTTATTAGATAATTCTAGATCATATTACCACTCTTGCAAAGACAGCTTCCCAAAATATGGTGTGCTGAACCGTCTCCATGGGTTCTTCACCCCTACACAAGTTTGTGCTTTGTATAGGAGCCCAGTGCGCCCATGTATTGAATATTGTTTGTATGTGTTGGGAGGTTCCACCCATACCGGACTTTTCGAAAGAGTATAGTCAATGCTTTTTGCCTCATCAACTCGCTTCCTCTTACTAGTTCCGTACAATATCTTTCTACACGGTGCAATGTTGCATATCTTTCACTCTTCTATCGCTATTACAACAATCAGTATTCTTTAGTGTTCTCTCAGTGTATGCCACTGAACTTAAAACCTGGAAAGGCTATCATGGCTCAGAGCTTGGAACCACCGGACGGCCATATTGGATCATCCACCCTTTGAAACAAATATAGGATTGAAGCTCTTCTATTATTATATTATAACATTAGAGTAAGTAGCGACTTATTGTATGTTCAATGGTTTCAAAATCAATGTAGGAACATAGCATATGTTAATATAATCTGTATGTAGGTTTATGTCCTCCATTTACTCATTATCGTCATTATTTTACTCATCCTTCATACATTAACTCTTTCTCCATGTACTTACTCATTCATTTACTTTAATTTTTCATGCATTGACTCATTATTCATGCACTTACTCATTTCGGCAACTTGCCGTATCTATTATGTTCTTCACCTCAATATAACTGCAATGGAATGGCCTAAATTAGATAATTAATTTGTCTAAATGAGAACAAACCTTCGTCTTGAGAATTTCGAAGACTAGAACTCAATGTAGGATGATGTATAGAAGAGAGGTATATCTGCCGTGAGAATTGACGAACATTGACGGTCACGTATTATAGCTCTGTTCGAACGTTTGCCCACACTAGGAATTCAGGTTGTAAACACTGGTGGAGCTTTCAACTCCAAGTACTGTTGATAGGCGATTTTAGTCAATAATCACAGCTGTTATCGTCATTATTGTAATAATGTCACGAATATTGATTTATTATACCACTTTAACCATTATTATGCCATTGTAGGGTGTTTGTGTGCATGTGTTCAAACGTCGATGGATGAGCCAAGATGGCCGCTGGTAACCCCAAAAAACTAGGGCTTCAAATAAGGGACCAACCCTTCCATGTTAGATATATAGTTCAGTGGTGTATGCCCCCTCCCTTGCGGCGATTGTGAGGCACCCGCTTTTCAACACAATCCAACTCCTGTTCTGTACAGCTCTCCAATCCAAGAATTAACAAATATTTGTCTTTCTTTTACTATCAATTGAACTCTGGAACTCTCTTCTCAATCAATCTTTCCTTCATCATATGACTTAGACTGCTTTAAAGTTTAAACTTGGTGTGTCAGGCATTTTGACCCAACGTTCCTTCAATTTGGCTCTCTGTCACTCTTTTGGCTTTGGGGGAGACACTTGTTACAGGCAGCCTTCCTTTTGTCTACTTCATCCACATAGAAAACTAAATGAAGTACAGTAATGACATGAGATAATAGATTAGCGCTGCCTCAAACGGCTCTATATGCTGACGATTTGGTGTAAATTGCTGATGTTATGGAATAGGCTGTAGAATGTTACAATAATATATATATATATATATATATATGTGTATATATGTCCAATATAAGTGAACATAATTATTTCATAAGTATGTAGTGGCGGCCGGATGACGTTAAAATGGATAAGATTAAACATGGTAAGTTTTCCGGAATTTAACAATTAATTTACGAGTATAAAATACACTGGCAAACCTAAGAAGTTGGTTATAATTTTATTATCTTTATCATGCATTGCCTTAGGTTAACCTATAATACATTGTTGTATAATTCACAGAAGGATGCGTGTATAGGCCTAATAATGTATAAGGTAAACCGAGTTTGAATGGCCAATACTATTGACGATAGACAAATTCTGATTGGATTTTCGGAAAGTACGAGAACAAATATTTGTTATTTCACAGTATAAAAATGTAGTATCATCACTCAAATATATTATTTATGGCCTTGACAATTTGTATGAATTTGGAATCCCAACAAAATGATGCAGTTGGCATCAATTGTATCTATGCTAATTTAGTGATTTATGTTTTTTTGTAAGGTAATATTATAGATTATCTTTTCTTCTCTCTTTTGCGATAAAATAATATTAAAATAAACGTAAAATTGTTGTGGGTCGATATCGTTGAAGATAGAATATTTATTATGCCGCGATCTGCTCTTATTCTTGATACCATGTTTGACTATATGTATATTTATATCAACACAACTATTGATGATTAATAAATGTTGATGGTACCATTGAAATGAACATGCAAATCCTTATTTTATATATAAAGAAAAGTACAGTTGTAGCTCATAAAACGACAAATGACTATAAGATCCGAAGAACCATGATTATATTTTACTATCGTGCAAATTTTATTATGGAATATATAATTTGTTCTCAATTTTATTCAGTCATATTTGTAGTATGGGTATTTCTCTTTCCTATTACGTATACACTTATTTAAAGTAGATGCGATCATTGTGGGTTAAATCAAAGCGATAATGAATTGTTTCATTGCGACACACCACTGTGAACGTGATGAATCATGGGAGATTATATGTAACAATAACCCCTGAAATACCAGTGACGTCTTATTAATTTTATGCAGCTTAGGAAGGACCTGTGGTAGTTAAAGGAGTTGATTTTGACAGTTAGAAGCCTTATAATTGTGAGACGACCTTCCTAAACTGAATGGAATATAATAGTAGCCAAAATCTAATACAAAAAGATGTCGACGGTAGAGAAGGGGTTAAGATTCTCTACAGCTCACAGCTCAGAGGGAAAGTCAAGAAGAGGACGGTAGGTGGAAGGCAATGGAATACCTGTTCCAAAGAGAAAACCTCGCGATAAAGGAATGTCGTCTTGTTACGTTATTGTTCGCATAACCTATTAGGGAAATCTGTTATAATGTAAACTAATCATATAATTATATGATAATATATTCCACATTCACAATTTTTCGATACAACATAGACTGATGGTTATACACATAAAAACATGACGTTTTATATACAAATAAACAGACAGGCAATCTATCTATCTATCTATTGCCTGACGCCGTGACCCCCGAAGGGGTGGCCACGAACGAACCGCCCCCATGCACCTCTGTCCCCAGTCAGTCGACGCCCCTCCCCCCCAACCAGAACCGCCTTCGTTCATGTACTTCCTCACTCCATCCTTCCACCTCTCATTCGGTCTACCTCTCTCTCTGTCCCTCCACCTCGCTCTCGTACACCCTCTTAGTCATTCTCTCGCTTTCCATACGTTCCATATGGCCGAACCATCTCAAGTTGTTCCTATTCACACTTTCCAGCACATCTACCTCCACACCACATAGGCAATGAAATGGATAAACATATAGAAGAATAGCCATTTTATATATATATATATGTGTGTGTGTGTGTGTGTGTGTATAGCGACATGGAATTGAAAATTGGTTGGTAGTGATATGAAACCTGGAACAAAATGTGTTATGTTTGTAATACAGCAAATGGATTTAGCCATCAACAGATCACATAACATATTATTGAAGCTTCACCTCTATATAGTTTATGTTGATCCATATGCAGTTACTTTTATTAACAAACATACACTATTTGAATGCCGTATTATGAAACATAAGTTTTGAGATCCACATATTTTCTACATAAAAGTAACACATCAATGTGTCAGATCATATGAATTGTAACCCGTACTGTACCATAGGGTACAGTAATAAAAGTCCCCTGCAGTCCCAAGCACTGTAGCCCAAACGGCAAGATAGAACAACTTTCCACCTCAAGAGATGAAGCAAGACTGGCTCTCCCACCCTTCAGTGGGTCGATCTTATATAAACTGAGAAGTGTTGCCATATCGAGAGCAGTGCTCAAACGGTCGTGGTACCAGGTACAGCCTTGTACAGGCAGTTACAAGGAAAGTACATTACTGACGGTTCCTAGCCGTCGCTGGGACTGGGGAGTGACTTATATCTACTGACGGCTAGTAGCCGTAGCTGGGATTGGATGGGTTAATGGCATGCGATAGGGATATTCAAGTAGATGGGTGGAATTTACTTATGGGTCGCAAACGTCTTATCAAAATTAAGTAAGGACAGGTAACTGAAAAACATGGTGAGTCTGAGTGGTAGTTAGACAGGGAAAGATAGGTAGATAGACAGGGAGGGAGAGAGAGCGTGTTTGTGTAGATAGATAAAACACATACCCACACACGAAGCAAGAACATAAAGACAACACCATGGTGAACAATATCCCCCGATTCCCGTCCTCCCAGAAAAACTCGTCACCGTTTTCTCTCTAGTGGTGAAAACTTGTTTCTTCTTCCTATGTGAAACGCCAGCGGTAGCAAGGTTGTTGTTTGTAACTCACATCTGCCCTGTTACGATCGGGTCTCGTATAAATCAGTGGCTCTTATACATTGGACTAGACTGGCATAAATGCAACAACGGAAACGCTAGATCCAACCCCTGATATATAATCCCGTCGAACAAAGAACACATATACCCTCCAGAGTTATATCTGCGATAGCGGGGTATCTTAACTCTCAGTATCTATGTGCTTCTACTATAGGCTGATGTTCTCTGAAACAGCCTATTACCTATAACATATGGTTGCTTAGTTATGGTACACAAGGAAAAGATAGTTAACTTAATTAAATCACAAGAGTGATCTAATGCAAACAAGAAGAAGGTTTACTTAACGTTACTTTAATCAATAATATCTGTCACTCCTTTATGAAAGAAAGTGTTGTAAAGTCCTCAAGCACCTAACAAGGAATCTTCTGAATAATGTCGGATGCTACTAAGAAGAACGTATCGGAAATGGAACCACAAAATAGCAGGAGGCAGGACAATGCACGTGTAGGCTAAATACACAAAAAGGTTGGACCTATAATGTTATTGGACACAAGAATATTATAAGCGGTGCAACAGTAATAATGCTCGCCACGAAAAAGTAGTACTCCTATTAACAAAACCGGTCTATGCTGGTTGTGTCTCTCTACAGCAACCTAGACCTCAAAATGCTAGTGTACAAATAATGGGTATTCATAAAAGAGGGTATGATCTAATCCAGCTAATGTCTACCCGGGTTAACAAAGTCTAGCTGGGATGCGCAAAGGTACAGAATTCTGGTGGAGCCAGGCAGCTCCTAGCCTAGTGTGGACCTTGGGTCTGTGCGGCCTGATTACGTTAATATGAAGGGGTGCTCTCTTGAGGATTCTCGATCACAAGTATCGAGTATCCTCCTGGCGACCCTCAAAAGTAAAAGCAAATAGAGTTAGAACAGTGTTGGGTGGATTAGGCAAGCAGCCCTCACGCACTACACAGTCTAAACTCCAAGGTACACAGACAAAAGATCCACCCAGGTAACCCACAGAATATGTAGTGTCGTGCAGCTCAAAAGTAGCCTACACACAGTGAAAACACCAACAGCAAGGTACAGTTGTGGACAGATGAAACAGATACAGCCTTGGTCTGTCAAAGACCTCAATAGAGGGCAGCACAATTAGTCCCTAATTCTGGTAACAGTGATGGTGTGGGGGTAGGAGGTAGGGGAGGGAGGGGGAAGGAGGGTACAGGAGTGAGAGGGGGAACTAGCGGCGAGGTGGGGGTGGAGGGAAGTGGTTGGCCAAATACTTTACTGTGAAAGAATAATTAATTTTGTGTTTTGATCATTATGTGGGATCATGAATGCGAAATATTGGAGTCGTGAGGTGCGTGTAGCATAATAAACGCGCTACAGGCTATTGCTCTCTCTCCATATACAATATATATGTGACATATAGGCATTCAAATATATGATATCTTATATCTCTAATGTAATACTACTTTTTTTGTGTTCTCTACTTAGAGCGCCTACTGAGTTGTGATATCGGGAATTTGGTATTGTTCATACATGGGAGCGTCAGATACAACTCAACAACCTGTTGGTTATCTAACAAGGGGAAATATAGTAATTGTTAATATTTGTCAGTTGGTAAATCAGTCAAACTTCAAATATTATAGTTGGTGTTTCAGCATAATGGTGAGTGTATAGGTCATAGTAGTAACGAAAGTATGCAATGCATATATGGTGTATATAATACGGTATCAATAACACGCCAATTAAAGTGTTTTCCAAGTGTACCGGAGGTGTTATAAGTGTTGGCATTGCCACGGATATATAATCGCTTTTCATTATATACGTCCATACAAATTTAAGCAACATAATATATATATATTTACATAGCAATACACCTGTTCAAGAAAAGCAACCAGTTATATATAATGTGTCAATACAATCCTCATAGTTTCGGTATAGAGGCGCAAAAGACCATGATTGTTATAGAATAATATCCCCACATTAAAAAATAAATTATATTTATTGGTCAAACCTCTTGGTAGATATGCTCAACAATAATGACACAAGGGTGGTGTAAGCTTAATTAATATGAAATGAAAACACGATTATGCAGAATCTTTCCGGTATACCAGATGTTTTTTGTTACGTTTTGACGGTATCAGTAGAAGTGAAAGCGTTAAATGAGATAGCGTTAGGGCCATTCCTTGCTACGGGTTCTAAGATGTATACAGTTGGTTAGTGCCTCAGAGATATGAGGATACGCTTCTTCACTTATTATGGCATATAGTAAATGAGTTCATTAATTATTGGCGGGACGTCTTGTAGTTGGAAGAGTAATTGAGATAGCCATTACCGATGCTATAGATTAATAGCATTTCAAAACTGAGGAACATCCTATAATGATCGTGAAATTAAATTGAAAAGGCTTACACGTAATAAGAAAGGGTTGGGAATACATTACAATGAAAATACTGAATAGGATTGTAATCATTATGGTGAGCAAAGATGCATAGTATATACAACTAGTAAAACGAAAATAATGCCTTGTGCTGCTTTATGATATATTAATGTGTTTAAGGTAGTTAGAGAAATTCATAATATCATGACAGGCAAAAGTAGACTTCGAATGTTTGAGATATAGCTACTAACAATCTAGAGAAAGATGAACCAGGAAAGATACATAAAGCTTGATGAATTAACTGTTAACAGATTACAGAAAACAGGAAGAGATTAAAGGCGAAAAAGATAAACGGGAGCAACGATTTATCAGTCCTCATTAATAGTTTAATCCCGTTCTAAAACAAAAACCTGAAAATTTTCATTTATGTGAATATTTGACCTGTGATTTCGTATACTATTCAACAGTAAATTGTGAATAACAAAGCTTAACAACAATCTAAAAGATGATTGAAAAAGGAGGATTTGCAGCATTTCCGCGTTTATTGTTGTCAGAATTGTTGTACGAAAAAACACACTTGGTATGGAATATATACGCATATATTTAATTTATGGGTCTTTCAAACTATTGCACGTAACATAACATTTCTTAATTCAATATTTCTTTAGGTTACCAATAATACAATCTTGACAAATATTGCCAATCAATAATATAAGGACCATTGATTTCTTAATATATTTAGTTACAAACCGACTTTACAATAGCATTATTGGTAACTCTAGATTTTATACATCCTTATTAACCAATAAAGAGGGTAATCTTAATCTTACTAAATAATTGACTCACAAAAAACCTGTAGAGCGAGACTGAAATAAAAGCATGGTCATTTTATAGTTAGTAGATAATTTTGCTATGTGAGTTAGTGAGATGTTACGACCGGGGCTCGTATAAAACAAGGGCTCTGAATCATTGGACTAGGAAAGCACACAGCCACAACGGTAACACTAGATCCAACCCCTGAACTTATAATGCCGGCGCACAAAAACACCTATACCCTCCAGAGTTAAATCTGCGATAACGGGGTATCCTATAACTCAGTATAAGTGCACTAATACTACAGGCTGATGATCTCTGATACAGCCTGATCACAACATACAATTACGGTAATAAGGTATACTAGGAAAAGATAGAGATCTTAATTAAATCACTCCAATGATTTAATGCAAACTAAAAGAAAGTATATTTAAAGTTACTCTAAACAATAATGAACTGTCACTCCTATACTAAAGAAAGTGAACGAAAGTCCCAAAGCATCGAGCAGGAATCTTCTGAAGAAAGTCTGATGCTAGGTTAAGATGATCGTATCGGATTTTGAACTGTAGTATAAAGCAGGAACAGGATATGACAATTGTAAGGACATATAGGGTTAACTGGCACGGGAATAATAACTGCGCAATAGTAGGAACTCAAACAGCAAAAGAAGTACTTCCTCATGAACGAAACAGCCTACTAGGGTTGTGCAACTCAACAACAACCTAGACTAATAAATGCCGTGAATAATAATGCATACATGACAGAAAGAGTTTATAATCTAAATCTGGTGTCTGCTAGGCGAATAAAGTCTAGCTGGGATGTAGTAGGCTAGGAAACAATGGCTGAGCAAGCGGCTCGTAGCCTAGCGAAGTCCTTAAGGCTGTGCGGCCAAATTACGTTAATTGACGGGGTGCTCTCTTGAGAGATCCAGATCACTAGTATCTGGTTCTCTCCTGGCGACCCTCTCAAAGTCAAAGCAAACGAGTTAGCACAGTGTTGGGTGGCAGAGGCAAAAGCCCTCACTCGCAACACAGCGCTAAACTCACAAGGTACACAGTCAGAAAGACCACCTAGGCTTCCCACGTCTCCGTTGCGATTGTACAGGTTCAACAAAATCTAGTACACATCGGAAATCACAACACCAGTAGCCTTATCCCAGTCTAGCATTAAATCCCCCAGCAGACCACCACGATACAGGAAGGGAGACACCGTGAGTGTGTCAAACCTCTACAGACAAAAATGGCAACCCTTCCAAAATGCCTAACTAAACATGTGTTATCTGAGAGCTTCAGCATATAATACGATGGCCGATATATGAAATCGTGCAGAACCAAAGGGAAGTTATGATATTAAATAGAGTAGAAGAATGAGAGGTAAGAAGTTGAGAGAGAGAAAGTGCTCTATAGGTAGAAGTCGGGAGACAGGTGGCAAGGGACATGTGAAGGGTATGCTAGTCAGGAAAGCTCTGAGGAGAATAGCTCCTCTGGACCCCTCCAGGATCCCACACAAAGGCACGGTGGTCAGCCAATCACAGGCCGCTACGTCACCGGGCAGCAGTCCTGCAGAAGGCGCCAGGAACCACCAGCCAATCAAAACCGAGAGAAAAGACCACGCGGGCGAACAACTCCTCCGGGAGGGAGGAGGAGGAAAAGCAACACTCACCTCCCCCACCCTGCTCGCTCGCTCTCTCTCTCCTTCACTACAATGCATCTTATGTTCAACTCATGATATAAAATACAATGCATTGTCACAGGCGAAAACAAAGACCACTTCTACCCTGCCTGTGACATGACGATTCACAAGAAAGAAAGTACAACATTGTAGACAGACTGTAGCCCATTTCACTGCCCTGGCGAGTGCTAGTGGCTACCGGGAGGCGATTCTGCCAACGCTGGCAGGCGTCACAGAGACAAAAGGCAGAACTGCCTGTGACGAGTGCCTTCCCCATAGTTGAAAGAGTGACGGGGCCAACATCAAGGAATGTTCGAGCCAAAATGCCTGGACACAAAGAGTTTAAAGTAATTACAGTCATGGAATGAGGGGAAAATGGATTCAGGGTTGAGCGTTTCAGAGCTCAGCTGTTGAATAGGGGAAAGATTGGGAATATCGTTTCACTCTTGGGTTGGAGAGTTGCAAAGAGTAGGGTGCGATTGTGTTGGAAGACGGGTTCTACATATTCTTCGTAGAGGAAGTGGTATACATTGCAAGAGGGTTAGGAACACTGATTATTGTAATATCGGTAGAATAGCGAGAGACATGCAACTTTGCGATGAAGAGAGAGAGATCGCAGAGAGTCAGGGAGTGGACATGAGTTAATGAGACGAAAGGTTTTCTTTTCTACTTTATCAAGAAATGCTGTGTGAGAGGATCTTCCCCACACATGTGAACAATACTCAATACATGGACGCACTGTGCCTCTGTACAGAGCAAGAAGCTGTGCCGGGGTAAAGAACCCTCTGAGACGATTGAGCATACCCTGCTTCTGGAAAGCTGTTTTAGCTAGGGTGGTAATATGATCTTTCCAAGTGAGATCAGGAGAAAAGGAGACACCGAGAATACTGAGAGAAGATGAAAGGTTGATTTGTGTATTGTGGAAGTATAAAGGAAAGTCCTGTGGGAGTTCTTGATGGGTAGATAAATGGAGAAACTAGCTTTGGAAGCACCAAAAGCAACAATATATTTTCTGCCCCAAATGGGAATTGTTGATAGGTCAGAAGATAAGTGTTTTATGGCATCATCACGTGACTTTTTGAGAGATTGCTTGCTGGGGGGTTCTGAAAAACTAGTTGAATAGTGTAAGGTAGAATCATCAGCATATGAATGAATAGCTGATAGGTTGAGGAAGTGAAAGATGACCGTCCATAACTGCAGCTATGGAACGGCCAGGAAGGAAAATAGAGATAAAGGCACAAATTGAGGGACAGAAACTAAAGGTGGGTAGTTTAGAAGTTAGAGATTTGTGCCAGACTCTACTAAAGAACTTAGATATGTCTAGCACAATAGAAAAGGTTTCACCGAAATCATGAAAGGAGGATGACCAAAAGTTAGTAAGATATAAAGGAAGATCACTAGTAGAGCGACCCCTATGGAAGCCATACTGGCGATCTGAAAGTAGATTACATGGGCAGAGAGATACTTAAGAAATTTCGAAGTAAGAATAGTTGCCAAAACTTTAGAGATGCAAGAAATGAGAGCAATTGGATGATAGTTGGAGGGGTTGAGAGAAATCTCCCCTTCTTTGGGATAGGTTGAATGAGAGCAAACTTTCAGCAAGAAGGAAAGACATTAGAGGAGAGACAGAGACGAAAGAGTTTGCCTAGGCAGGGAGTCAGCACGGAAGCACATTTTTGTTTAGTACAACAGGAGGAACACCATCATGCTTTCTTAGTATTAAGCCCAGAGAGGGTAGAGAGCACATATTTAAAAGAGATTAGGATATTAGGTATAAGTTGGAGAGGGAGGAATAACACCGGAATCATCCAAGGTGGAGTTTTTAGCGAAAGTTTGGGTGAAGAGTTTAACTTTGTCAGAGGAAGGAGTGACGGTAGTGCCGTCAGAGTGGAAAAGGGGAGGGAAAGACGAAGAAGAACAATTGGTGGAGAGGTTTTTGGCTAGATACCAGAAAGCTTGAGAAGAGCTTAGAGTTGGATAGTTCAGAGAGAGGTAACCTGACCAAGATTCGAACCCACTCACTTCAGGTATATTTGGAAGAGCTGGGCACCATAACTACTCGGCCATGAGCATATGGCTGAGTGGTTATGGTGTTCAGCTCTTTCAAATATACTTGGAGTGAGTGGGTTCGAATCCTGGTCAAGATAGCTCTCTCTCTACCTGTTCGACATTATCATTAGATATTGGATAGTTCAGTGCATTTAACCCGGTAACGGCGAGGGGGGGGTATTGAACCCGGTCCCCATGGGCGAGCATATAGGCTCCATTCAGGCCTATAATCGTCATTTTACGATAAATATAGTTATTACTTATTCATATGAGCCTATTTTACCTTCACTATGAAGATAGTAACCTGTAACAACAATCAAACCAGTGAAAATATCATTTTTCTGGTCAAAATCGCGAATGTAGATGGACCAGCCCATTCATGAATTATGGAGAAAATCGAGGCAACCCCTCCCTCCATGAGGCCTCAAGCCACACTGAGCCTACTCATACACACACTCGGTTATGTAACACACCCTCTAGGCACGTAAGCACATCCTCTACACAGTTTGCTAATGTTAGCACAAAAATATACCAACGAATTAGGGAATAACAGGGAAAATATGTGATAATTGAAGGGGGAGGGGAAAGGGAGGAAGGAGGGGATGTGGTGGAGTGATATGAGGTATAGGGAATATTTTTTTTTTTTTAGTGATACTGGGGCTGTTTAAATGTTATTTTTAGGCCTCCCTCTTAAGAGCTTTGCCTCCGTCGCCCAGTAAAACCTCTTAAGAGCTTTGCCGCCATTTACGGGTTAATATCGAATCGATGAAAGAGTGTTTGGTGAGTCGAAGAACAAATTTGGCTTGATTCTGGGCAGAAACATAGGAAGAATAAGATTCTTGAGTTTGAAGGTGTTGGTACCGTTTGAATGCTTCATCCTTATTGTGGACAGAAGTAGAACAAGCGTGAGTAAACCAAGTTTTTTTTACATTAGTCTGAGGGAAAGAAAATGGAATGTATGCCACCATGCCCGAGAGGATTAGCTTGGTAATGCATTCAGCACTCTCTGAGGGTCCCCGGCAACGGGAGAAAAAGTAATTCCATGGGAAATCAAAGAAGTACTGCCGGAGAACCTCCCAGTCGGCAGTGCCAAAGTGCTACAATTTCCGCCGGCTGACTAGATTGGCTCAATCGGGTGGCCGTGCTGGAGAGATAGGACAAGTAAGTGAGATAGGTAAGAGGAGCCCAATTGAGGGAAAAAATCGACAGTATAAGAGGAAGGGTTAGAAGTTAGAAACAAGTCAAGAATATTAGGCTGATCTCCGAAACTATCTGGGATACGGGTGGGTTGCTGAACCAACTGCTCTACTGTAGGTCATTTAGGATAGAATAGATATAGATTGTTCATCAGGTTGGTCAGTGGAATGAGAGGAGAGCAATTGGTGGTGGTGAGCGTTAAATTCTCCTAAGATGGTAATTTCTGAGAAAGGAGAGATGGCTAGGATGTGTTCCAGTTAAGAGTGTAGATACTCAAAGAATTTGGGAAAGTCAGTAGAGTTAAGGGAAAGATAGACAACACAGAAGTATTTAGTATGAGAATGACAGGATAATTTGAGCCATAAAGTGGAGAATTCAGAGGAGTCAAAATCGGGAACATGAGAGCCAGTGAGTTTGCTGCATCCGCCTATGGCTTTGTAAGTAGGATGATACAGAGAAAGGGCTGCTGTCAGTTGCATACAATTATGTATAAAACAATGTGGTAGTATATATTTTACAAAATCAAGGAACTACACTGCAAATACAAATAGTGTAGTGTGAAAATATAATCACGGTCGACCCAGTTTGCTCTATCAGTAAAACTGCAGACTAAAACATGCAATGAATATGGCAAAGATAAATAGGTAGATAAAGCTTACTTAATTTACTGTAATACTGTATATATATATATATATATATATAATGTTTCAAAGTAAATTAGATATACAACCGACAAACGGTTTGTGCTTATGTTCCAATAGCGAGAGAGAGAGAGAGCAATAGCAAGTTGCCTATAACGCGTTTATCATGCTACACACACCTTTACCTAATGTTATCAAGGCTTATGGTATTATGCATAAGAATTCGTTATATTACTATCACAATCGAAGGTGGGTAAGTGAGATGTTAGACAACTTATTTATTATTCCATTAGCAAAGTTTAAATTAATTGTTCTTTATAAAATAATTCACACTACAGCCACAGGTTTCTTTGTAATCCACCACCACCTACCCCTATCCTGCACTACTGCTAGGTTGCCCTCTATAGTTTGTAACCCCCAAATTTGTATCTTGATCTCTTTATGCATGTTCGGTCTCGTGCTCGTCTTCTACCTTTCATGTAAAAAAAAATCCCATAGCTTCGTATCTTTTTTTAATTTGCCTAGCTTACCTCTGCCGTTTTAATCATGAGTTTTAGTGCCACATAGTGTTCATGGGCTCAGGGTGTTAAACCGGAGCAATTTTGTGTGAAGACTTTAATGAATATGAGAAGGATTACAAGCAAATTAACATGGAATAGCATTGCTTTGGCCATTTTATCACTTCCGAAGACATATTATGAACTATAAACCATAATTTTGTATTTACATATACAATAATAAACACTAGCAATAATGGAATTGGCTCTCGTTTGACACCCTGCACCCTGCTGCTAGTCCTTAATCCTTATAGTAATAATAATAATAATAATAATACCCTCTCCCCTCCCCCATCTAAGATTCTTGAGGTAAAAACACACAGTTTTATATTGGAGGATGTCTTTGTTTCAATTTGCTACAACTTTAGTAGTATTATGTTTCATTAATACCAGCAATCCAATATTGTGCAATCATAATACCACAGAAATTTCAAAACACAAAATTATGTTTTCATAGTAAAGTAATTAGCCAACCACTTCTCTCCACCCCCACCTGCTACCACCTCGCCGCTAGTTCCCCCTTTCACTCCTGTAGCCTCCTTCCCCCTTCCTCGCCTCCCTCCTTCCACCCCATACCTTCACCTCCTACCCCCACACAATCACTGTTACCAGATAATTTATAGGCACTAATTGTGCTGCCCTCTATTGAGGTCTTTGACAGACCAAGGCTGTATCTGTTTCATCTGTCCACAACTGTACCTGATCCCTAGTCTAGCATTATTTAACCCTGTAGAAACATTAGTGATTGATGGAGACAGTCCGAGCAATACAATCTCCCAAAAAGACAACGACTCTCTTCAACCTTAGCCTAGTACATAAGAAATGTGAGATCCAGCATATAATACAGTCTGGCCACCAATTCAAGGTGTGGATGCAGGGAACCAGAGGGGGATTGATATTAATAAAAGGTGAGGAAGTAGTGGAAATGATAGAGGCAGTAGAAGAGAAAGATTCTAAGACAAGAGTGTGGAACAGTTCATGGGAGATGCTTAGAGTATGCTGTCTGGGACGGATCTGACCAGGATATTTCCAGGGACCGCATGGGTGGAGTCCCATGCCCGTTCAGACAAAGGCACCTGCCAGTAACCTTTTACCAGGTCCACCTTGGTCAAGAACTTGGCCCTGCCAATCTTGTCTACACAGTCATCAACCCGGGGAAGAGGATATGGGTTGGTGGGAGTCAAGCCGTTTAGCCTGCGGTAATCAACACAGAAGCGCACCTTGCCATCCGGCTTAGGTTGCAGCGTTACGGGAGATGTCCACTTTACCGCCCCCTTCTCGATCAGTCCCTGTTGCAACATATACTCCAACTCCGCCCGGAGGGCCGGAAGTTTAACAGGGGGCACCATATAGGGCACTGATTTGAAGGGTGGGTGGTCTCCGACGTCAACGTCGTGCGCTCGACAGTCACACGCTGTTGCTCAGGTAGGTGTTGCAAAGCCTCATGAGCCGCCTGTCTCGTGTTTCCCGCCCACTGATCTGCAGAAACATGATAATCCCAGTTGTCATCCACCTGCGCATGACTGTCCCGTTCTCCTTCTCCACCTTGACTGCTGAAAGTCATCACGGGGACAATGAGAGGCTCAGGTGGGCGCCTCACACACTCCTTCACCAGGTTGACATGACACAACTGATCCCTCCTACGCCTGTCTGGAGTGGCCACCAGGTAATCCAAGTCCGAGAGCTTCTCTGCCACCCCACAAGGACCAGCGCACTTTGCGGACAAGGGGCGACCCACAAGAGGGAGTAGCATCAACACTTCCCGACCCATGCGAAACTCCCTGAGTCTCATCTTGTGGTCGTACCTGTCCTTCATGAGGGCCTGAGAGCCTACCAGATTGCGGCCAGCCAACTCCAGACTATGCAACATTCGTTCTCTACTCTCAAGTTCGACAGCACCGTCACTACACTTTAGAACCTCCGGGTCTTCTAGCTGCAATTTGAGAATATCTGAGGGAGCTAGCCTGTCTAAGTGTTTGCGAAACAACTCATGCCCTCCCCCAACATCGAACTTTGCATCCCGTTGCTCTCTCCGTGTATACCGTTGCTGCCTCTGAGTCTCTTTAAGCCCTGCCTCTACACTCTCAGTGACAGGTGATGGTGCTTCTCCAGACTCTAATAACGGTGCTAATACTGAGTCCCCGAGAAGCGCTGCTGGTACTAGACTCTCCACCGTATCAGCTTTCAGCACCTTCTCGTGACCGTTCCTCCGCTTATTTGAAGACTGTTGGTTAGGCTGTGACTCCCTGGATGCGAGAGATCTGGTTACAACACACGCCATTGGTTGCACCTGACACTTCTCAACCCATTCCTGTTCCTCCCTACTCACGTCGGCCGGCTCCTCGGCAACGACTAAGGGTGAAACCTTAGAAGCAGGCACCGCAAAGTCATTGCCGAGAAGGAGGTCGACGCCCCCAACAGGCAATTTCTCCACGATTCCCACATCCAGTTCGCGAGTCACACCGTCAACTTCAAGCTCCATTCTAGCAAGCGGGTATGACCTAGTTGCATTAACTCCCTGCACCACAACTACCCGCGCCGCGTTTATGGGTCTACCAGTGAAATTCTTCAAGAGTGTCTGAGAGGCACCTGTGTCACGCAAAAGCTGTACCCCGTGCTTCTTGCCCCCCCACTTCACGCAGCCATGCCCTCTATGGTCGCAAAAGACATCGCGGACAGGGTTCGAGCCTTCCGGATCCTTCTTCACTGGCGGTGCTCCATCCTCTGATCTTATGCCTCCAGCAAACACAGAAGACTTCTGGAACACCCCAATGCTGCGAGCCAATGACACAGCCGCCGAGGGAGGTCTGCTCGGACAAGCTTTTGCCATGTGCCCCTCTTTATGACAGTGATAACACTCAAATTTCACCTTGGACTTATACTGAGGTGCAAAAGTCCCCTGACCCTTCTTAAACAGGGCGGTGCTAGGTTTGTGATCAGTCTTGGTGTCATTGATTTTAAATTTATGTGTCCATATTCCGGGGAAGGGGAGGGTAACGCTCCTTAACGCCTACATCGTTTCTCTGTGCAGAGCCGCACCCCCGAATTAGTGACAACCGACGATCAGCCATCTCTGCTGCTTCTACGAGAGTTCTTGGGTTCTTCTCTTTAAGGTTTAAAGTCAAGTCGCCGCCCGTACACTTATAAAACTGCTCTAGAAGCATCAAATGTTTCATCTCATCAAACGTAGTTGTCTTCTCTGATCTGAGCCAGTTTCCCATAGCGTCGGACAGGTCCCGGGCGTGCTCCAACAAGGTACTGTCTCGCCCCTTAGTCACACCCCGGAACTTTAACCTATATGTCTCGGGTTGTAGCTCGTATGCCCGCAGGACAGCCTCCTTGAGCTCCTCATAAACAACGCAGGACTCCAAAGGCAGTGCATCATAAGCCTTGAGCCCCTTACCTACGAGTCTAGATGACACAAGGGCCGACCACTTAACTTCAGGCCACTGATGTTCCCGGCACTTCTTCTCAAATCTATTGAAAAACTCTGTGACACCAGACTCGTCAAATACAGGGACCAGTTTGAGAAGGTGCGACAGAGACTGATCATGCGCACGGTTTCCAGTACCGAGTCGCTGTCCCGTCGTCTCAACACGAGACTTCTCTAAATCCATGTCGGCACAGTATCTTGTAGATTCTAGTTCAGTCCTAAGCTCAGCTTCCCTCGTCTGTTGCTGCATCCTAGCCAGCTCTTTTCTCTCTTCTATCTTAGCTAGCTCTTTTCTCTCTTCTATCTTAGCTAGCTCTTTTCTCTCTTCTATCTTAGCTAGCTCTGTCTGCTGTTGACTCTGATGTTTTGCCATCTCGAGCCAAAAGAGCATCTCCGGGGTCTAACCTTGAGGAGGAGGAGGAGATGCAATGATGTTAGAAATACCCGGTGATCCCCCCAGGGGAAAACCACCCTGCCAGTCACTACCCACCTGCGGAAGCGTGCTCAGGGTCGGTACTCCAATAGGAGGATTGGGAGTCGAGTGAAGGGGAGGCTCGGCCAAAGGGCTCTGAGCACTCACCCTACCTCGTACGCCAGTCACCCCACCCAGCACACACGTTAGCAGGTCATCCTTGGTCATGCCACTAGTACATACATGACCGATAGCTGCGGCTAAGCACTGGAGACCATACCGATTCATACCCACCAACCGGTCGGAAGTAACAGGCCATTGTAAAAAATTCCTTGCATCCTCCTCACTGTTCACCAAGTTAACAACCTGCCCATGCTGCTGCTCCTCAGCTTCTACATCACGTACTGTGTCTTCATCCTGCACTGATCCGATCGGGTCTCGTATAAATCAGTGGCTCTTATACATTAATACATTGGACTAGACTGGCATAAATGCAACAACGGAAACGCTAGATCCAACCCCTGATATATAATCCCGTCGAACAAAGAACACATATACCCTCCAGAGTTATATCTGCGATAGCGGGGTATCTTAACTCTCAGTATCTATGTGCTTCTACTATAGGCTGATGTTCTCTGAAACAGCCTATTACCTATAACATATGGTTGCTTAGTTATGGTACACAAGGAAAAGATAGTTAACTTAATTAAATCACAAGAGTGATCTAATGCAAACAAGAAGAAGGTTTACTTAACGTTACTTTGATCAATAATATCTGTTACTCCTTTATGAAAGAAAGTGTTGTAAAGTCCTCAAGCACCGAACAAGGAATCTTCTGAATAATATTGGATGCTACTAAGAAGAACGTATCGGAAATGGAACCACAAAATTGCAGGAGGCAGGACAATGCACGTGTAGGCTAAATACACAAAAAGGCTGGACCTATAATGTTATTGGACACAAGAATATTATAAGCGGTGCAACAGTAATAATGCTCGCCACGAAAAAAGTAGTACTCCTATTAACCCTTAATTAGAGGCTCACCACATAAGTCGAGTTAAATAAAGCTGGACTATGTGGCGGCGCTCGACATAACTCGAGTGGCAATTTCAGCACGTAATGTTGCTGAGAGAGAGAGACAAGTGGTGGCAGGAGAGTAGCGAGCGTATGACTGCTCCAGACCACCGCGGCGAACCTACTGACACGAATCTCACCTCCCTCCTACCTCTCTCACTCGCTATATAAGGAATTGTATGGGGAAAGTGCCTAATTACATGCTTTTTGCACTCGCGTTGCACGGTTATTGCAAGAAAACTAGCCATCATAAAAGGATCGTTATGGTGTCATTCGAAAGCTCTGTTTATGCCCTTTCAGGGATAGATACTTGTTTTACGTTCTGGGTCTTATTTAGGCATGAAAATGATCACGTAAACAGCCCTATTTTGGCTAAAAACACCCCGCTGGGTTGTACATATAAATAAACCGCATAGGCCGCTCTTAAGGTGTTAACAAAACCGGTCTATGCTGGTTGTGTCTCTCTACAGCAACCTAGACCTCAAAATGCTGGTGTAGAAATAATGGGTATGCATAAAAGAGTATATGATCTAATCCAGCTAATGTCTACCCGGGTTAACAAAGTCTAGCTGGGATGCGCAAAGGTACAGAATTCTGGTGGAGCCAGGCAGCTCAAAGGAGTACAAAGGAAATCAAGCAACAACATATCTAGTGACCCTTCTAGGCTGCTTGTCCTCCAAAACACTGAGGATCAAGTGTCCAAACAGTGGTTTAGAGTGGGTAAGGGAACATTGGAAAGGGAACTAATGCCCTGGAACTAATGTCCGTGGCAGGACTAGGAAGTTAGTAGGGGACATATGGGTTAGTAACTGAGGGGAGGATAAAATAAAGTTATTCATTTACAAACGCAGTCAGTCGCAGGTTTTATGCGAGATATTTGTCTAGCTGAGTTTAAATGAATCAACGGTGCTGCAGTCTATAACGTCTCGGGAAAGCCCATTCCACAAGTTGACAACTCGATTGAAGAAGAAATTCTTAGATTCGTGTGAGTTAAAAGATTTACCAATAATTTTGAAACCGTTTCCCCGCGTGTAATTAGATTGGTCGATAGTGAAGTACTTACTACAGTTCATATTGTCGATGCCTTTGATGATTTTGAACACTTGAATTAAGTCACCTCTTAATCTGCGCTGGGTTAAAGGAAATAGATTTAATTCTCTAAGACGCTCTTCGTATGGTTTGTTCTTTAGGCTAGGTATCATTTTGGTAACTCTACGTTGAACTCGTTCTAGCTTGTTTATGTCTTTTTGGTAATAAGGGCACCAGCATTGAACGCAGTATTCCAGAAGAGGGCGGCCTAAGGAATTGTAAAGGGTTAGGATAACGTCTTTGGATTTATGCTCAAATGACCTGCCTATAAAGCCAATTATTTTGTTTGCCTTCTTAACAACTTCTGAACATTGTTGACTCGGTTTTAGGTTACTCGATATTGTTACTCCCAGATCGGTTTCTCTGTTCACATTCTTAAGCTGAGTGCCATTCATCGAATAGTTTGCTTTCTCATTTAGGTATCCGATATGTAGTACTTTACATTTATCCGCATTGAAACTCATTTGCCAAATTTGGGCCCAATGTGAAAATTTATCTAGATTGTGTTGCATATCGTCAACTTGTTCTTTTGAAAGTACGCTATTTGCAATTTTTGTATCATCAGCAAATTTTGATATTGTACAGGTGAGACCCTCATCTATGTCGTTGATGTAAATTAGAAAGAGAATTGGTCCTAGTACCGATCCCTGGGTTACCCCGCTACTTACATTGGTCCATTTAGATGCCTTACCGTTTATGACTACTCTTTGCTTTCTGTCGCTGAGCCAATTTTCTATCCATTTCAACACACCGTCTTGTATTCCATGCGCTTTTAGTTTTAGCAGTAAACGTTTGTGGGGAACTTTGTCATACTCTCATCGTAGAGGTCGAGGATATCGCGGAAGAAGTCTAAGAGGTTTGTTAAACAGGAACGTTTTTTACGAAAGCCGTGTTGAGTATCTTTAAGTATGTTATTTTCCTCTAAGTGATTTACGAGTCTGTCTCTTATGACCGTTTCTAGCATTTTACATACAACTGAGGTTAAGCTAATTGGACGATAGTTACTGGGTAGGGATTTGCTGCCTTTTTTGAGTATCGGTGTTACGTTGGCTATCTTCCACTGATCAGGCATAGTTTCAGACTGCAAGGATTTATTGAATAGTAAAGTCAGAGGTTTGGAGAGCTCATCCTTAGCTTCCTTTAGAACTCTAGGCGAGATTGTATCAGGTCCTGGCGTTTTATTTACCTTGAGTTTATATAAACAATTCAATACTTCTCTCTCTGTAACGGTGATATTGCTTAGAACATCTGAATTATCAATCTGAATCGGCGATGGTGTAGGGATATCACTGAGGTCTTCTGTTGTAAAAACTGATGCAAAGAAGGTATTGAGGGCATTACTCATTTGTACTTCGTCTTTGGTGTATTCTCCATTTTCATCGACTAACGGTCCAACAGTTGAAGTAACTACTTTTTTCTTTCTGATATAACTATAGAATTCTTTCGGGTTTGTTTATCTTTGATTCGCAATATGTAACTCTAGGGTCTTTTTACTTTGCTTAATTAACTTTTTGGCTTTGCGTCGTAGCTCTACAAATTTCACCCGTTCTTCGTCATTTTGTGAGGATTTTAATCTATCATTAGCACATTTTTTAGCAAGCAGGCAGTTTGAAATATCTTTATTCCACCATTTGGGCTTATTATTATGGCCTGGACGCCGTATTCTCGATGGTATGCAGTCTTGCACTGCTTTTAGGTAAGTGGTTTCGAATAACTTCCAAGATATATTTATGTCGTAATTGTTAATTAAAAACCTCCAGTCAGTTTCTTTAAACATAGCTCTAAGTTTATGAAAGTTTGCTTTCTTGAAATTAGGGACTTTTTCGATGCTACTATTTGGTTCGTTACTAGTAAAGTTTAAAGTGAAAGTTATCGTACGATGGTCGCTGTTACTGAATTCATCACCAACATTCAAATTCTCTATTAATTCTTCTTTTGTTGCAAGTACAATGTCAAGAACGTTATTACCACGGGTCGGTGTTCGAACAAATTGATAAAGCGAACTCTCTTGCAAGTTCGTATACAAGTCATGTCCGGAGTGTGAAGTAAGAGCATCGCCCCACTTGGTCACAGGTAAATTAAAGTCGCCAAAAATTACGGTATCTTGTGAGTTACTTACATCTGCACTTGTGAGTTACTTACATCTGCAATTTGATCGTAAATTTCTTGGTCAGTTTGCACTGATTGAGCTGGAGGTCTGTATATTAACGCAAGTATTATTTTTGTACCTTTATTATTCTTTATTAGCACAAAAGATGTGTCGACGTTCACAATTTGAGGTTTTGACAAGAGGATAGGGTTAAGACTTTCTTTGATATAAAGTAAAACGCCACCTCCAGCTCCTAGCCTAGTGTGGACCTTGGGTCTGTGCGGCCTGATTACGTTAATATGAAGGGGTGCTCTCTTGAGGATTCTCGATCACAAGTATCGAGTATCCTCCTGGCGACACTCAAAAGTAAAAGCAAATAGAGTTAGAACAGTGTTGGGTGGATTAGGCAAGCAGGCCTCACGCACTACACAGTCTAAACTCCAAGGTACACAGACAAAAGATCCACCCAGGTAACCCACAGAATCCGTAGTGTCGTGCAGCTCAAAAGTAGCCTACACACAGTGAAAACACCAACAGCAAGGTACCTGATCCCTAGTCTAGCATTATTTAACCCTGTAGAAACATTAGTGATTGATGGAGACAGTCCGAGCAATACAATCTCCCAAGAAGACAATGACTCTTCAACCTTAGCCTAGTACATAAGAAATGTGAGATCCAGCATATAATACAGTATGGCCACCAATTCAAGGTGTGGATGCAGGGAACCAGAGGGGGATTGATATTAATAAAAGGTGAGGAAGTAGTGGAAATGATAGAGGCAGTAGAAGAGAAAGATTCTAAGACAAGAGTGTGGAACAGTTCATGGGAGATGCTTAGAGTATGCTGTCTGGGACGGATCTGACCAGGATATTTCCAGGGACCGCATGGGTGGAGTCCCAGTTCGCAGGAATGGCACGAGGGCGCGCGACAGTCGCCAAGTAAGCAGCCGCCTAGTAGGCCGTGTTAGGCAGGAGGCAACGAATCCCGCGAGGCCTATGTAAGGGGGCCAGCCACGCGCCACACTCACCACCAAGCCACACCACCGGGTCTCTCTCTCTCTCTCTCTCCCGCTCGCCTTCCCATCATTCAACTACTTAACACAATACTTTCAATTGACTAAATAAAATAGAAAGGATTGTGACAGACGAAAATAAAGAACAGTTCTGAACTGTCTGCAACACAAGCTTTCTCTAGAAGGAAAGTACACTATGATAGGTAGACTGTAGCTACATTCTCTGCCCTGGCGAGTAAGCCATGCGGTTCTGGGGGAAGTGGTGAGCGTCACAGCCCAGTCGGACACCCGGTAACATGTTCACCAGCTACAGGGCAATGTTTATTATGCTGATTTGATTAACTATGTATTGATATTGAAATGGAAAGCACAAACATTGTATTTAAATAACAAGTTTATAGATAAAATGTGTATAGTTTTTTAGTCATTATTCTATGTAAAATAGCTGAAATAATATTTACAAAATAATAAAACTTGTACACACCTTTATCTGGAATACTATGTAATTACTGCATACGGTGTCTACATTTTCACAAGGACAGCAATAACATAGACAATACAGCAGAGAGTAACAACAATGATGTCTAAACTTAAAAATAAGTCATGAAGATTGTCTAAAATCTTAAAAAAAATCAAATGGAACAAAACATAGTTTAAGGGGGGGGGGGGACCTATTACAATTATTTAAAATTATCAAATGTCTTAACAATATGGATATCAACAATACTCAACAAATTATAAATCAAGCTACACTAAAGTGTAAGACAATTAGTACCCCGTTTTACTCACGTTAGGAAAACATTTATTCTTAAAAAGTGTCATAAACGTATTGGATTGACTACCTAATAATGTAATTGTATGTTATACAGCTCAGAGTTAACCCCTGATTATCGTTTCTAAACATAAACAGCTTCCATTTATACTGCACTATAGCTTTCCTTTACACAGGCTGGGTAAGTTAGCTACAAACAGCCTCGAAAGGATAAGTAGATCTGCTGCTGTTTCTTTTAATTTATGTTCCTTATACCTTTGTAAATCTTGTCTGATTTGTTTTCGACATGCACACAGTAACACTTTACGATTTTGTATTGTTTTTGACTAATTACATCATTATCCTAGACAGGATGTTTACGCCACATTAAGCCATCTAATACCTCCTCTAGCCTGGGCCTGGATAACCTCCAACCCCTACTTTAGAAGAGTATGCTTCACAGTCTTCCATCTTTTGCATAAAATATTAAGTCAATCATTGGATTCTTTCTAGCTCTGTTTGATATGGAGGTCTTCTCTCGTGTAACAGATCAGTAATTCCAGTCTTATCTTGATCAGCTAACACCGGTTTGGCCTTACAAATGGCTATGCAGGTGAAGATCAGTTACTATTGGTATGATGCAATATAGTTTGATGAAATAGTCATGGTTGATTTTATACTATTGTATTTGTGTAGGGCGTTCGACCTCGTAAATCAAGATGTTTTACTTGAGAAGCTTGCGAAGCTCGGTGTGGGCGGATCCCTTCTAATGTGGATTAGGGACTTATTAATGGCAAAGATTGAGAAAGTCATTGTTGATAACTTGGTGAGTGGAAGCACAGAGGTTACTAATGTGGTTCCTCAAGGGTTTATTCTTAGACCCATCCAGTTTCTTGTACTATATAGATAAATTGTATAACTCTCAATCTGCATTGCAAATATAGCCTCTCTACTTATGATCTTAAATTGTACTTAAACAATCACAGATCGCACTCCACATTCCTTTTTTAAGAACTTACTTCTACCTCATACAAACCACCCAGGATTCGAGCCCTGGACCTTGTGATCAATAGGCACTCGTGCTAACCACTATACTTCACTGGTAGCGGGTATCTTGTGTAACAATGTCTATAAGTGGATGGATGTCTACCTAGAAGATCCTGGGTAACAGCTGTTACCCGGTTGAAAGACCTCTTTTGTGGCCAGTGTGGTGTACTGGTTAGCACGAGTGCCTGTTGATCACATGGTCCAGGGTTTGAATCCTGGGTGGCTTGTGTGAGGTTTTCTTAAGTGGCATTACTTGATTTAAAGATTATATGATTTCCCACGGACAGGGAGCTGCCAATATACTTCACTGGTAAGAGGTATCTTGTGCTAAAATGTCTGTGGGTAGATGGATGTCTACCTAGACAGATCCTGGGTAACAGCCGTTGCCAGGTTGCAAGACCTCTTTTGTGGCCAGTGTGTGGAGTGGTTAGCACGAGTGCCTGTTGATGACAAGGTCCAAGGTTCGAATCCTGGGTGGTTTGTAAAAAAAAAATCTTTATTGTAGTCTATTGTTCATTTTTTTCCTGTGGCGATGAGCTGAATTTCACAATAATTATAAATGTGTATTCAACTCATAGTCACAGGAAGAAGGTAAGAGCTATTGGAAGTTTGTTGGTGCAATTTTGGATTATTGATAGCATGTTTCATCAACAACTACTTAAGTGTTTTCCATTGTAATTTTACGTACATGACGAATGGGTTAAATTGACAAAAATCCTACAAATTATTTTTTGTACACCTGGCAGATCTACGTCTTTTGTCATTTGTATCCTACATTTTCCTCGATATGAAAACTATGGGGACACATCTGGGTAGTGTATGATGAAGTACGGTACAAATGATATCCATAGTCATAATAAATCACTTTGTAGCTTTCCTCCTCTTTCCATGGCGATGCTTTGAATATGCGGTTTAGTATTATACTTGTAATATTAAACCCATTGCCACGATAAAATGAAAAGAGCAACAACATATTATCTGTTTTGGTATTTTTTTAATCCCTTACGCGATATACTCCATCATATCTTACTTATTTCCTTCCCTAACCCTTTCTATTAGAAAGAAAACTGAGTTAAAATATACGAAACTCGCAAAACATTCGAGTTTAATAAGGCTATAGCTGAAATTAGATGTATCACAAATTCTATGCCTATGGATATTTGTACTCAGAATGGCTTAAACTTTCTTTATTGACAGTATCTAACAAAATTCGTGGTGCACTATCTCTCTTTCTCTCTCTCTCTGTATATCTATCTATCTATATATCTATATATCTATATACCTATATACTGTATGTGTGTGTATTATTTATTTTTCTCGTGTTTTTTTGTTTTTCATAAATCACCTATCGTAGAATGATGCATGAACAATATGTTGGTACATTAAAGTCTAGTTTTAGTACAACACATATCTCTAACCTACGTGAAGATGCGCCAAGTGATTGGTCACCAATATCAGGCAGCCAGGGGAGTTTATTTACTCTGACTGTTCCTTTTACTTAGATATTTTCTAGATCTCAAGTGACTGCGTCTCTTTCGTGGATTGACCTCCCAATCTACCAAGATGGGAAGCCAAAGCGTCACATTTTTCCTTTGCCCCTCAACTTTCTCTTCATAATTGCTGAGGGGCACAGGGCCCTGGGTGGGGCTTTGGTTTCCCGGGCGTTTCCGCACCCTGCTCAGCTCCCTGCCATGGAGTGGCTTCGGTCACCCAGGCTTTATTGTGGTAGGCAGGGAGGGTTCTGTAGGGGCGCTCGGTTATGGCCTTGGCCTTGCTCGGGGCCTTGGGGCTGTTCGGCCAGGCAGCTTGGGGAACAACAACAACAACAACAACAACAACAGGGGCTCGTTTATACCAAGCATAGTACTGCACCATGCTACAGATCAGTTTGGAGACATGGTACGATGCACACTAGAAACCAGCTATTAACAACATGGGTGATCACACAAGTAGTGATTCAGCTATTATATATGTTAATGAGTTGGTGACCAATACATGTTGCCCCACGATTAATAATGTGTATTAAACTTATATTGTTGGTCACATTCAAACTTATCTTAGCAAATTAATCTGCGATATATGACAGCTCTCTTACATCAGCCAGATGATGATAGGATGTGTAAGTGGGAATATAATTGACGTATGTAATCTCTCCTTGTCTCTGAATGGAGTTATCTAACATTTTACCAGGAAGGACATCATTTATAACGCTTTTATCGATCATGGGTAAGCAGGGATTGTATGAAATAAGTTAAAAGCAAATAGGTGTTTGATTGTAAGTCATTGTGCTGCAATAAAAGTATTATGTTAATGCCATGGCATTATATAATTAGTAAGCTCTCGCAATGAAGAAGGTGCAAGTATCATATTTAGTATGTTGAATCCATTAGATAAATTCCCAATCTGATGGTGGTGCAGTATGGCTTTCAACACGATCAGTTTTTGAACTCTTTATTATGACCTTACTACAACACCATGCTCCAAAACTATGTAAACGCACCCTATAGTCCTATCATACCTCCAGTATTTAAATTTTGGCTATAGTTATAATTGTGAATTATCCTTGATAGATATTTAAAAAAAATCTTTTAGTAAGATATGCTCAATGGAGTTCAAGTGTATCCTTGTATCAAATTAATATGAAGTTATGATTAAAGGAACACCGATGTTGTCTGTGGGTGTACAAGCTCCTGATTAGTGATATGATCAGAGGAAAATTGTATCTTTCACAGTGATATACTATTCAAAGATACTGCAAGTATCATATTTGGTTAAATATTCACTAAGAAACACGACGTTGGTCATAGGTCGGCATGTAGAGATACGTTTGTAATGAAACAACACACGATTAGCACCAACACCGCAACAGAAAGGTGTGAGTCTAACCAAGCTTTTAATTAGGTTGACAGCCAGTTCCTGATGCGCTGCTGGAAATGTCCATGCAAATCGTGCAAATAATGTTTTTTTTATTGTTTTCCTAAGGAGTTCAGCCTTTGGATATACTGTTTGAACAACTGTATATACATTATTTATGTTTTACAAATATATTATATATGTACCTCAAGGACTACACGTAATAATGAGAGAGAGAGAGTGAGGGTAAGAGAGAGTGGGTTTGAGGGAAACAACAATCACTATAAAGGGCAAGAATGTACTGTCATTTACATAATACTCTCATTTCCATACATATAATATCCCCAGCACATGAACATTTACATTCTTCTCGTGGAAAACAAACCCATACATTATAAATAGTTAATCCCATACGTTAATAAAAAAACGCACAATATTCCTAATACAAAACTAACAATTTAACGAAGCCAGTAATACGAAAAAAAAGAAGAGTAGTGCATGAACACGGAGTTAAAATATATAATAATAAATAAATGCTCTGTTTATTGTCTTGGACAAATAAAACTTTGGCTAAAACAGATATGCAATCAAACGGTAAAGGACGGTATCAATATTAGATAGTAACACATAAAATCAATCTGGTACTAGAGAAATACCTAGAGAGATACGTAGGGAATGTGGGGTGATACATATATTCTTCCTATTTTATTGTTGGCCGTTTAGTTGCGTTTTTAGTAAGTATTGTTCGCCTTTCAAAATCATATAATTAGCACCTCTATTTCTCATTACTGTTTCAGGAGAGATCAATACAATTTCTTGCAGTGTCAATATCACAAAAGTTTAATGCAATCAGTTGTCTCTACGTGTCCTTTTTCCTCACTGAGCTTCCAGTTATGTACGTACAAAGATTGGAATATCTATGCCAGGAAAATTGCTTGCATGCGCGGGTGTTCTACACTAGCGTCCATTTTGATTAACTTTTCTATACTTCGTATAGCCAATCTTGCATTTCTGATTATTTACAGTGCTTCCATTCTACCACATTCGGAATGTGATAATGTACAGTTGCCCACATAAGCCCCGTTCCGCTCCGTGATCTTATAGATGGAAAGTCAATTGATGATTAAAAGAAACCACACTCGCAATTAATTCATACTCATTTTACTCTCATACATAATATGATGGCTACATAATTTTTTTTTCATCGTCAACTGTACACTCTAGGACATAAGCAGTGTCCTGGATCAAGGCGTGTGGCTATAGATGGATATGGACAAACAAACAAACAAAATATATATATATATATATATATATATATATATATATATATATATATATATATATATATATATATATTGTTACGAGGGGAGGCCGGGGAAAACAGATGCTCTAATAGCCTAGCCCACAGCACTGGCAAAAAGGAACCACCGTAGCAAAAAGACAACCTATGATGTAGACCAGCACCCTACACTGCCCACCGTACTGCACCCCTGCAACAGACATGCTCTTAATATCTGACTCAAACACCAAGACAAGCAGGTTCTCTAGGAAAAGTGGTTATCTTCCTCTTTGCTCAATGAAAGCAGTAACACAAGGAGACACAAAAATATCTATTGTCCCCGAGTCTGTTTGATAGCACTGCTAGTATTCAAGAGTACTTCTAAGGTTTTTCTAAACTGCACAAATATTACCTAACCATACCACTAATAGACTCCCAGAACAATCTATATCATGCCCAATCGCTTAGGAATTGAGAACAATATAGAGCAAAACCATGGAAAGTCCAGTGCAATAAACCTCTGTGCCAAGCCTATTATCCCTATCCTATGTCCTAATAATACACTGAGTGGCTCTCTTCAGCACAGCACGGCGGTGGTGTTGTAAGGGATAAATAACTTTAATAACTTATCTCTTACATCATCATCAGGAGTTAGCTCAATACACCCGAGTGCAATGGGGACAACCTCACCTAGTAACAGGCTCCACCCCTAGTCCCTGACTGCACCGAATGTATTGCTGCTAAAAACTAAACAAGGCACAAGGGTTGATATCCTGGGAAGCTGGAGACTGGCTGCCACCCATAAAGAGTTGGATAAGACCCGAGTTAGAGAATGCTGTGTGGTGGAAAAAAGATGGCCTTAGCCTACCATAGCACACACCCAGCAACCTCGGTCCTCAAAGGCCTGACAAAAATAGAGATAACCAGTCCAGTCACCCACTCCCCCAGAAATATCAACCATGAATATTATGCACATTCAATAATGATATAAATGCAGCAGAATAATGGAAAAGAAATGGAAGGTAAAGAACAAAAAGACTTGTGCAGTATTTAAAGGGAAACAAGGGAAGCAAAGCCTAACAACATCAGACAGTGATGTTGTCAGAGCAAGAGACAGGACTAGAGTGAGGCAGCAAGACTGGGCCACCCTCAAGAAGGAAGGAAAGGAGCTCCAAATACTGCTAGACTATATAATTGAACTAAGTACTTGGGCTCTCATTAACAGTACAGGAATAATCAAATAAAACATAAGAAAACATTGTGTATGCTTATGATAAATGAAAACAATCCACACTGGGATTAAATAAACTAAATAATTATTGAATCACTCTCGTGGCAACAATTGCGACAGCAACTGTAGCCTCGAGACAAAGTATGGCATAAGATGGTGCAATCATGACATCACCACTGGACACGAAAGATACAAGGGAGATAGAGAGAGAAAAAACATGGCTCTCCCTCAATATAATAAAGGCTATGTAAATTATAACTCCCTCACAACTGACATAGGTTACAAAACTCAGTTGGGAGTGACACTCTCACACCCAGGGGGAGTCTGTTGGTGCATCTTGAAACAACAGACTGCCTAAACTTCAATAAGACTACAAGACATAGACAACTAGAGTCTTTTTTCTAGTATTTTTATAGTTTTGATATTTTTGTGTTTAAATATTTTCTTCTACACAGAAACACAGCAACTCCTACTTTACGACCCTACGCTGGGTTACATACGGCAACCAACAAGCACCAGACGTAAACATGCTAATCAAACCAAAGTAGGAGGCTACACCAACATTGACTGAACGGCGAGGGTTCTCCTTAAACCCTTAACTGTCGGCACGCAACTTATGTCGTGTGAAATAAATTTGGACTATGTGGCGGTTCACAACTTATGTCGTGCGCCATTTTCAGTACGTAATGTTGCTGAGAGAGAGAGCTGAGCAGTGTGAGGAGCGTAGTAAGGCTATGACCGGCTCCCACCACCGCGGTGGACCAACTGAACTGTATTCTAACTTCCTCAAACACTTCTCACTCGCTACACAGGGAATAATGTGGGGAAAGACGCCAAGGTGGCCCCCCAGGCGATACGGGTGCCCCCTCCAACTCTGGCAAGCCCCCCGACGCTAGGAGTAATAGCTGTCGTCAGGTGGGATCGACTCCTTCTACAGCTTCGACGCCGCAACCCATCTGTGTTACCCTCTCCTTTGGCGACGCTACATCCCGCCTACGGATGTTACCGGACACGGGCGCTGACGTCACCGTGATTGGCCGGCGTCACCTTGAGGATTTAGCTATATCCATGAGCAGCCTGCGAGCCCCTTCGCCCACGACAACGTTCACGGGGGACGGTTCCGATGGCACCTGCTCTGGGGGTATTTCAGGCTACCCTCACCCTGGGACAGAGAGTGTGTACTGCCCTGATCCATGTGCACGAGGGTGTCCAGACTCCTCTGCTTAACCATCATACCTCTGGCATTCCCAACGCCCATACAAGAGGTCAAGCACGTCAACAGGTGTAAGGCTACACCACTTCCAGTCTCCACGTCGCCCGCTGAAGCCAAGAATTACTTCCTGCGGGAGTTTAGCGACGTGTTGATGTCCAAAGACGACCTAAAGACTGTGCCCCTCAAGCCTATGGTGGGTCAACCCATGAGGATCCATCTTAAAGAGGGAGCTGAGCCCTTCGCCATCCATACTCCCCGACAGATTCCCTTTGCCTTTAGGGACCAAGTCAAGCGAGAGTTGGAGTCCATGGTGGCCCAGGGCATCATCAAGCCTGCTGGAGACAACCCCTCAGAATGGTGCCACCCCCTCGTCGTTGTTGGTAAGGACAGCGGAGGAGTGCGCATCACCGTCGACCTCTCCAAACTCAACAAACATGTGTCCCGACTAGCTCACCCTTCGCCTACTCCCTCCGCAGCAGTTCGTGGTGTCGACCGAGGAGCTCGCTACTTCACCACTGCGGACGCCCTCTGAGGTTACTGGCAGATGGAGTTGGCTGAAGAGGACCAGCACCTGACCACCTTCATTACGCCGTATGGACGCTTCAAGCATTGCAGAGGACCCATGGGATTCACAGCTACGGGCGACGCCTTCTGCTACAGGGGTGATATGGCTCTACAAGGTGTGCAGAGGTGCGCTAAGGTCGTGGATAACATACTGCTGTACGATGAGGACTACAAGTCTCACCTCGACCGCATCCATGAAGTGCTGACTAGGTGCCGCAAGTTCGGGATTACCCTCAACAAGAGCAAGTTTGTGGTTGCCGCACCTTCAGTGGACTTCTGTGGATACACCCTCTCAGGGGATGGTATTGTGGCTGACACGAGCAAAGTGGCTGCAATCGGGGACTTTCCGGCACCAACCAACTTGACCGACCTCAGGTCATTCCTGGGTCTGGTCAACCAGCTGGCAGAGTTTACCCCTGACATCGCCGCCGCCGCTCAGCCCCTCCGCCCTTTGATGAGCCCCAAGAGGACATTTGTGTGGACTCCTGACCACGATGAGGCCTTCAGGCGAGTCAAGTTAGCCCTTGTCAGTCCTCCTGTTCTCGCACACTTCGACCCAGACCTACCCACCATTCTTCAGACTGATGCATCGCGACTCAACAGCATTGGGTATGCCCTCTTGCAGGACCACGGCAGTGGCCACCTGCGGCTCATCCAGTGTGGCTCTCGGTTCCTGGCGGACGCTGAGACTCGCTATGCTACTATCGAGTTGGAGATGTTGGCTGCTGTTTGGGCCATGTCCAAGTGTCGACTGTATTTACAGGGTCTACAGGATTTCACACTGATGACGGACCACCGCCCCCTCATCCCTATCATCAATCACTACACGTTGGACGCTGTGGAGAATCCCCGCCTCCAACGCCTGAAGGAGAAGACCTCACCCTATATCTTCAAGGCCGTGTGGCGTGCCGGCAAGTTGCTCTGCATCCCTGATGCCCTGTCTCGAGCCCCGGTCAGCCGCCCCACGCCAGAGGATGAGATCGCTTGTGCCGACACCGCCACCTACCTCAGGACTATAGTTACAACCAAGGACGTTATCAACTCAGGACGATCTTCGGCACGATGTTCGGCACCAGACGCAGACAGGACGCTACAGGATCTCCGGGTCGCGGCAAGAGCGGACCCTGCGTATGTTCGTCTACTCGACTGTGTGACCTCAGGATTCCCTGCCAACCGATACGACCTTCACAATTCCTTGCTCCCATACTGGAAGATACGGGACGAACTCTACGCTGATGATGACCTCGTCCTGTATGGAGCTCGGATCGTGGTTCCTGCAGCCCTCCGCCGACGCACCCTACAGCATCTTCATGACGGCCACCGTGGTGTGGAGGCCACTAAACGCAGGGCGAGGCAGGCTGTCTTCTGGCCGGGGATAGATTCCGACATCACCAACACTGTTCAAGCGTCTGAGTCGTGCCAGATCCTTCAGCCTAGCCTCCAGAAGGAACCACTCATGAATGATGACAACCCTACAAGGCCCTTTGAGTCTGTGTCGGCCGACTTTTTCATGGTCGCCGGGAAGTCTTTCCTGGTAGTCGTCGACCGTCTCTCGGGGTGGCCTGTTGTTGTCCCCTGCACAGGCGACACAACCGCCTCTGCGACCATCAGGATGTTCTGTCGCTACTTCCGGGAAGTTGGTGTGCCCCTTCGTCTGAGGACCGACGGGGGCCCACAATTCACCAGCCACGAGTTCCGGGACTTTATGAAGCGATGGGGAGTTCGTCATGTGGTAACATCACCGCATTACCCACAGGCGAACGGCCATGCCGAGGCTGCGGTGAAGTCTCTCAAGCACCTCACCGTAAAGACTGCACCCTCTGGCAACATTGACTGTGAGGACTTCGACCTGGGTCTCTTGGAACTCAGGAATACTCCAAACTTCACAGGCCGCTCCCCAGCCCAGTTCCTGTATGGTCATCCTCTTAGGACATGTCTCCCGGCCCATCCCAAGTCCTTTGCTGCGGAATGGCAAGCCAAGGCCGAGGACTGTGATAGACGTGCAGCCGACCGTGCCGAGCAGGTTAAGACCCGGTACGATGAGCACGCACAACCCCTTCCCAGGTTACGTGTCGGTCAGCAAGTGCGGATTCAAGACCCGACCACGAAACGCTGGGACAAGGTGGGGGTTGTGATGAGCCTTGGCAGGTCACGGGCCTATGAGGTACGTCTCCCTAGTGGCCGTGTGTGGTGGCGGAACCGTCTATTCCTCCGCCCCGTGCCCCAAACTGGTGACTCCCTCAACCCTGTGGCCCCTTTCAATGATGCTGAACAGTCCTTAGCTTCTGACCCCCAAGTTACCCCACGTCGATCAGAACGGCTCAGTAGGAAAGAGTCCGCTCGAGAATGAACTGCGAGCGTGAGGGGGGAGGGAGGTGTATGTATATGATTTACCTTGTACAGTATCACTTTCATATCTAGTACAGTCACTTATGCATATGTAATATCTCTCTATGAGTAAGATTCATGTTAGCATCCAGGCAGTCATATTAGTTATGTCATATAGCCACTCTGGCAACTCAAGCCTGGGGCTCCTCTCACCAGAGGGCCAATACATGTTTGTGTACCGCGAGACAGAGCTATCACCCTGTAGGCTCTGCTTCGTGCCTGTATCCCATATTCTTCTCAATAAGAACCTATATATCTACAGCGTGTCTACTTACTCCCCAACCCAAGATAGGCCAGTTGTGCATCTATGGAGTTAGCTGGGACACACATAACAGATACTGCTACAACATCTTATACAAAATTCTACACGTTATAACAAATAAAGAGTTTTTATAAAGTTTTTGCTTTTTTAATTTGTTTTTTTCGGCTGAACTACAGTGACAGCCTATTTTCCTCCACACTCAACCCTCAATCCTGTGGCAGTCTAACCAACATCATCCACCCTTGATAGACAATCCGCTATCACGTTATCAGAACCGGCAATATGGCGTATGTCCAGATTATACTCCTGAAGCATGAGTGACCACCTGGTCAGCCTCATATTCCGGTTATGAAACTGATTCAAGAATTTCAGAGGGTGATGATCGGTATAAACCACTACGACTGGTCCGAAAGCAGGAACATATACATCGAAGTGCCTGAGCGCCAGCACTATCGCCAGGAGTTTTTTTTCAATTACAGAGTTATTCCTTTGTGCACTATTGAATTTTTTACTGTAAAAACTCACTGGATGTTCGATACCTTCATCATCTGTCTGTAACAAGACAGCCCCAGCCCCTACGCCACTGGCATCAGTCGCCAGCTGAAAAGGTCTGCTGAAGTCCAGGGCCCTGAGTATGGGGTGGGTACATAACAGGTGTTTCACCAAGGAAAACGCCTCTGCACACTCAGGAGACCACCGGAACTTCTTGTCCTTAGATAATAAGTGAGTTAAAGGTGCAAGTACAGTCGAATAGCCTTTGATGAAGCGACGATCATAGCCTATCATACCTAGAAACCGCATGATTTGTTTCTTAGTCATAGGCTGGGGAAACTGATCGATGGCTTTGATCTTTAGTCTGTGGAGGGCACACCTGACCCATCCCCACCTCGAACCCCAGGTACAAAACTGTGGCTTTGACAAAATCGCACTTACCCAGGTTTACCACCAAACCTGCTTCATTCAGTTTATTAAAAAGCTGTCCGATGTGAGCACAGTGACTGTTAAAATCATCGTCGTATATTATGACATCATCTAGGTACACCGTACAGTTGGGAATGTCGGCTACAATGTCGTTCATTAATTTCTGAAACGTTGCAGGGGCATTTTTCAGCCCGTATGGCATAACATGGCAACGATATGTGGCACCGTCCACCACAAACCCACACACCTCTCGCGCTCGCTCAGACAAGGGCACTTGCCAATAACCCTTAACAAGGTCTATCTTAGTGAGGAACTTGGCTTTTCCTATCTTATCCACACTGTCGTCCACGCGAGGGAGAGGGTAGGCATTTGTGGGGGTTAAACCATTCAACCTGCGGAAATCTATACAAAACCGCACCTTGCCATCTGGTTTGGGTTGCAGTGTGACTGGGGAAGTCCACCTTACTGCACCCTCAGAAATCAGCCCACGTTTCAGCATATAATCCAGCTCTTCCCTAAGTGCTGGTAATTTAATAGGGGGAACACGGTATGGCACTGATTTAAAGGGCGGGTGGTCCCCAACATCGACATCGTGCACCGCTTGAGTAGTGAGGCCAGGAGGCTCCGCGAAAACAGCTGGGTTTGAATCAAACAAGTGCTGCACAGCTACACGCTGTTGCTCAGGCAGGTGCAATATCAACTCGTGAGCCACTTGTCTAGAATTCCCCGCCCATTGATCCGCGGAAACGTGACAATCCCAATATCCTCCCCCGCAGCTTGACTGTCCCTTCCTCCTTCTCCACCACGATCGCTGCAGATCAACACCGGGACAGTGAGAGGCTCGGAGGGGCGCCTCACATACTCTTTCATCAGATTTACATGGCAAAGTTGGTTCTTTTTCTTACGATCAGGAGTAGCTACTAAATAGTCTAGATCAGAAACCTTCCTTACAACCCGATACTGACCAGAATACTTGGCAGACAAGGGGTGTCCCACCAGAGGCAGTAGTATCAGTACCTCCTGATCTACTTCAAACTCCCTCAGCTTCACCTTCTGGTCGTATCTGTCCTTCATCTGAGCTTGTGAACTCTTAAGGTTCCGACCTGCTATCTCCAAGCTCTTTAGCATTCTCTCACAGCTTTCAACTACATGCTTTAGAAGTGAGCATGGCTTGTGACTCCCTCCCAGATCTCCTTGACTATGTGGAGGGGCCCCCTGACCCTGTGTCCAAAAACCAACTTGTTCGGGCTAAATCCCAAGCTCTCCCCAGGTACTTCTCTCGCAGCAAATAAAACGTATGGGAGACCTAGATCCCAGTCCTTCCCATTTTCCATGCAATAACACCGCAACATACTCTTGAGAGTCGAGTGCCACCTTTCCAAAACTCCCTGACTCTCGGGATGGTAGGCAGATGACACCACAGACACTATCCCATGTTGCTGCATGGTCTGCTTAAACAGAGCAGAAGTTAAATTGGATCCCTGATCAGACTGTATATCCTGAGGGTAGCCATAACAAGAGAAATAGACAAGTAGGTTTTTGACAACAGTCTTAGCCATCCCGTTGCGCATGGGGTAAGCATCTGGATACCGTGTTGCTACATCCATTACAGTTAGTAAAAATTTATTGCCGGCACTAGTGGGGGGCAATGGGCCAACCATATCGATAACTACTTTGCTGAAGGGCGGCCCAATGACAGGGATGGGTAGTAACGGGGCTCTCGGGATGACCTGATTGGGTTTCCCAACAACTTGACAAGTGTGACACTGTGACACCCATGACACGACACTCACCTTTAACCCAGGCCACCAGAAAAGCTTGCTCAGAGCTGCCTCCGTCTTACGTGCCCCCAGGTGCCCTGCCAAAGGCACATCATGAGCTAATCTCAATAAGCTCTCACGGCACACCCTCGGTACTACTAACTGGTCCACTAATCCTGACCCGCCATCCCACTTTTTCTTGGGATCCTGATGTCTCCGATACAAGATCCCCTCGGACAAGAAAAAATCACCAGGCTGCGCAACCCCATCGCTCGCCAGTTCGACAGCACCATTACCACACGCCCTGACTTCAGGATCTTCCAGCTGCAAGGAACATATATCAGCAGGTGTGAGATTATGCAAGTTCATCTTAAATAATTTATTTCCACCTCCAATGTCCCGCTGAGCCATCCTTTCCTCACGCTGCGCATAACGATGCTGTCGCAGAGTCTCTTCCTGCCCTGCACCTGCACTAGCGGTGACAGGCCCCGGGGCCTCTCCAGACTCTAACATAGGTGCCAATAATGAGTCACCAAGAAACACTGCCGGCTCAAAACTCTCCAATTGACCAACACTTCCCGTTTTCTTGTGACCTTTCCTCCGCGGTTTGATAGACTGAGGTGGTGGCTGCAAGGCTCCGGATGTCTGAGAACGCGTCACAACACACGCCATGGTTTGTATGCTACACTTCTCAACCCACTCCTGTTCCTCCCTACTAACGTCGGCCGCCTTCTCGGCAACGACCAAGGGTGAAACCTTAGAAGCAGGCACCGCAAAGTCGTTGCCGAGGAGGAGGTCGACGCCCCCAACAGGCAAGTTCTCTACAATTCCGACATCCAGCTCCTTCGCCACACCATCCACCTCCAGCTCCATCCGCACCAGCGGGTAGGACTTCGTAGCATTGATCCCCTGAACTACCACCACCCGAGCAGCGTTAATCGGTCTACCAGTAAAGTTCCTTAACAAGGTCTGAGAAGCCGCAGTATCACGCAATAGCTTAACTCCTCGCCTTTCGCCAGCCCACCTCACAAAACCATGCCCTCTATGACCCCCAAAGACGTCGCGGACAGGGTTCGAGCCTTCCGGACTCTTGAACACAGGCTGTGTCCCACCCTCTGACGAACTACCCTTGGCAAACTCAGAAGATATAGGCGACACCCCTATGCTGCGGACCAATGACACAACCTTGTTTGGTGGCTTGTTCGGACAAGCATTTGCAAAGTGACCCTCCTTGTGACATGCAAAGCACTCTTTACTCTTTGGTTTCCCTTGGGAGTGGGAGGTACCATTAGACTTCTTATACGGGACGGTATTTGGTTTATGTTCAGTTTTATTGTCAGTGCTACATGGTTTTGTGTATTTATGTGTATCAAAATTCTTGGGAGGGGGAGGGTACGATCCTTTGCACCCGACTCACTCCTAGCTGCTGCTTCGCACCCTCGAATTAATGACAGTCGGAGGTCAGCCATTTCTGCTGCCTCCTGGAGAGTTCTAGGATTTTTTTCCTTTATATTTAATGTTAAATCCCCGCCTGTGCACTTAAAGAACTGCTCCAAGAGAACCAGCTCACTCAACTCCTCAAAAGTAGCTGCCCTCTCAGAACGCAGCCAATGTCGTAGTGCATCAGACAAGTCCTGGGCGTGTTCTAGGAAAGTACTATCCTTGGCCTTAGTAACACCCCAAAACTTCAAGCGGTAAGTTTCTGGTTGTAACTCATAGGCCCGTAGCACAGCCTTCTTTAGCTCATCATAAACTACACAGGACTCTAAAGGTAGTGCATCATACGCTTTTAGCCCCTTTCCTAGGAGTCTTGATGAAACTAATGCTGCCCACTTTTCCTGAGGCCACTGGTGTTCCTGACACTTCTTCTCAAATCGCATAAAAAACTCAGTCACACATAATTCATCGAACACAGGAACTAGTTTAAGCAGGTGCGACAATGATTGGTCCCGATGTCTGTTACCTCCCCCAATATTTCGCCCTGTTACCTCCACTCGAGATCTCTCCAGCTCCCTGTCAGCCCGATACCTAGTAGACTCTGCCTGCAGTTCAGCCTCTCGTATAGCTGTTCTCTCTGCAGCCTCAGCCTGAGCTCTAGCAGACTCAACCTGAGCTCTAGCAGCAACCTCAGCCTGCACACTAACCTGTCTTTCGGCGGCCTCAACCTGAGCTCTAGCAACCTCAACCTTGGCCATCTCAAGCCGAAACAACAAATCTGGAGTCAACCCTTGAGGAGGGGAAGGTGCATTTAATGGAGAGGGTCCCTGTGATTGAATTCCACGCTGCCATTGACCATCAACTTGGGGGTATGTACTAAATTCAGGCACCCTGACGTTTGATATGGGGGTAGAGTGGAGGGGGGGCTGGGGACCGGGGCCCCCAGTCGCCTCTCCACCCAGGTCTCTCCCTTCTAAACCCAATATCAAAGTCCTCAGCTGATCTTTCCTCATGCCACTTAAACCCTGGTGACCCTGAAGACCTGCCACACCCTTTAAGCCATACTTATTCAGCTTCAACACCCTGGCAGCGGTAAGGGGCACCTCTAAAAATCTTCTAGCACCCTCCTCGCTATCGACTAGCCACTCCACAGGTCTTTCTCCCTCCGAGCCCGTATCGTGACCTGACCCATCACTGTGTTCTGATGTATTAGACATGTTTGTATACTGCAGTAATTATCACGGTTATAGAATGTACCTTATCTCCTATGCAAGTATGTATATACTAATGTTATTTAAAGTCTTTAATGTGTTATATTGGTTGCTCCACAAAAAAACTCTATGTCCACTGTATTCCTTTAATCATAAGGAATCTCAAAACATATGACCACTATATTCCTCTGTTCAGTAAATCCTATGCAAGGTCGCCATTTGTAACGTCCTGGGATATATAAACACTGGGCTCTTTCTATTGGACTAGGTATGCGGCAACAAGCAACAACGGAAAACGCTAGATCCAACCCTTATCTATAAACCCAGGCAACAAACCACCCTAAACCGTCAAGAGTCCTGCCTGGACAACGAGGTATCCTATGACTCGGTTACAGGGTGCACGCACTATAGACTGCTGATAGTCAAGCAGGCTATATAAAAGATCACACAATTAAGTTGACTTAAAGCTTCAAGGAAAAGATAGATAACGGAATTAAATTGCAGAAACAATTTAATAACAAACTAGAAGAAAGTACATTTAACGTTACGTTAATTAATACAACTAATCACCCCTGCGTGAAAGAAGGTGAACGCAAACAGTCCTCAAAACATCGTACAGGTAGACAAGATGCGGGTTTCTAAACTGCATGTGGCTACTGTAGGATCTGATGCTTAGCAAAGAAAGTTCGTTACGGATTTAGAGAACTTTTAACTCATAAGCAGGAATAAATACTAGTGATAGGCCATACAGTGTATAATGGCATAGGTATAATTAAATAAAGGTAGCAACTCGCAACATAACCACATACAGGTGTGCTTCTCACTCTTAGTCAGGCAAGCCTGCTCGGACAGAGTCTCTAAGCCACACCCTGACTCACAATGCTCACAAAAACGGTAAACTGTGGCACAATAACAAGCATACAGAGATAATAAACCCCTAGCTGTTAATCTGCCAGGTGGCAGAGGTCTAGCCGGAAGGATATAGGCTTCGGATACCCGGGCTGAGCCACCTGCTCTAGCCTAGGGACATTCCCAAGTATGTGCGCCAAATTACTCTAATTGAAAGGGTGCTCTCTTGAGAGACACATATGCAAGTATCTGACTCTCTCCTGGCGACCCTAAAACAAAAGCAAGACGTGCTAGCGCAGTGCTGAGTGGACTAGGCAAGGGCCCTCACACAACACAACACTAGACACACAGGGACACAGACAAGAAAATGCCCCCAGACTCCCACGGGTATCCTAGTAAAGTCGTGCGGGTCCACAGGACTCGCACCAGCAGACTTTACTTAAAGGATCGCAAAAAGCCTCCCCTCCGGTCTAGCCCCTGCTAACCTGACACAAGAACACACTAGCAAGCATGAAACCACCAAATATGAGACAACAAAAAAGCTTCCTAGGTCTCATTAACAATTACATCTCCGCATAAAGCCCAAAAATCCTATCTAGTTATCCGAGAGCTCGTCGTTAATACAATAATAGATATAAGGTCTATCAAGGGGATGGGATAATTAAATAGATTGGTGAAGTAGTGGAAGGAAGGTATACAAAGTAAGAGAGAAAGTTTCTAAGTGGGGTTGAGAGGGATAGATATCAAGGGGGTCCGAAGGGTACGACAGTGAGGTGAGCTCTGAGTCTTGAATCTGTCTGGACCCCACCCTAGGCATGCAGAATACATCCCAGGCTTGGCAACACTCAACACAGTTGCCGGGTCAAAATTGTCTACCCGTGCGTGAGTCGAAACTAAGCCTAACGTTGCAATCAAATGTATGTGGCAACATCAGGCTCGTCCCAAGCTAGACTCTCCGCGCGAAGCAACGTCCCCCAGCCGGTCTCTCTCTCCCGCTCGTCTCCTCCCACTCTCACTAGACTTACATCTTATATATTATAATGAAACAATCAACTATCGAGAATAAAATATACTAAGATGCGTTGGTTAAGAATAAGGGCAGCTACAAGCTGTGAAACAACATAAGAATATCCCAGACATTAGTTACATTGTCGTAGGATATATACTAAGGAAAAGCCGGCCGGCCGGCTGCCACCAGCCGGTTTCTAAACGGCTGGGCAGCCGACGCGCGCGCTTGCCCGCACGTGGCTACTATGCAGAAGCGTCACAAGATTAAAGAGGGAACGTCTTTAATTAAGAGTGACTTAATGTTGGAAAAAACACTTTTAAATTATTTAAAATAAAATAGATATATAAAAGCAAGAGGAAAATATTAGGAATACATAATTATGCAATATAAAAAATACTTGGAAAAACTCCATTTATTGGTCACCAATTTTCCCATGGATTTTTTTATTTTTCCCTGTTAGTTTTCATCAATATATAGTGTTTAGAAATAATTAGAACCCTCGGCGAAACCGTTTTCCCCATTATACAACGATCTTAAGACACGCCGCCCGATAGTGGGGAGGGCTATGAAGTACAGGGAAAATGAGGGGTTAAATGCGTAAAACGGCGATACAAACGTATTCAAGCAAAACTTGGCTCGGGTTTGAAGGTATTTCAAAGGCCTAAAACCCAATATTTCGAAAACCCGAGCCAAGTTTTGGCCAAAGTTGGCTCGGATTTTGCGAGTTTGTAGACAACAAAATGACAGTAACTTCATTTAGAAATTTGGCTCAAGTTTCCCAAAATTGCAAAGCCATAAAACCCGAATTTTGGAAAACCCGAGCCAGGTTTTGGCCAAAGTTGGCTCGGATTTTGCGAGTTTGTAAACAAGCAAATGACAGTAACTTCATTTACAAATTTGGCTCAGGTTTCCCAAAATTGCAAAGCCATAAACCCGGAATTTTGAAAAACCCGAGCCAGGTTTGGGCCAAAGCTGGCTCGGATTTTGCGAGTTTGTAAACAAACAAATGACAGTAACCTCATTAGAAATATGGCTCAGGTTTCCCGAAATTGCAAAGGCATAAAACCCGAATTTTGGAAAACCTGAGCAAAGTTTTGGGAAAACTTGGCTCTGATTTTGCGAGTTTTAAGAGTAAACAAATTACACTAACCTAATTTCGATTTTTGGCTCATGTTAAGCTATCATAGTATTTACAAACCTATACCCCTTTCAAAGGACATTAGCCTAACCTAACAACCTGACCTAACCTATCCTAGTATTATGGGTGGGGGGCGGCCCCACACCCCCGCTATTTGCATCTTTGACAGATTGTTTCTGTACTTGTCTGTGAAAAGGGGTAATTGTTTAGTGTATGGCCTGCTAAAGAAAATGGATTTTTGAGCACAGACTAAACCAAATGTTCACTACTGTATTTACATAGCTGGTCATTAACCTAACCTAACCTAACCTAACCTAACCTAACCTAAGGTAACCTGGGCATCCTGGGGGTTGTTGCCCCCAGACCCCCGCTGGTCTTGGGATGAAAAGTGATAAAAAGACATATCTCTGACCTCATTATTAAAAGTGTTGTATTTGGTTTAATATACACTTCCCAGGTCATTTGAACAGTTCTATTGCTTCTATATATCATATAATACACCATAGAATACGTTTTAATAACTAGAAAAACAAAGGACTTCGATTAAACAATTACGGAAATACCTTAAAACACGAGCCCAGTTTTGCTTAAATAATTTTGTTTTCGCCATTTTTAAACCCGCGAAAATATGAAAGCGTAATTGCATACCTTATTGAGATGTGGAGGGAGTAGGTGGGGAAGAGATGCGTCCACGTTTTCGACGAGGAGGTCGGCCACGTCGACGTGTTGCAAGGCGACCTGCACGTGTAGATGAATGGGTGGAGGGACCCGTACGTGTAGGTGAAGAGGGGCAGGCACGTCGAGGCGAACAAGTCGAGGGACGTGGAGGTGATGAGGTGGAGGGAGATGCACGTGGAAGTGAACAGGGCGAGGGACGTGGAGGTAAAGAGCTGGATGTACTGGGCAGTGAGTTGGGTGAGTCAGGACGTGGGCGTTTTGCAGTGGGAGAGGATGATGTAGCACGGTGTGAATCATGAAAGTCAACTTCACGATGAGGGACTTTATGCTGAGGTGGAGGGTTGTGAGAGTGTGGAGGCTCAAGTGTTCGGCGAGGTCTCCCACGTCGACCTGTTGGATGTCTAACTCGACGTGTAGGTGAAGAGGTGGAGGGGCCCGGAAGTGGAGGTGAAGATGTTCTTGGTGACGATGATGCACTACCGTGAGGAGTCTGTGATTGAGGATATTGAGCAGGGCATGGGTCATCAAAACCATAAAAATCGTCACAGTCTGATTCTTGGAAGTCAATTTCTGAGTCCGGGTCGTGAGGCTGAGGTGAAGGCTTTTCAACTTGTGGAGAATACAAGGTAGCAGCCTCAATGAGAAAAGCGTGTAGTGCTCTACGGCGGCTATACGACTCTAGAAACAGATATCTTGCAAGATATTGTTTTAAAAAATGTGGACGGATGCCAGGCTTCTTAATATACTCTTTCACATCTCCCATAGGCGCTCGACTGTCTGCGTGTGAATTTCTTTGTTTTCAGGGTTGATGAAGTTGACTTTGTGGTTGACGGTTCCGTGTTCATACCCGTGCTGACCAATGGTGCTGTAAGCCCTCCAGCAGTCAGAGTAAATAATTGAACCGGGCAAATATATTTGTTTATTAGTGGGAGCAAAACATCTCTACTACGTGGGAGCGGGTCGAAGTTGTCATCTATTAGCGGTACCACAAAGCGTTTCCCGACACTCGCTCGATGCCCCAAACAACCAATACTGTTTCTTGGCCAGTTCTCGTCCCACATGAAACTTTGCCTTGGTAATAAAAGTTTCATCTATCTCGACAACAATATTTGGCCCCCCAATGGGCTGCTGATTGTCAAACCAAGCACCTGTCACCTCACTACAAAAACTTCGCCAATCTACACTAGTAGTATAAGTGATTCCCAAGTTCATAATTGCCTCCCAGTGCTCAAAGTTTTTGTTTAGCCATAAATTACATATCCCAGAATTTGCCATGGTTCAATATGAACATTTTCCAGAAATGTCCCTTTTCTGTGGGTAGTGCGAAAGCCACAGTTCCGACGAGTAGTAGTTTTATTTAAAAACCAATAATGACCGCATCGCCACTGGTCTGCCGGTTCATAATAGTAGCATTGGTTTGAGCACAGTTTGCAGGAAACAGAGGTAGGTAAACAACCATGCTCAGTAAAAACCTTAAGGGCTGCACAATTGTTCCTTGTAGTCTCAATAATAACTGAATGTGGGAGGGGTGAACAACCATTACAAGCGGCGTCCATGACTAAAGTGAGGAGAAACTTAAATGAAGGTGTGTATCTGTGATTGGTTCAGTGCAATGACGTAATGAAGGTCAATAAACTCACCTGATAGGTTGCTGGTTGTATGCGTGACGGAATCTATGAGTTTAATGACGTGGTCAGAAAAAAACCCCAATAAGAATCCAGAAGTGTCTCGTGACGTATTGCGCAGGAGTTAGGAAATAAAAACTCAGTATTTCCAATGAGGATTGGCAGATGGCGTGATAGTATTACAAAAGTTGAAGGATAGAGCTCTCCAGTTCACGAAAAAATGGCGTCGCTGAAACCCGCGCCGTCTATAAGAGATTATTGACAACCGTTTTACGGTAGGTAGACATGTTGTTACCGTTTTTTTTAATAGGTTTTGCCGAGGGTTGAAACTAATTTTAATATGATGCTTAGAGCATATAGATTCCATATCTGTCTTCAAATATGTTAAAATAATTGGTGACCAATAAATGGAGTTATACTAAATACTTATATATGATGTAAGCTGTATAACTCCAAGCAACACAACAAGAATTAAAATGTAATTTTGAATATATATTATTAGTTGCATATTATATAGATGTTAATTTATAAAGTTGCACTAAAATAGGACATTTCACGAAATACGTTCTGAGGTTATACTTATGACATCTAGGGATATTTTGTCCCAGCATGTTTGACGTTCGCAACTCCCCACTCTCACAACAACAATGGTGGGGGTAGAAGATACGTGACTGTGAGTCTCCTCATAATGACGACAATTTCACGATGATCTGGCCTTTACAGTAGCCTCTATTTATGTCTAATTAACTGTCATGTCTACAGAGTCTCTGGATAGCGTAAAATTGATTATTAATAGCGTTATTAGTACAATGTAGGGATTATTACAAATTAATGGGGACCCTCCCATTTTCCTTGGCGATAGTGCTGCCATCTCTCGAACACGCGGATCGCTATTTTCAGATTTGTGGCGTCTCTCTTTCCTCTCTTTCCAACTGTACTCTGTGGACCGGTGTGTATGACAGTCAAACTTGATTTGGCAATTGTAACTTTTTAAGGTGTCCAGTTATTGATTGGTATATTAAACTCCTTCCATCACACAGATGTATCGTATACAGTACTTAATAAATGTTTCATCAAAACTTATCTATTTAGATATTTACGTTTATGTATTGAGCTTGAAATGTATTCAGCGATACATTGTAATGAAATATGCACTGCAGTTTAGCACTGCATTAAAATTCTTATTAAAGTTATCATTGCCGAGCCCTTTGGTAAACGTCGAAAATATTATGGACGCATAGCCCAAAACAAGTAAATTATCAATGCTTATTAATTGATCATGCTTGTTTGACTAAGAGATTTTGTATAATTTTCAATGTCAAAATATTTGGCTAGGAATCCTCCTCCCCTTGTACTATTATCCTATTCGACGAGACAGAGAAACGGGCGAGGGAACACAAAAGTGGTCCCGGACCCTGAGATTAGGAACTTTAAATGTTGATTCTTTTCGGGCTCTGTCTCGTGTCGACCACCCTCAGCAATGGGGTATGTGCCAGAGTATATACATACATACATACCGTTTTCATTATAGGGATCTTAATTATCTTGTTATGGTTCTGCATTAGCTTCGACTACAATTACAGAAGCGCATAAACCAAAACGTAATACGAAATCAAGTATGCCCCCTTGGTACAGTAGAGACATTGGCAAGGCAATAAGGAAAAGGAATCAACTCCACAAACTTGTAAAAAATAACACAAACACTGAAGTAATTAAAAACTTGTACAAACATAGTAGAAGGGAAGTGAAAAAGATAATTAGGGCGAACAAACAAAATTACGAAATGACTATTGCCAGAGAAAGTGCCACAAACCCCAAACAATTCTACAGTTACGTAAATAAAAATAAACAGATCAAAAGCGGAATCGGACCGCTAATAGAAGATGGCCAGACAATAACAGGTGACACAAACACGGCAAATCTGCTCAACAAATATTTTGGCTCAGTTTTCACAGAAGAAATTATCGATCATACCCTTGAAAATAACACCTCAACTCATGTGATAGGAGATTTCACCATCAGTGTTAGCGAAGTACAAAGCAAATTGAGTAATTTAAATGTAAATAAGACCCGGGACCCGACATGCTCCACCCGAAAATAATTAAGAATGTTAAGGACGAAATAGCAAAACCCCTGACACAACTATTTAACTTATCATTACTACAGGGGATTGTACCGAGTGATTGGAAAGATGCGAACATTACGCCGATATACAAGAAGGGTAGCAAGGCCAAAGCGAGTAATTACAGACCAATTAGTCTAACTTCAATTGTAGGAAAAATCATGGAAAAAATCCTTAGAGATAAGATAGTAGATTACCTCGAATCAAACAACCTAATCAAAAATAGTCAACACGGCTTTAGATCAAATAAGTCATGCCTAACAAATTTGATTGAATTTTATAACAAACTATTCACATATAACGACATGACGAAATCACTAGATATAATCTTCTTGGACTTTCAAAAAACTTTCGACAAGGTGCCTCACCGAAAACTATTGGCTAAACTCGAGAGGATAGGTATCAAAGGTGAAATTCATTCTTGGATAAAAAATTGGCTTACAGACAGAAGACAGAGAGTGGTGATAAATGGAGTGGAATCGGAGTGGGAGCATGTCACCAGTGGAGTTCCACAGGGTTCAGTCCTTGGACCGGTCCTGTTTCTCATTTACATTAACGATATTGATGTAGGGGTAAACAACACAATTTCCAAATTCGCCGACGATACAAAAATAGGAAATACAGTCCTGAACGAAGATGATAGAAATGCGTTGCAATCTGATTTAAACAAGATATCAGAGTGGTCGAAAAAATGGCAGATGCCCTTCAATGTCGATAAATGTCAGGTGCTGCAGGTTGGTAGCAGAAATATGAAATACAAATACGAAATGAATGGCAAACAAATAAAAACCGCAACGGTAGTAAAAGACCTAGGGGTACTAATATCTGAAAACCTGAAGATTCCGACCAATGTATAGCAGCTGCAAATAAGGCAAACATAGCATTGGGCTTTATTAAACGAAAATTTACATATAAACATGAAAACGTAATAGTGCCACTGTTCAAAAGTATGGTGAGGCCCCACCTTGAATATGGTGTGCAGTTCTGGTCACCTTATCTGATCAAGGACATTGTAAGACTCGAGTCAGTACAGCGTAGAGCGACGAAGATGATACCCTCATTAAGAAATAAACCATATGAAGAAAGACTTAAACGATTGAACCTGTTCTCATTAAAAAAGAGGAGGTTGAGGGGTCAGCTTATTGAGTGCTTTAAGATACTAAAAGGTTTCGACAAAGTCGATGTAAATGCACTATTCACATTAAACAATAGTAATCAAATTAAAAACCAAAAAGGCAAACCTAGATGTCACAAAGAGTTTCTTCACCTACAGTGTGGCGACAGAGTGGAATAAACTACCAGCGAGAGTGGTGGAAAGCGACACAATAAACGCTTTCAAGAGAAGGCTTGACCTCTATCTGCAGAGGGCTGGGGTGATATGAAATGTATGTGCACTGTACAGTATGTGTATATATACTGTATATATATGTATGTATGTGTGTATGTATGTATGTGTATATGTGTGTGTGTATGTGTATATGTGTGTGTGTATGTGTGTATATGTATGTACCGGTGTATATATATATATATATATATATTATATATATATATATATATATATGCATAATTTATATACATATAGTTTGTAAGGCCAGACTGCCTAGTAAGGACCTCGAGGTCTGTGTGGTCTGTGTATCTATGTAGCTCTATGTAGCTCTCTCTCTCTCTCTCTCTCTCTCACACACACATAGCATATTGGATAATAATTATAAAGACATTCAGTACTTTGTACATTAATATACCGTGGTATTACGCGACATTGAGTTTACAATAGAACTAAAGTATATACAGCAACAATGAGTTGGGCAGCTTTTGCAAATGAACATGACCCATAAGTTGGTTAATCACATTACAGTATACTGTCCTTGCTAGCAAGTTTGGCGGGTAGTTATAATTATAACCCTATAATTTATGGTTGGATATGGTCGTTTCAGGCTATATGGACCTGTTGTTCGGTTATCCGTATGATGTGATGACATGATTGGCCATAATATTCTAAAGAATTGGAAGAGGTTTGTATAATTACAGAATAAATAAATATTAACGAGAGAATTAATGGATAATTAAACAGGCAAATGTACTGTACATATATTTTATTTTAGTCTTCGTCACTGTCAAGGAAGAGCTTATCCTCATCATCGCTGGCAAAGCTTATAACGACCGGTTCCACAATGTCATGAATATTGTCAGATGACCAATAATCCTCTTCAAACGCCATAGCTCTTCTTACGGCACCTGCCCAAATGTCTTTGGTTGCGCGTATAAAACTTGTTTTAATGTTTCACTACATCCTACTTTATAAGGAATTAGGCGGCTTGTCATGTCATTAAGGACAAGGAGTAGCTTAACATAGGTAAGGTAGAATTTAAGCACACTCACTCACACACACACACACACACACACGGACACTGATTACATGTGTGTGTCTTTCGAAATAAGTTCGTGTTTTTATTACAAGGGACAAATTATTGTTCTCTTCCCTTTCTCCCTTTCAATTGGACATAAACAATAGAGAATACATACATTTAAAAACATGGCTTCCTCTACCTTCGTTCACAAAATCGTGATTACTTCGTTCTCTGTTTATCCAGATGTAAGTAATCAACTATGAACAACAAACAACAACAAACAATTCAGCACTAGACCAATTAATATAATGTGTTCAAACAAACGTAGCCAAATGTAACAATACTCAAACATTCACACCAATATCAATAACACACACACACACACACACACATATATATAAGGTATATAATATATATATGTACTGTACGTGTATTTATATGGTCATATGCACATATGTATGTAAATATACGTACATATGAGCGAGAACATATTGCTCACTAGCGCAACTTCTGATTATAAATTTATGCATAAGCATTATATATTATTAAGTGTTCGCGTATCTTCATCCATGTATTTCCACCCTTAACAATAGAACGCCCAGCTCTTCCATATTTCGCCTTCTGTCACACACACACACACACCTACACTACCGAGGATTAACCTCCCATTGTAGTAGGCTGTACCTGACCATACGGACCATATACGGACTTGAATTGCTGCACCCTCTTTACCCTGACCATACCAAAACAGTTTCTGTATGTATGTATGTGTTTGTGCATACGTGAGCGTTTGTGTATACGGACATGTGCACACTTACTGCATGTTCTTATGTTCCTATATATGTATGTATATGTATGTGCGCACGTACATGTATATACGTATGTTCTGTATATGAGTAAGTAAATAAATGTGTATATGTACTGTATATCACTTACTCTCATGGTTATTTTATGATAATTTGTATTCTGCACCTGCATCATTATTGTATTTATTTATTTTGTTTGTAAACTGAGCTTACCATCCTCATATCTGTACATCTCATGTTGATCCACTAAATTGTAAAATGTGTATTTTCAGCTCATGAGGCTGCCATTCTTTAATAAACCGTTTATTATTATTATTATTATTATTATTACACAACCACTAACAAAATTTATCACACAAATACAGGGTGTCTCGCAATATTGTTTTCCCTGTAGATACTTCTACAAAGGAAAGACTGTTAAAACGTTATAGGCATATACAACATACTACATACTTTTGCAACTATATGGCCTTTTACATTCGGCATTCTTAACCCGCTCTAATGATAGAATGGAATGGTTATTTTAGTAGTGTATGGTTTATGGTGTTATATACAGTAATTATACCATGCTGCATCATGCACAACTTTGTTTTCATATCCCTTTCATTTGGCGGGAACATGGATTTAAAACAATGAACATGACAAAAATACCTACTTTACAAGGCAGTAGCTGTAAAATGTTGATAACAAAAACATATACATTTTATAGAATATTTTGGTTCATAATAGCGCTCTTTAATTTCTGAAAGTGCCGATACGGTTTCTAAAGAATCCTGGAGTACCCTGTATACAGCCACTATTAAACAGTGTTACGACCTGGCACTCGGGTACACAAGGGCTCTCAATCAGGACTCGAGTACGGCTCGCTGCCACAACGGAAACACACGATCCCAACCCCTGAGTACTGCCAGCCGAACAAAAAACACCAATACCCTCCAGAGTTCAATCTGCTATAACGGGGTATACAAGAACTCGGTACTAGTGTTCAACAACAGACTAATAAAGAAACAGGAATTATCTAGTCTGGTCAACAATCAAACAATGAAGTAAGAAACAACAACACCAAAGAATAGTGTTGGCCGAAACCGAAGTAATCCACCCTTGACTAAGAACTTAAGAAGTCCTCCACCCTCTACTTCGGATCGGCACTATTACGTTACGTTAATTAATAGTCCTTAAGCATCGAGCAAGGAATCTTCTGAAAATAGTTAGATGCTTCTCGGATGCTCGTAAGAAGTACGTATCGGATTTTGAACAGTATTCAATAAGCAAAACACTGGCAATTAAATACTAGTAAAGGTTTAAATTGGCATAAGAATAATTAAAAGAATATGCAATAGTAAATGGCAAACATTAAAAAGAAGTACTCCGCAAATGCAACGGCAATAGCCTACTCGGATTGTGCTCGTGGGCCACTAATCACTAAAGTAGCCAAGCGTGCAACACATGAAATCAATAGTGCATAAACAATATCATACATAAGGAAAGCTTCAATACTATTCTGTATCTACTAATCGAGTAAAGTCTAGCTGGGGTACTGTGGGCAAAAGGTAGCAGTGACTGAGCAAAAACGGCTCGTAGCCTAGCGAAGTCCTCACAACTGTTTAAAGTATTACGTTAACACTAACAAGTGCACTTTGAGAAATCCAGATCCCTTGTATCTGGTTTTCTCCCGGCTCCTTGACAAAGTAAAACAAACTTAATAAAATACAGGGTGGTTAGGCTCTTGCCCTCACGCACTGTACATTATTAACTCAACACAGTCAGCCGCGAAGACAACCTAGGCTTCATTGAACCGAAACGAGTATGCAGGTTTATCGCTTAACCACTGCATCAAACAACAACTCGTAACACAGAAAAGCCTTACCCCAGTCTAGCATTACCTAGACCAGCAGAAAACAGGAATAATAATAATAACACACAGGAAAATGCATATACAAGTGCAACAAACATAAATCAATCCTATTCTAAGTTAACCCTTCCAAAATAGGCTATCTAATAGGCATGTATATCGTGAGAACTCAAGCGATAATACGTTGGCTGACTAGCTCTGCACCAACGGGACCATGGAAGTTAAAAAGGGTAGGGAAAAGAGGAGATAAGAATGTAAGGTAGTAGAGAAAGTTCACATCAGTCAGAAGAATATATATAGTTAGCAAGGGAAATGAGAAGTCGCTCTGCCTAATGAGTTCTGATCAAAAAATGGCTAGACTTCCCTTTTTATACTCGGCCCTCTAGTGAGCCCAACGTGAACTACTAAGGACCGCCCACTGACAATCATTACGTAATTTCTCTCTCCTCTGGGATAGACAAAGGCTCCCCTAGCACTGAGGGGAGGGGGGCGTGCTAGTGAGTTAGGCCCACCTCCCGCCTGGCGCACCCACTGACCCCCAACGGTGGCTGCTTCTCCCCCCATCACCACAAATAAGTCCCACACACAATACCCACAACCAATGATATAAAATAGAACTCGTTGACTCAGATGAAAACAAAATACATATTCATAATACTTATAGTACAACGGCTCACATGAACTAAGTTAGGAAACTCTACATAGACTACAGCCAAAGTTCCTGCCCTGACGATCCTAGCGAGAGTGGGGCATGACTAGGCGTTCTGTACAGCATGCTCACACTGGACATGCGTCACAACAGGATCAGACATATCCACAAAACAAAAATGATCACATACAGTATATTATAGTGTCGCTAACAAAAAGTATGTAAGACAACCATAAAATGTCACTCAAACATACAGGCAACAATTGTCACACAGCCACACCTCTACACACTACCATGATTATAGTATTTATCACCACCCCTAGCAAGAAAACTACAATCATTATTACGAATAACAAAACTAATGAACACCCATACCAACGAATATAAGACTAACATTTATTTGTTTACGGTAACAAATACTCGTTTTAATATTGTTTACTTATATACACTACAACTACTTGTAATACTCGCACACACATTCACATCATATGTATACAGTAGCCTATACACAAATACACTGCCAGCGACAAAATAACGTATATCTATTTACACCATCAGTGATATGAAATAACACAAATATTACTATCAATAAGGCACGCAAGCAGGCATCAACTAATAATATTTCCACAATCACCAATATCTATACTCACACAATCACCTCCAATAAAAACAATTCACATTGGCCTACACATACTATTACTATCATGATATTGTTTACATGTTCCCACCCATCTCCACTTCCATTAATATCCCCATATCTGTAGTCTTTTAAGCTTACCGTGTGGTAGAAACATGGAAGGTACAGTATCGTCTTGCAATGGCCGGTCATTTTTAGTCCTCTTATAAGTACCGAGAAGACGTGATTGCATATCATCCTTCAAGTTGTTAACGTCAAAATGAATGGAGCAAATCAATGCATGCATTGGGTTGCTTTTATCTGTATGTTGACTGGCATTCAACCACAAACGTCATATTTTTAAATTTTGGGGAATCGAAAATAATCTAATGTTTTCAGATGTTTTTGCTTGTTTGATGTTGTTAAGAAACCCAAACACAGAGCAGTTATTCGGCATAGTGATCCACACAACCAGGCTATAGGCACACTATAGGCTAGGCCTATAAACAAAGAATGTCATTCTAACATACATAGTGCGCCTACATGAACTTTCTGTGTTCAGGTTACCTATTTTGGTTTGAGCCCAAGTGCGAGAGGAGGGGCGCAGGTCTGTCATTTGACAGGCGCTAATCCACCCCTACCTGCGCGCCGGTTGACCTTAGTATATAGGTCTTGGCTGAATCTATTGGAATAATATAAGGTTGAATAACCTTACGAATTCACCTCACCTGAGGAAAATTTGTGGCACGTAGCTCATATAGAATATAATGGTATTAAGATCAAGATATAATCACCAAACATTGTCATTCCTATAAAATATGTTCCCTAAACGTATAGACAAAAGCGTTATGGCTAATAATTACCTGCTAAGGCTTGTGCGTCAGCGTTCTTCTCTTGGTTGAACATATTGAAAAGTGGTAGCGCAATGACACCTTTGCATCCACGCGGGCATCTCAGCATACCGGCCATCTCCTGCAGGGACGTAGCACACCTTCAGTAGCTTGTGAGTAGGCACCTTCCTCGATCGCAGGCCAGTCAACATCTTCCGTTAAATTGCTCAAGTATTCCAAACACTGGGAAAATATCAAACTGAAACAGACCTATCACGGTTGTTTCCCTAAACTATCAATCCAAGCTCCGCCCATAATTTCCAATCATAAACTATTATACGTATATATTAAAGCATATGTATGGCTTTATATTTTCCCTTTAACAGACAATGTTGAGAGAGAGAGAGAGAGAGAGAGAGAGGTGGGGAGGGGGTATAGAAGGATGAGTGTAGGAGGGGGTTGGTGGGCAGAGATTGTGTATAGGAGATAGGAGTCTTCCTATGCATTCTATTAATAAAAAGGTGCCTCTAAACGTTGCCAGTTACCCTTTTTAGACTTTTTTCAGCGCCATCTATTGCAGGGTTCCAGAACTACTCTATGTGAATAAATCTACGGATGTACCCTCCATTCTGTTTTTGTTGTAATGATATGTACCGGTACACTACTTCTCTCTCTCTCCATCTCTATTTATATATATATATATATATATATATATATATATATATATATATATATACAATATACTGTATATATATATATATATATATATATATATATATATATATGTATATATATATATTATTTATGTTTGACCAAAGTTTGAGTGTGGCAGTGTACTTCCAAGTTAGTAACTTATATTACAATGTAAATACTTGTCTTCAATTGAGATTAGTTTTTCATATAGGCTACATTCATTGTTAATAAATTTACAGTCAATATCAAATAATCATCAACAGCCTTCATGATCCATTGCAAACCATATCCTTATTCTCAAGGTCAACCACAGCCTCCTTACATCATCACGGAGGCTTGGTTCAGCTTGGTAAGCTATGTAATTAACCCCTTCTATACCGACGACGTCTTTTGATTTTATTCTGGCTCCTACTAATCGATTGTATTCACTTTAGGAAGGATCTTTAGCAATTATAAGGCTTCGAACTATCGCAATCAACCCTTTTAACTACCACAGATCCTTTCTAAGCTGTATGAAATCGTCTACATATTGCTAGAATAAAATATAACATACGCCGATGGTACAGAAGGGGTTAATGGAATATTGTTCACATTTCAGTGTAGGCAATACTTTGGAGTGCTTTTGCATATCAGTGTACTCTTAAATCATTGTATTCATAATGACTATGGCTGATATGGTGATAGCAAACAAGTTACATGAGTTTCTACAGACTCTAATGGCCAACTACTATTAACACGGCTGATTTTCCAAGACACCCCTCTTAGGTATTCTTACTCTATGTTCGTGGGGGTGCTTGGTTGGTGGGGTTGGTGGGGGAGCGACAGTATGACTGTAGGGGAGGGGGGTCTGTCTGGTGTCCGATCGCTTGCTCATGTTTTTGCGTTCCCTTTGGCTACCCTAAGAGGTAGCATCGTAACTATAATAATTTGACAAACCTTTATAACACCATAATTTACGGCGGGGTATCAATAACATTGTGTTCGAATGTCATTATTATGTAACCTATAGTCTTGCCACAAATTGCGAAAGGCGATGCGACATCGGGTCTGAAATACACATATCTGAAATTTGGATTATTAAGATATGATACTGAATGAAGCCAGTTGGATTACAACCCGGCATAACATACGCCATCACCACCCTGGGTGTGTGTGTGTATAGTGTGGGTGTGTGTACAGTGTGTGTGTGTGTACAGTGTGGGTGTGTGTGTGTACAGTGTGGGTGTGTGTACAGTGTGGGTGTGTGAAATGAAGCTAAATATGCGTCCTTCTCTATCTTAATTTTCACTAAAACACATACAGTGTGTATGCATGTATGCATAATTTTGCTTATATACACTCGCGTACTAAAAGTTGCTTAGGGGTGGGTCCTTAAAGGGAGATTTCCACTTGAGGGATTTTTTTCTGGACCCCTTTCTCCTTCATGTTTAGCCCCATTGCTTTTGAGATTTTAAGACGTTCGCCCTAGTAGTTTTGACATTTTAAGACATTTTGCCCCATTTCTGTCAATTTTAAGACCTTTCGTGCCATTAAGGTGTCGATTTTTTCCTGGCGAGCGATAGCGAGCATGTAATTTAAGAGCAACCGGCCTCCGGCCGGGACATTTTTCTATCGAAAAATGTACAAATTTATCTTGAAAAGGGGTCTAGGGGGTGTAATTTTAAGCTTGATGAAAACGTAGGGAACAAACTAAATACCTCCCCTTAAGGACCCCCTACTTCACCCTGGGCAGGTGGAAAGGGGGAGTCGGGTCCAGGTCTACCCCCTCCTGCCACCCCCAAACTATCCCCCCCTCACCCCCCCCCCCTCCTTCTCTAGCTGGCAGTTAGTGATTGGAGACGATTTTTCTCGGGCATTGTAAGTTGTTGTTAAGCCATCTTTGTACATGCTTACAATGGCCGACATATAACATTTATTTATACAATATACTGTAATGTATAAATGTATTCTCAAAATTAGTTTCTATACACAACGTGTATACGCGAATCTTGGCTGTAGTAGTCTTGTGCCTCTCTCTCTCTTTCGCTCTCTCGCATTGCACTACTTTCTACAACCAAGATTTAATGTGATTTGAATATAATAACACCGTAATTAAATCAAATCTCATACAGTATTCAGGATAGTATGTTCACCATTATTGCAATGCACATTAACGTACTCTCTACGATCTACTTTTAGGTTCTCAAATTACTTACTCAGTCGGGCTTTTATAACATAAAAGGAAAGGGTTAAAGGCAAAGATTGGCTGGAATAGTGTTGCGATTGGTATTGATTGTTTCTTTTATCATTTCAATCAGTTTCTCCCATTTATTCAATACCATATAATTATACTGAAACGGTCTGCATTTAATGTTATGTGGCCTATACACTTGTTTTTCAATCAATTAAGTGTAGAACTCAATATAACTTACTATCAAAGTCGGTGTTAACTTTTAGTAAGGTTTGATTATCAAGCCCTTGAGTAGCAGATCTCGGATTTCACTTCCCCCTTCTCTGTCTCTGTCTGTGATCCCAGCCTCTCGCCTCTATAAACTCCCTAATAATGAATAGGTTTAATAGACATTCTTACCATCAACTCTTCTCTGTGTATAGAATGCAGGCAACATTCATCACACACACTAATTAATTATGAAGGGAAATATACCCCATTCCGACCTGTTAAATATTGGTTGTAGACAGTGTGTGCTATAATAGAGTTACAAGGAGTTACAAGGAATAGTTAGTATATCAAAGACCTTGCGGTCCATTTCGAGGAAATATTCGAAGTGGAAGGAAAGACATTGTTCAGAGCACTACACTCCTTACAGAGTGTGCAAAATACTATCTACTGTCTTCTTGAACTGCTCAACTTAGGCAATGTTTACAACTTCTGAGGAAAGTTTGTTCCAGGTAGAACATATCTTAAATGAGAAAGTTTCCACAAATACTAGTGCTGAACTTTTTCAATTATAACTGCCAGCCATGGTTGCGTATTGTATTTATACTCAGGCTAAGCATTTTGCTATGATCCAGACTGTCAAACCCATTACATATTTTAAAAACTTGAATGAGCTGACCTCGTAGTCTACGTGTTGAGAGAGAGAGAGAGAGAGAGAGAGAGAGAGAGCGAGAGAGAGAGAGAGCCACTACAGCCAAGATTCTTGTAACCCACGTTGTGTATAGACACTCATTATGAGAATGCAATTATACAGTATATTGTATGAATAAATTCATAATACATTTTAAATATTGGCCATTGTAAGCATGTGCAATGATGGTTTAATAATAATTTGCAATACAAGAAAGGAATCGTCTCCAATCACTATCTGCCAGCTAGAGAAGGAAGGTGGGTGAGTTGAGGATAGTTTGGGGGTGGAAGGTGGGGGTAGACTTGGACCCGACTCCCCCCTTCCACCTGCCCAGGGTGGAGTAAGGGAAGGAAGGACCCACCCCTGAGCAAGTTTTAGTACGTGTGAGTGTGCATATATATATATATATATATATATATATATATATATATAGGTGAGTTAGGTAAAATAGGACTTCAAAGGCTATTTACCGTTCTGGATTATTTATCCATCACAATGTACACTCGCGCGTACTAAAAGTTGCTCAGGGGTGGGTCCTTCCTTCCCCTACTCCACCCTGGGCAGGTGGAAGGGGGGAGTCGGGTCCAAGTCTACCCCCACCTCCCACCCCCAAACTATCCCCAACTCCCTCACCTTCCTTCTCTATCTGGCAGTTAGTGATTAGCGACGATTGTTCTCGTGCATTGCAAATTATTGTTAAACCATCATTGCACATACTTACAATGGACAACATTTAAAATTTGTTATGAATTTATAAATATAATATACTGTATTATCAAAATGAGTCTACACAACGTGGGTTACACGAATCTCGGCTGTAGGGATATGCTCTCTCTCTCTCTCTCTCTCTCTCAACACGCAGACTACGAGGTCAGTTCATTCCAGTTTTTAAAATATGTAATGGGTTTGTAAATGTGGATTATAGCAAAATATTTAACCTCAATATGAATACAATACGCAACCATGGCTAGCAGTTAGAATTGAAAAGGTTCAGCACTAGTATTTGTGGAAACTGTTTCCCATTGAAGATATGTTCTACCTGGACAAAACTGTCCTCAAAAGTTGCAGTTCAAGAAGACAGTAGTCAGTAGATAGTATTTCGCACACTGTAAGGATTGTAGTGCACTGAACAACGTCTCTCCTTCCACTTCAAAAACAAATCCCGTAATGGGCCGCAAGGTCTTTGAGAGAGTAACTATTCCTTGTAACTCTCTCATAGCACACACTTTCTACAACCAAGATATAACGCGTCTGAATGGGGTATATATCCCTTCATTAGTGTGTGTGATGAATGTTGCCTGCATTCGATACACATAGAGGAGAGTTGATGGTAAAACTGTTTATTAAACCTATTCATTATTTGGGGGTTTGTAGAGGTAGAGGCTGGGATCACAGATAGAGACAGCTAGAGAAGGGGGAAGTGAGAAGGCGAGCCCTGCTACTCAAGGGCTCGATACTCAAACCTTACTAATAGTTAACACCGACTTTGATAGTAAGTTGTATCGAGTTCTACATTTAATTGATTGAACAAAGTGTATAGGCCACGTATAATTAAATACAGACCGTTTATAGTATGTATAGTATTGAATACATGGGAGAAACTGATTGCAATGATAAACGAAACAATTAATAACAGTCGCAACACTATTCCAGCCAATCTTTGCCTTTAGTCCTTTCCTTTTTATGATATTAAGACCGACTGTGGAGAGAGAGAGAGAGAGAGGAGAGAGAGAGAAGCACAATACCACTAAAACCAAGGTTTGTGTAACCCACGTTGTGTATAGAAACTCATATTGAGAATACAATTATACAGATTATTGTATAATTAAATTCCTAATAAATTTTAAATGTTGGCAATTGTAAGCATGTGCAATTATGGTGTAACAATAATTTGCAATACATGAGAACAATCGTCGCTAATCACTAACTGCCAGTAAGAGAAGGAAGGTGGGGGAGTTGGGGGTGGAAGGTGGGGGTAGACTTGGACTCGACTCCCCCCTTTCACCTGCCAAGGGTGGGGGAAGCAAGGACCCACCCCTGAGCAACTTTTAGTACGCGTGAGTGTACGTCAAGACTATAGCCTTAGGAATGGAACCTTTACGAGAACTCCTATCCCTTGTATATAGGTTTCTATCTGTGTATATATTCCCTAATGTAACTGCTTCTATTCCTATACCCCTTTGAGGCACGCATGGTTGCCATACATACATAATTATTAGCCTCACACCAATCATAAACACCTACTAAACCCTCACGTACATGGTTATCAGCCTCACACCAATTGCAAGCCACCAATACACCCTCACATACAGGGTTACTAGCCACACGTACATAGGGCACGTGGTACCCGTCTTGTAACACAATCCCACCCCTACTCTGTGCAACTCTCCAACCCAAGAGTGAAACGTTATTCTCAAACTTTCTTCTATTCAACAGCTGAGCTCTGAAACTCTTTCCCAGAATCAGTCTTTCCCTCTTCATATGACTTAAATTGCTTCAAACTCCGTGTGTCCAGGCATTTTGGCTCGAACGTCCCTTGATTTTGGCCCTGTCACTCTTTCAACTATGGGGAAGTCACTTGCTGCGGGCAGTTCTGCCTTTTGCCTCCCTCACTCACATAGACAAAACAAAAATCTCACCAATTACAAAACACCAATACGCCCTCAAATACATCATTATTGGCTACACACCAATTCACACCCTCACATACAATTATTAGTCTTACACCAACTACAATCTATCAATAAATCCTCACATACATAATATTATCAGTCTCACACCAATTACACAACATCAATGCACCCTCACATACATAATTCTTAGCCTCACCCTCAACATACCCTCTCATCACTCACACACCACACTTTCATTACCTTGCCCCCAACAACACAACACACTCACCGATCACACACCACCTTTACACTATCCTCACCATCACCCAAACACATTCTCACCAGGGCCCACACACCACCTACACACACACTCCCCACTGTAGCAAGGGACTATAATTCTGGTGGACAATCGCTTGGGTGCCAAACGGCTGTGATAACAAAGACATTTGCTGAAAATACTGTTTTCGTGAATGCTTTTGGGATTTTACTGGACCAAAATAAATGTTATAGTAATACTATTTTCCCGTTCTAATATATAATAAAACACCTGGCATACAACACAACATACATGTCAAGCAGAATATGCTTTTCTTTCAACAATTTCCTTTTAAAGCAATCTATCTATCTTTCTATCTATTGCCTGACGCCGTGATCCCTGAAGGGGTGGCCATGAACGAAATTTCCCCATGCACATCTGTCCCCAGTAAGTCGACACCCCTCTTTCCAACCAGCACCACCTTGGTCTTGGTTCGTGCTGGCAGCAGCCTCCACGAACCAAGACCACCCACTAAACTACATGGCAACACACCCACAGACACCAAGAAATATCAAAACAACACCCAGCACACGGTATCACACACAATTACTGTCGTCTCTCCCTCCCTGCCCACCCCGAACCAACTTCCAGAAGCTCATCCATACTCATATCTCTCGCCGATCCATCCACTCACTCACAGACAACACGCAGCTGCAAGCACGACCTCCCGAAATCCATCCTTCCGAATCCTCCCTTCCTCGTGAGGACAGAGTCCACCTGGCCAGGCTGAGATGCGGAAACCATCCAGCTCTCCTGAGCTATCAGAAGAGACTGGATGATTCCGTTGTCGACGCCTGCCCGGGATGTATCACAGCACCCCATACCATTAAACACATCATAGAAGACTGCATTTCACACAACCACTTACGCCAACAACACAATCTACACTCAATGAGAGCTCTGTGGGAAAGCCCGATCGTGGCCATAGCCTTCCTCAGGGACTCGGGGCTGTTCGGCCAGGCAGCTTAGGGAACAACAACAACAACAACCAGCACCACCTTCATTCATATACTTCTTCACTCCATCCTTCCACCTCTCTCTCGATTTACCGCTCCCTCTTAGTCTTTTTCTCGCTTCCCATACATTCCATATGGCCGAACCATCTCAAGGTGTTCCTTTTCACACTCTCCAGCACATCTACCTCCACACCACACCTCCCACTTACTTCCTCATTCGTTAGTCTCTCCCTCTCCTGCACCTCTTCATCCATACTCCCATCTATACTCAGCATACTGCCCAGATACTTAAATGAGCTGACAATCTCCATAGCCTGACCGTTCAACTTCACCTCACACTCTGTGGCTTCACCCCTTTCGAAGACCAGAACGTTGCTCTTCCCCTTATTTACCTTCACATTCCGTTTTTCGCACACTGTTCCAAACATATTTACCAGACCCTGCAACTCCTATTCATTATCGCTCATCAGAATTGTATCATCAGCAAACACCAGTACAGGTGCACTTCCACTCGTTTCCCTCCCTTATCAGCGATACACCAACATCCACTGCTGTTCCTTATATTTCTTTCATGACTCCATCCATATATACATTAAACAACCACGGGGGCATCACACACCCCTGTGTCAACCCAACATTCAGATCAAATGACTCGCTCTGCTCATTCTCCACACGTACTGCCACCTTTGCACCCTCAGCAATTTGCTTTCAGCAATTTGCCATCTACTCTGTATATTCTAAGTACTTTCCACATACCTTCTCTATCCACTCTGTCATAGGCCTTCTCCATGTCCATAAAGGCAACATACAGGTTTTGGTGCTTTTCCAGATATTTCTCTACAATACATTTCAGGGCAAAAATCTGATCTACACATCCTCTTCCCTTCCTAAACCCACTCTGTTCGTCACCTATCTATTTCTCTATTCTCGCTCCGACTCTCTCAATCACTACCCTGCTGTACACCTTCCTTACTAAGGTTGGAAGACATATTCCTCAGTGGTTATCACACATTCCTCTTTCCCCTTTACCCTTATATAGGGGGACTATTATGCCTGTCTTCCAGTCATCAGGTGCACTCCCCTTCTCCCAGTGTATACCACCTCCTCTACGTAGGGTACGTGGTACCCATCTTGCAATACAATCCCACCCCTACTCTGTGCAATTCTCCAACCCAAGAGAGAAACGTTACTCTTAGTCTTTCTTCTATTCAACAGCTGAGCTCTGGAACTCTCTCCCAGAATCAGTCCTTCCCTCCTCCTATGACTTAAATTGCTTCAAATTCCGTGTGTCCAGGCATTTTAGCTCTAACGTCCCTTTATTTTGGCCCTGTCACTCTTTAAACTATGGTTGAGGTACTCGCTACAGTTAGTTCTGCCTTTTGTCTCTCTCACTCACATAGAAAACAAAATGCTAGTTTACACATTTTCCATACCCATCACTCTGCCGTTATTTTGTTCATTTACTAAGTTCTATATTTGGAACTTTTCAATGTATTTCTAAATAATATATTCTTATTGTCTAGTAATTCTTGATTCTAAAATAAAGTTTACAAGATTAGTTTCTAAGCAAGGTGTTTGGAAATTCTACAGATCCGTTTTGAGGTATGGTGCCGGAGCTCGCTGGGCACCACCAGTCAGCAACATGGGTGTTCACACGGTACTGATTCCCCTATGGTACCCGTCAGTGTTTTGGTGACTGGTAAATGTTGCCCCACAGTGTTATAAATTTACACTTTGGTTCATATTCAAACCATGGTAGCTTTCGCTGTGATACATGACGTAAGGGCTCTATTATCACTCGACTGATGGTAGGTGTAAGTTGATGTATAATTGATTAATATATTATACTCGTGTACCTGAAAGAACTATATTTTCATCTTTGCTCTGATGTCATACATATCAAATGATATTATATAATATGGGTAAATTGGTATAGTATGAAATTAATGTAAAAGTAAAGGTAGCTGTTCTATATTTAGGTCTAGCCTTCTCCTCATTATCAATATAATGACATTTATTATTTATTATTTATATTATTATTATTATTATTATTATTATTATTATCATAACTATATATATATTGTTGGTGTTATTTGTATTACTATTTATGATGATGGACATCAATAATATATTATATATATATATTTTATTGTATGCATCTATCTATCTATCTATTGCTCGATGCCGCGATCCCCGAAGGGGTGGCCACGAACGAATCGCCCCCATGCACCTCTGTCCCCAGTCAGTCGACGCCCCTCCTCCCAACCAGCACCGTCTTCATTCATATACTTCCTCACTCCATCCTTCCACCTCCCCTTCGGTGCACCTCTCCCTCTCTGTCCTTCCACCTCGCTCTCGTACACCCTCTTAGTCAATCTCTCGCTTTCCATACGTTCCATATGGCCGAACCATCTCAAGTTGTTCCTTTTCACACTTTCCAGCACATCTACCTCCACACCACACCTTTTTCTTACTTCCTCATTCGTCTGTCTATCCCTCCATGTAACTCCCCACGCACTTCTCAAGTAACTCATTTCCACCGCTCTCACTCTTGGTCTAAGTCTCTTCCCGAACGTCCATGCTTCGCTTCCGTAAGTTAGTGTTGGGATTACCACACTGTCATGCAAGGACTTCTTCACTTCCATACTGACCACCCTATTTCTTGTTACAACGTTCCTACAACCCTCTTCCCCTGTTGCACCCTCTCCCGCACCTCCTCATCCACAGTCCCATCTTTACTCAACACACTGCCCAGATACTTAACACCTTATTGGCGGGCTAGGCGGTCTATTTATATGAACCGCCCAGCGGGGTGTTTTTAGCAAAAATAGGGCTGTTTACGTGATCATTTTCATGCCTAAATAAGACCCAGAGCGTAAAACAAGTATCTATCCCTGAAAGGGCATAAACAGAGCTTTCCAATGACACCACAACGATCCTTTTATGACCGCTAGATTTCTTGCAACAACCGCGCAACACGAGTGCAAAAAGCATGTAATTCGGTACTTTCCCCATACAATTCAGTATGTAGCGAGTGAGAGAGGGAGGGAGGAGGTGGGATTCGTGTCAGTAGGTTCGCCGCGGTGGTCTGGAGCAGTCATACGCTCGCTACTCTCCTGCCACCACTTGTCTCTCTCTCTCAGCAACATTACGTGCTGAAATTGCCACACGACCTATGTCGCGCGCCGCTAGATAGTCCAAATTTATTATACTCGACTTATGTTGCGCGCCACTAGTTAGGGGTTAAAAGAGCCGACGATCTCCATAGCCTGACCGTTCAACTTCACCTCACACTCTGTGACTTCACCCCTTTCGAAGACCATAACCTTGCTCTTCCCCGCGTTTACCTTCAAATTCCGTTTTTCGCACACTGTTCCAAACCCTGCAGCTCCCATTCATTATCGCATATATTGTATGCATAATTTATATATATTGTTACGTATCTTGATCCTCAAGAGGTTAAATTGATGAATCTAGATAGCACAGAGATATATATTAAGGTATCAGTCAGCTGAAGGCAAAACGAAAGTAAAATCTAATAACATTATTTACTGTTGTTGCTTCCTTTCCTTTTGGATCTTAGGACTTGGTATCCTTTATTGACTGATACTCTTTAATTATGGAAAAATACTGAAACTAATTAAAGTCATGTAGTATTTATAAAGAATTATTTAACCGAAGCTAAGTAGGCTATGGTTATGAACCGAATAAGTAATATCTAAAGAAGGACTATTAATTATATATCAAGTCTTGAAAGATAAATATTAAGGTAAGAATATTTCTGTCTCTTACCCTTTTTTAAATGAATAGATAGTTTTCTTAGATCATGTCCTTTTATTTATATTTAATGTAGTTATTATTCTTGGTTCTTGATTTACGTTAATAGTATTATATTATTATTATCAGGATTAATATCAAAGTCACATAAAAAGTTAGATATATATTTAATAATTAGATAAATGTATTTCTTAACCACGTAACATTGAAGTTTGATTATGAGTAAATTAAGTTACAGGATCGCTTCATAGATTCGATTCAGGTCTCACTCAAATAATATGAAAAGCAAAAATAATATTTTGAAGCTAAACGAATTTTCTTCAGCTTAGGAAATCACTAGAAGTAACATTAAAACAGCCATGTTAGTCTAAGGCGATATTACTAATATGAGACAATAGTATCACCGTACTTGTTCTTACCAGCAATGTAAGCTTAATTAAAATAAAATTAAAGAACTCGCAAGTATTAATATAAAACAATAGTATTACTTTTATCATAACCCAATTACTTAAAGAGTTGCTTTAGTCCACAAGTCAGTCAACTAAAATAGTTAAGTACATAATAGTACCGTTAACGTTAATTCCCAATCACATATCTCACTAACCAACATACTGTAAGTGTTTACACCGAACACACATAACACACACTTATATAATCTGACTGACAGTCACAATCCCATTATAATACTTCACCCCGTCTTCCTCCAGCTGCAAGTTCACCTTCCCAACTCCAAATGAGACTGATTTGAAATGCCCACTACTCGGGTCTTATATACTATGCAATGATGGTGTAGGAACGAATCAGGAGGCGGGGGATGGTGCACGCCCCAATCACAGCTCCTCTAGTTGCGTAGCAGGTGCGTGGTCCAAAGGCGTTGATTGGCGTCGATCATCGTCATAGCGTCGGGTCATCGAAGTAGTTTGCAGGGTCCCATATGACGCACGCAGGTGTGAAGGCTTGTTTGCTGGTATGCAGACGAGCTGGTTTCTCACTCGCTGGTTCGGTCGCTGGTCTGCTTCGCCGCCTGGGTAATTCGGCACTCCTTCAACTCTTAATTCTAACTCTTAAATAAACACATACAGGGCTCCGTATGTCAGACCTCCCCCCTAGAAAAGAGTTTAAGGAGTATAGTACATAATATACATAATACATAAATAGATTCACCACCAGATTGGCAACAGCAAGATTATAATGAAGATATAATAAGGATATCACCCAAAGTAGGCAACGTCTCCAGGTACCACATCAGAACATAGCCGGAACGTAGCTGGAGCGTTATTCGAACTGCAAGGCATTATCTCACAGCTGAAGGCTTGAAAGTGCACTACTAAAGCATGATATTTACCTCGCTACAAGGGAGAGCTAGTTGCCAAAATCCTCTCATTAAGTTAATCTTACTGCTGTATGAGGCCAACCCGGTAAATGTAATCTTTAATAGATACGTGATAGGCAATCGGCTAGCACGTTCTGGACCCCCTTAATATGTTTAACATCCAGGGAGTATTCCTGCAGCAACAAACTCCACCTGGTCAGTCGTTGGTTTTTATTTTGGAACTTATGCACAAAATTTAAGGGTGATGGTCAGTATACACAGTTATGGCACCAGAGGCAGATTGCACATAGACAGCAAAGTATTGAAGGGATAAAATTAATGCTAACAGCTCCTTCTCAATGACTGAATAGTTACGTTGAGCAGAATTAAATTTTTTACTAAAATAGCACACAGGATGCAATACTTCACATTCGTCTTCCTGTAGCAATACTACACCAACCCGGTATTGCTCGCATCCACTGCTAGGGAAAAAGATCTGTTAAAATCAAAATCAGGAGCTCTGAGTACAGGATAATTTGATAAAAAATATTTGGTAGCATTAAAGGCCTCTTCACATTCGGAGGACCACTCAAACTTCACATCCTTACGGAGAAGATCTGTCAGGGGAGCTGTTAACCTAGAAAACTTTAAGATGAAACGCCTATAATAACCAATCATTCCTAGGTACCTTTGGATATGTTTCTTAGTGCTAGGAGTTGGGAATTCTAGAATAGACTCTACCTTTGCTTGAAGAGGTGTAACTTGCCCCTGACCTACCGTATATCCTAGATACTGGACCGTACTCTTTACAAAGGTGCATTTCTTAAGGTTAACCACCAGATTGGCATCAGCAAGATTTAAGAACAGCAATCTAAGTTGGTAAAGATGCTCCTCCCATGACTGTGAAAAGATAAGAATATGAATGAATTGCGAGTGTAGTTTCATTAAATAATCAGTTGAGTAATCATATGAGTTAACCACTGCATAAGAAACTACACTTGTAATTCAAGCATGTGCATTATATTTCCATGATTAAGATCACGGAGAGGAACATAACTTATGTGGGCACCTGTGCATACAAGGCTTCTTTGATTAGATTGTTTAGGCTGTACACAAAGCGGTCGTGAAACATTTATTCATAGGGGATTCTATTGTATTGTATGTATGGGAATATCGTGTGATGATGTCTCTTCATATTTATAAATTCAATATAATGTCTATGGGCAAATGTATCGCGAAAGCTATGTATAAAAGGAGTTATCATTAGCTTACATAAAGGCATTTACACATCAACTAGATATAATAATAATAATAATAATAATAATAATAATAGTTCTTAACCCTTCTTTGGCGGAGCGCAACTTTTGTCGTGTGAAATAAATACGGACTAAGTGGCGGTTCACAACTTATGTCGTGTGCCATTTTCACCACGTAATGTTGCTGAGAGAGAGAGATGAGTGGTGGGAGGAGCGTAGCAAGCGTATGACTGCTCCAGACCACCGCGGTGGACCTACTGACATGAATCCCACCCTCCCCCACCCTCTCGCACTCGCTACACAGGGAATTATGTAGGGAAAGTACCTAATTACATGGTTTTTGCACTCATGTTGCGCGATCGTTGCAAGAGAACCAGTTGTCGTACAAGGATGGTTGAGGTGTCATTGGAAAGCTCTGTTTATGCCCTTTCAGGGATAGATACTTGTTTTACGCTCTGGGTCTTATTTAGGCATAAAAATGATCACGTAAACAACCCTATTTAGGGTAAAAAAAAGAAACGCTGGGTGGTACATATAAATTACCGCCTAGGCCGCTCGTAAGGTGTTAAAGCTAGCACATGCTAAGCCAGCTAAGGATAGCCCAATAAGGCCGATTAGGCATATTTCCATTGGGGTCCTGTACTACTATCCCATCCCCTTGCTCATGAGGGATGGTAACGACTCATTGCTTGTGAAAAATCATCAATCAATCGCGCCGAGCATTGGCGCGATCCCGTGCCTTCTGGGTGGAAGTCCAAGACACTAGTCACTACACCAGCGTGCCGCTGGTGTATCCGTAGATTTATATATATATATATAGCTTAATATAGATTGGGGTCTTACACTCTATTGTGTTTTGCCGTGATGCTCATCCTCGAGTTTTTGCATACGCTTTGTAATTTGTGATAATTAAGCTACATTACCTGATACACAGGGGTACTGCATAATTCACAGTTTACCATAATTTGTCTCTCCCACATGAAAAATTACAAAAGGCTAACTAAAATAGTTATATATATATATATATATATATATATATATATATATATATATATATATATATATATATATATATATGGGGTGGCAAGGAAACACACGAGATACCATAACTTATAAATATGTTCATGTAACTTTTCGAGCTATGCAGAACCAGTCTTCAGAGAGACTCTCTCTCAAGACAGGTTCTGCGTATCACAAAACGTTAGGGAAATATAGAATTCAAGCTCATTCCTGTGTTTTTTGTCTGCCCAATCCATTAACTATTCATAATAGATCATAATTATGCAGTATATATATATATATATATATATATATATATATATATATATATATATATATATTGTTACGTATCTTGATCCTCAAGTGGTTAACTTGATGAATCTAGATAGCACAGAGATATATATTAAGGTATCAGTCAGCTGAAGGCAAAACAAAAGTAAAATCTAATAAAATAATTTCCTGTTGTTGCTTCCTTTCCGTTTGGATCTTAGGACTTGGTATCCTTTATTGACTGATACTCTTTAATTATGAAAAATACTGAAACTAATTAAAGTCATGTAGTATTTATAAAGAATTATTATTTAACCGAAGCTTAGTAGGCTATGGTTATGAACCGAATAAGTTATAGCTAAAGAAGGACTATTAATTTTATAAAAAGTCTTGAAAGATAAATATTAAAGTAAGAATATTTCTGTCTCTTACCCTTTTTGAAATGAATAGATAGTTTTCTTCTATGTCCTCTTATTTATATTTAATGTAATTATTCTTGGTTCTTGTCTTACGTTAATAGTATTATATTATTATTATCATCAGGAGTAATATCAAAGTCACATAAAAAGTTAGATATATATTTAATAATTAGTTAAATTTATTTCTTAACCACGTAACATTGAGGTTTGATTATGAGTAAATAAAGTTACAGGATCGTTTCATAGATTCGATTCAGGTCTCACTCAAATAATATGAAAAGCAAAATATAATATTTTGAAGCAAAAGAATTTTCTTCAGCTTAGAAAATCACTATAAGTAATATTAACACAGCCATGTTAGTCTAAGGCGATATTACTAATATGAGACAATAGCATCACCGTACTAAGCACCATTAAGCAATGTAAGCTTAATTAAAAGAAAATGAAAGAACTCCTAAGTATTAATATAAAACAATAGTATTACTTTCATCATAACCCAATTACTTAAAGAGTTGCTTTAGTCCACAAGTTAGTCAACTAAAATAGTTAAGTACATAATAATAGCGTTAACGTTAATTCCCAATCAAATAGTTAAGTACATAAATAGTAGCGTTAACGTTAATTCGCAATCAAATAGTTAAACACATAATAGTAGCGTTCACGTTAATTCGCAATCAAATAGTTAAGCACATAATAGTAGCGTTCGCGTTAATTCCCAATCACATATCTCACTAACCAACATAACATAAGTGTTTACACCGAACACACTTAACACACACATATATAATCTGACTGACAGTCACAATCCCATTATAATACTTCACCCCGTCTTCCTCCAGCTGCAAGTTCACCTTCCCCAACTCCAAATGAGACTGATTTGAATGCCCACAACTCGGGTCTTATATACCAAACAATGATGGTGTAGGAACGAATCAGGAGGCGGCGGGTGGTGCCTGCTCCAATCATAGCTCCTCGAGTCGCATAACAGGTGCGTGGTCCACTCACAGCTCCTGGCGTCGATCATACGTCATAGCATCGGTCATCGAGGTGTGAAGGCTAGCTTGCTGGTATGGGGCGAGATGGTTTGCCCACTCGCTCGTTCGCTAGTCTGCTTCACCGTTTGGGTAGTGGGCTCCTTCAACTCTAATTCTAACTCTTAAATTAACATACAGGGCTCCGTATGTCAGAATATATATATATATATATAGTTACGTATCTTGATCCTCAAGTGGTTAACTTGATGAAACTAGATAGCACAGAGATATATATTAAGGTATCAGTCAGCTGAAGGCAAAACGAAAGTAAAATCTAATAAAATTATGTCCTGTTGTTGCTTCCTTTCCTTTTGGATCTTCGGTCTTGGTATCCTTTATTGACTGATACTCTTTCATTATGGAAAAATACTGAAACTAATTAAAGTCATGTAGTATTTATGAAGAATGTTTATTTAACCGAAGCTTAGTAGGCTATGGTTATGAACCGAATAAGTAATATCTAAAGGACTATTAATTATATATCAAGTCTTGAAAGATAAATATTAAGGTAAGAATATATCTGTTTCTTACCCTTTTTGAAATGAATAGATAGTTTTCTTATATCATGTCCTTTTATTTATATTTAATGTACAGTAGTTATTATTCTTGGTTCTTGTCTTACGTTAATAGTATTATATTATTATTATCAGGATTAATATCAAAGTCACATCAAAAGTTAGATATATATTTAATAATTAGATAAATGTATTTCTTAACCACGTAACATTGAGGTTTGATTATGAGTAAATTAAGTTACAGGATCGCTTCATAGATTCGATTCAGGTCTCACTCAAATAATATGAAAAGCAAAAATAATATTTTGAAGCTAAACGAATTTTCTTCAGCTTAGGAAATCACTAGAAGTAACATTAAAACAGCCATATTAGTCTAAGCCGATATTACTAATATGAGACAATAGTGTCACCGTTCTTGTTCTTACCAGCAATGTAAGCTTATTTAAAAGAAAATTAAAGAACTCGCAAGTAGTAATATAAAACAATATTATTACTTTTATCATAGCCCAATTACTTGAAGATTTGCTTTAGTCCACAAGTCAGTCAACTAAAATAGTTAAGTACATAATAGTAGCGTTAACGTTAATTCCCAATCACATATCTCACTAACCAACATACTGTAAGTGTTTACACCGAACACACTTAACACACACTTATATAATCTGACTGACAGTCACAATCCCATTATAATACTTCACCCCGTCTTCCTCCAGCTGCAAGTTCACCTTCCCAACTCCAAATGTGACTGATTTGAATGCCCACTACTCGGGTCTTATATACTATGCAATAATGGTGTAGCAACGAATCAGGAGGCGGGGGATGGTGCGCGCCCCAATCACAGCTCCTCTAGTTGCGTAGCAGGTGCGTGGTCCAATGGCGTTGATTATCGTCGGGTCATTGAAGTAGTTTGCAGGGTCTCATATGACACACGCAGGTGTGAAGGCTTGTTTGCTGGTATGCAGGCGAGCTGGTTTTCACAAGCTGGTTCGCTCGCTGGTCTGCTTCGCCGCCTGGGTAATTCGGCACTCCTTCAACTCGTAATTCTAACTCTTAAATAAACACATACAGGGCTCCGTATGTCAGAATATATATATATATATATATTTATATATACTGTCAATAGGGTGAATCAAGAAACGTTTTCATTCCTTTAAAAATGTATTCGCCAGATAAAATGTGAACTGCGGTCTGGATATACGGTATTTCCATATTATTGCAAATTTAAAATCTATTGATAGATACAAAAGAAGTCTACAAAGTGAACTCAACATGGACTCATATTAAGATTCATGCATTTTAATACTACCAAATGATACAAAGGTGCTCATTATACCTTAGTAAGCAAACCTAAGTGAACCACAAAACAGAGATCTCGACGCCGCTGCACGGCGTAGGACGATTAGATCGTATATTATAAGATTGTAAGTAAGTTAAGATTATAAAAGGCCTAATATGCTATTAAGCAATATTGACATGGTCTTATGTAGTATATATGAATTTATCGTATATATTCATATAATTTATCGTATTGAGCAACATAGAATCGGTACGATAATTTGGGCCCTGGCATATGCCACGGCAGCAAGGCGGAGGGCTGGAAGCAGGAGTCTTCGTGAACACCAACCAGTTAACATCTAATTTCCGCCTTCAGTTGATCGAGCTTTTGTGCCTCTAATCACAACAAACTACAGCAATACATACATCTACACCATCACGACGCTCTCATCGACGCCATGACTGACTGACAGAACTGATAAGCATAGTATTCATGTCCATTCCCATATAATCATTTTATTCTTTCTTTCACTTGATCCGAGCCACAGGGCCGGCGTCTCGCTTCCCCATTGTCCGCCATATTGGGTAAACGTTCTCCTTTGTCTCATTGCCACGTGGAACTATTGGTGAGTTAATTCCTGGATAATATTAACCCTTATAACCTTACTTTATATACAACTTATTATGTGAGACTTTTGGATATAAATTAGCTTGTTTCAGTTTGAATTCAATTTAGATATGGAGTAATTTAATTTAGATTGATGTTGTTTGAATTATTATAGCTTAGAGATATTAAACTTCCATTGATAGTATACCACATTGGTGCCCAGACGTAGGAATTAGCTACCAGTAAGGGATTTTTTAAGGCAATGAGCAAGGGGACATATAACAGGATGCAGGAGCAACTCTATGATAAACTGGTAAATGTCGGGTCACACATACACGTTCTAACGTCCCGTCCGTCCCCGACCAAGAAAATAACTTCTGTGTGTGTCCGTGGATGTCCCGTGAGTGTCCCGGCATAACAAGTTTTCTGGCAGTTGCCCCGACCCACACGGACCATTTTATGCATGCACAAAAAGGACACCGCCTAGGCAAGGCGAATTAAGAGGTTGGGGCCGGACGGGACGTTAGAACGTGTATGTGTGACCCGAGCTTAAGGCTAGCCAAGCGATGGTTAGAGCCGGAATGCAGGGTCACATCATTGCGCCTGCCTAAGTCCTGCATCCCACCCATCATCTTCCCCCAATAATTTTCTCTTTCATTTCAGACTTCCTATGACACCTGACCTGACCTAACATTTTTTCTTGTTCAATATGACCCTTTAGTGCAGGTATTGCTATTTGGTGTGCTATTTTTTCTCCATAACATAGAAGTCCGCCGGCCCGCGTCTCTTAACTAGGCTACTATTTTGCCGTTGTAATTGTAACATTTTAGGTAAATAGCCTACAGGCTTACAAACAAAATGAGTAAACAGGAAGAGACACCGTCTAGTGCGGTGCTAAGCAAAGCCCCTAAAAAATCAGACGGCGGGACTTCGGGGAGTATTAAATAGGTTAATTATTGATGTCAACGCTTTCATCACTACTGCTGACCTCGGGGAATTAGAGGCTAGGTTAGACCATGTCCAGGCACCCACGGTCGTATTGTTGCTCTAAGTGAGGTGATTGTGGCAGACATGACAGAGGAGGAAGAGATAGTTACAGAGTGTGATAATCGCGCCCTCTATGATGAACCTGTATTTAAAGCGAAGCACCTATTACAGCGCGCTGTCGCAAACAAGAAGGGAGGCGAGAATGAGGTTCATAGAAGGCTTGACCCAAAACACACTGTGCACCTCCCAAAGCTCAGTCTTCCTACATTTGGGGGCAAATTGACTGAGTGGTTAGCTTTTGGGGATGTATTTCGGTCTACAGTACATGAATCCTCTTTGGATAATGTCCGTAAGTTTCACTATCTGAAAGGACAAATGGAAGGAGAGGCCTTACATTTGATAAATAGTTTTGCGGTAGTAGGCGATAGCTATCTTGAGGCAGTACAACTATTACAGTCCACATACGGGGATCAGTAGCAGTTGGAGATGGCCATGTCGTTGCCTTGTTAAAGCTCGCAGAACCACAGTATAAGGTTGAGGAGTTAGCAAAATTTAGGGCAGATTTGGAGTGCCATATGTTACGACTGAGGTTTAAATATATCAGGGCTCTTATTCATTGGACTAGTAATGGCATAAATGCTGCAACGGAAAGCGCTAGATCCAACCTCTGATGTATATTCCCAGTGAACAAAGAACACAAATAAATACTCTCCAGAGTTCTATATGCAATAATAGGTTATCAAACTCTCAATAAATGTGCGTCTACTCTAGGCTTAATGTTATGTGAAAACAGCCAATTACTACCTATAACCGAAGGTGCTTGGTTATGGTATGCAAAGTAAGGTGGTAAGAGAAGTTACAGCTTACGTTACTTTAATCAATAAATGTCAGGCACTCCTGCATGAAAGAAAGTGCACTAAAGTCCTTCAACACCAACAAGGAATCTTCTTTAAATATTAGATGCTATCAAGATACTCTAATTGGAAATGGAACCCAAAAAGGCAGGCAGCGGAACAATGCTCGAGCAGGCTATGCTCACAAAAGGCAGGATATATAATGCAGTCCGAGCCAAGAATATCCTAAACGCTACAACAATAATAATAGCCACGACAATGCAGTATTCCTATCAACAAAAAGAGCCTAAGTCGTTTGTGTCTCAATACATCAAACTAGGATGCGAAATGCTTGTGTAATCATAAACGGGTATGCATAATAAGAGTAATTGGTTTAATATACTTAATGTCTACTATGACTGATAAAGTCTAGCTAGAGTCAATGATACGAGATACTGATGCGCATGGCATGCCGCATAGCCTAGTGCAAATCTCAAGTCTGTGCGTCAAATATTACGTTATAGTGAAGGGTAGCGCTCTTGAAAAACCTTAATACCGAAGTATTAAGCGTTCTCCTGGCGTACCTCAAAGACAAACAACCGAGCTTAGAACAGTGCAGAATGGTATAGGCTAAAAGCCCTCATTCGTGCATGCTCTACTCTCAATGGCACACAGACTAGAATTTACCCAATCAACTCCAGCTCTCAGGTATGTCGTGCAGCTTTTAACTAAAGCCAGCACCCATCGGAAACAATACCTTATAGTATCAGACTCTTAGTCTAGCATTATCTAATCCAGCAGAACACTTAATAATTATAGGAAGCAGTACTGAACAATATGGATGCCAACCAATGCTTCGTGATCAACTTATCTTAACTAAACATGTAGGTTATAGAAGACCTTAACGCACAAAACAACTGGCCAGCATGAAGCTGATTATGCAGAGTTAACCAGAGGGGGTATAATATTAATAAAAGGTGGTGAAAGATATGGAAAATGAGATAGGCAGAGGAAAAGGTTCTCAGGTGCAGCGAGGGGGACAGATCAAAGGGATAAGAGGGATGCATTCTAGAAACCAGATCTGAGGGAAAGAGTGGCAAGAGAGCTGTATATATACTAGCATTAGCTCGCACCTCGTAGGCAAAGCGGTAACAAGTCCTCTAGCCAATCCAAAAGAGGCCCGCCAACCATGAAGTCACCAAGCATGGTAAAAAACTCCTCCAACCAATCCCCAAGAAGCCAGCCAGCCGTGACGTCATCGAGCATGGCAAAAAACACTGCGCGCCTCCCCACACTGTTCTACTCTCTCTCAAATCCTATCATTACTACTTAATGATAAAACATATACTTTGCAATTAAATATATAAAGCCTTGACATGGGCGTAAACAAAGCCTTTCTGGACTGCCCATGACACAAGCTTTCATATGAAATAAAGCACAATAATACATCAACTGTAGCCACATCCACTGCCCTGGCGATCCTAGCGAGTCACTGTAGGACAAGCCATGCGGTCTCAACCGAGTGGTTAACGTAGTTATAATAAAATCTACTATCCCACTAAATAGTTTCTATATTCATTTACAAACTATTTAGAGTTTGTTCACGTAGCACAGGAATTAATTAAAAGTCCTATTGACCAGAGCACTATGGATTATTCCGAACTAGTAATATTTAACCCAATGTGAATAAAGGGAGGCCGTTTAGCCAAGACTGTATTGTTACCAGGAGTTTAGTTCCAAGACTCCAGGATTTACAATTTAGAACATTCACTCAAGGCCTTAAGGGGGTATCCCACTGAGACTTTTCGATGGCGAATGCCGTGCGACAGTGTTTTTTTTCTATGTCCCAAAATTAGAGGCGAATAGGGTATTTTCAGAAGCGAATGAAAGCGAAAAATGCTAATTTTATCGATTGCAGTGCGACAGAAGTAAGACCAAAGTGCGAATATGGGGAATTTTTTGGCGAAAATTACTAATGGTGTGCGACAATTGAGGGCGAAAGTGGCGAACGATGGTGAAAACAGCGAATGCACGGCGATTGTTGGACGATGGAAGGAGATTAAACCGCAGAGGTTGTGAGACTAATGGCGAATATGGCGAATGCAGTGCGTCTGTGTTTGTGTGTAAAAAGGCGAAATGTGTTAGAGCTGGACATTGTGTGTGTGTGTGTGTGTGTGTGTGTGAAAGAGTGCAACTGTGCATGCATGCGTGCTGTAGGGAGTGAAAATGCGAAATGTGGAAAAGCTGGACATTGTGTGTGTGTGTGTATCTATGGATCAAGGTGTACAAGCCTTACCCTGAAATATCTGAACAATACTTGGGAGAACAAAAATGATACACCGACTAATTATTCTGAACAATTAACAGTCTCATAGAACATTAACTTAGTTTTAAATTTTCGTTCGAAGTTCATAATCTAGTTTACAGAAGGTCTATTACAAAAACATGCCCTCTGATCAAAATGTAAATATAATTGTGTGGGTATGTCTGTGCATCTATGGAATAAGCGTATTCCCACTCAAGATACAATTAATAATTTTAATTTCCTTGCAATTATAAGACTATTGTATTCAGATTAGGAGGTGTAGATGGAAGTCCGAAGGTTAATGGAGATACTTTAACCTTCTAGTTCCACAGATCATTACAAAGCTAGATCAAATTTTCTAAAGTTAGTTAGAATATACGGTCAGAATGCGTCCTAATCTTCAAAGGGTTAAGTAGTAGTAACTATTAAATTAACACTCATTATATTTAGTTTCCACTAATTAGTTATAATTTGTCGATTTAAAGAGATTTCCACTTTAAGAATTTTATTCTAAACTCCTTTCTCAGTAATGTTTAGCACCATTCCTTGTGAAATTTTAAGAAGTTCGCCCCCATTCGAACATTCCCTTAGAGCTTACAGCTTATACAGGGCCTTTGGACATAACTATGCCTCACATACACACTCGACATAGCCACAACAATAACACACACAACACGTGTTTTGGTAATGGTTCCGGTATACAGACTTAATTTGAACTTATAACTCTTTATAGAAGTTTATGAAATATTATGAAGAATTAATTAGGTAAGTATACATAACTTTATGTATATAGTACCGATTATTAAATTATCGTATTTCGCCGATTTTAGTCACTCTGAAAATCAGCTGATGAATCTCTGCGCTCCAAATTAACTTTCATTGAAATGATATTCTTTGTACAAGACCACCCATGGTTTTGCAGGGTTTATTGAAGGCTTAGAATTTTTTCTTTATACGCCGGTATATACGGTATACTCAAGTTTCATTTCATCTGACCGTATTGAAGCCCATTTCTCGATACTTTGAAAAATATGAAATAATTTTTCTGAATCATATTAAGCCCTTCACCACCATGACTTAATTTAATCATATTCTGGTTACCAATATACGATGTTCTTTAGTATAGATTCTAACTCTAGGACTTCTGGCTAAATACGATCTCAAACCCTCTGAATAACAAGTCTTCTTGAAACTGTATACAATCTTCTATCTTTAGCCAGAATGAAAGTTATGGGGGTGAAGCAGTTAAATCCAAGTTTATATATTAGCACCACATTTCACTAAAAAATCTTCAAAATAACATAAATCCTGATGGGAACTTGGCATTTTTTTACCGTCAGTTGAAAAGACACTCCCTATAGTGCGAGACAATCACATAGAAACCCACCAATCACCTCAGTTCGCCACATGTCGCAAGTCATTCGTATGGCATTTGCAATAATTCGTAGACACTTTCGCTACAGTCTATTCGCTCAAAAAGCAGCGTTGCTAATAATTGGAATTTGCAAATTGGCGAGACTATAGTGCAACCAAGGGCGAATGAAGCGAGACAAAGGGCAAACATTCGCCAACATTTTCAGTTCGCTGCAAGTTTTTGGGTATGCTCAAAATTTAACTGCGAATCTGGGTGAACATGGGAGACGCTAGGGCGACCGTAGTGCGATTTTAGCGACAATTGGAGAATGTTAGAGCGAATATGGCTATTTTTGTAACAGACAAAAAAATCCCGTCCCCCTCGGTCTCTGGCCGTTCGCCATTGAAAAATCGCAGTGGGATACCCCCTTTAGTCATCAAGGATAATTATTTATAATTTGAAATTACAGCACTGAAAGACTAAATTCCTTTGGCAACATCGAATAATACAGTTCAACATCTATCTACTGTATATGCTCAGGCCCAATCCCCACCTTTCCTTTTTTTTTGGGGGGGGGGGGCGGCCGGCTCAAGACAGCCACAATAGGGAGAACACAAAACGATGAACAAAAACATTCACACAATATAATTTATAGATGCATAAAGTTTGAGAATAAAAGTAAAAGTTTAGTTAATTATACATATATTTAGGCCCTATAGTAAACTTTCAAATGTTAAATCAATATTTATTATTTATATAAATTTCCTTGCACGCACAGACACTATTTGCAAACGGCCGAGGTCGGCTTGCAAGTCAATTCAAACTCCGAGGATTGCTGGTTCCGTTGTAGGCAGCCTGGGAAAATAAAATCCGGTAAGCATAGATCAGTTTAAGTACAGCCAATAGAACTAGAATCATTAACACATTTGGAAATTGAAAAAGAAATTCGCATTAGTTACTAATGACCTACAGAATATTTTGATCAGTAAATAAATCAGACCATAAGAACTATATTCCCACTGGAGTAAAGACGAAGGACTTGCAAGAATCTATATAATCTGCATCCTTGATTCCTTCCCCTGGGCAACTCTTTTAAAGTATGGCCATGCCAAACCTTTCCAGGCTACTTTGTTCAGATGCCATTCCTTTGCCCGTACCATAAGGCCCCTTCCACTACAGTATGTAGAAGTTTTTAGCAAAGATATTTCCTGAAAAGTTCTCCCATACCTCAAGTAATCTTCCACTTCCAGAAGTTTCACTCTCCTAACTTCCATGTAGCAGTCTTCGCTTTCAGTCTCCATCCATCCTCTAAACATTATCGAACCATCTCTAAGTGCTTCTCTTTATCCAATACAATCAATGCCCAAAACTTTTTTTTTTTCCAGTCCAAAATACTACACCATCTAGCCTCTTCATAAGAGTTGCCATTCTGACAAAATCAACAGTTTATAGTTTTGGATACTAATGTGCTTTAACGGTAAACCGTTCTTCAGGAACTTTTCACTTTACAGAATATTCCACCTTCCAGGATAAAATTTAATTCCCCAATCTCCCTTCATTTTACAAGACTTTCACAATACACTTCACAATTCCTATATACTTCAAGACTACTCTCAATTCCATTAACCATCATGACTGCATATATAGTTAAAGCATTTCCTCTATTAGAGCCTACCTCCATTGTCCTAAGTTTTCATCACTCCGGAGTCCGGTCATGGAAGTCTTAAACAGCCAAGGTGACTAGAAACATCCCGGTTTTGGCCTTGGGTCATCACAACACTATTTGCTGGACAAATTATAGTATGATAATGAGCAAACAACCATATGTAGTGTATATGAAAGCTATAGGATATAGTATACTTATCACCCCACCTGTCTATACTCACACTAATACACTCTGCAAACCGCCATACACTCTTGGAGAGTTTGGAAGTTATTAGCATTTCCTAGACAGCCACCAAAGATGAAGGTCCTACAGGCGCCAGAGACCCAATCATAGTAATAGCGAGTTATTGCTGCATAGCAAGGCCCGGGGTCCTGAGGGTAGAGGCACTGCTTGGGGAGGGTGGACGGGGGAAGGGTGAAGGGGGTGCTGGAAGGAAGAGTGCTGGACCCTGTTGGTGTAAATGTCAATAGAGTTCGTGAAAATACAAATGTGAAGATTAGTCTAGTAACTTTAAAATGTATTCAAAATCATTAACCCTCTATCCTGTAGACTCTAGGGTTGCCGTTTAGCATTCATGAATAGAGTTCGCTCAATCTCCTAATTGTTTCTGCCCATCTCACTCAAAGACTACTGCAGCGGTTGACTTAAATAAACTAAAAGTTTCAAAAAGCTCCCCCATTGCAACAATGGCTTTTAATTATCGCTAAAAGGATGCAAATCGCGTCCTGTGCATGAAAGAGTTTGTTAATAGTCACAGAAGGGATCTTAGTACTAAAGTTATATTAAATATTATGGCAGTTATGCGGCTCTTATTTTGCTATGGTTACGGAGTTTGATCACGACCGAAACCGTCAAAGTTACATACCCGAGCAGGAATGCAAGGGTTGATTGGCAGTCTCCACACAGCAACTTAATCCTCAGACATATGCCGCGATTGTGAGCCTATTTGAGATACTTTAAAGCATTTGTTACCATCATGGGTATTTAGAAACTTGTAGTTTTAGTTACTTCAACCTCTGCAGTTGTCTTTTGAGATAGCCATGGGCAAAAAACTAATTTTAGCGAGTTAATTATAAGAGAACTTTCTTATTTCTAATCTGGCAACCTCTGAGTCATAAAAGCGTGAAAGGGTTTATATAGCAGGCATAGACGGATCTGAAACATTTAGACAAGCATAACCTAACTTCACCTTTTTATAGAACGAAGTTATACATTTTTTAAACTAGGACCGCCCCTGGAGAGATGCATCAAGGGGCGGACCAAGAATGACTTGGGATCGGACTTTTTAGTCTTCATCTTAAATCAAAGAACCTGACAAATGAGGCAGCTCTTAACAGGGCTGCCTGGAGCGCCACCATTAGGATGCGAGGCCGAAACTGTGCTTAGTGTGGGGCACTCTGTCTTTAATTTGTCCAGGTCTAAACTATACATCCATAGTAGGCTAAATACATAAGGAAACTCTGCGGCGTAGCCTACCTGTAAGACAAGTATCTAAACACTGATGTACATCATCGAAGTTGTTGTCATTGCCTTCACAACCACCATAAACAAAGGCTGTACAGGTAGCAGTGTCCACCTTGAAGGCATAGCGAAGAGTATAGGTGGTGCAAGGTCCCGGTTCTGCTGGCTGGAGGCACTGGACTGGGGTGGTGAGATAGGTGGGCCGGAGGGTGGGATAGGTGGGCCCGGGGGTGGGATAGGTGGGCGGGGGGGTGGGATGGGGGGGCCCGGGGGGGGGATAGGTGGGCCCGGGGGTGGGATAGGTGGGCGGGGGGGTGGGAGAGGGGGGCGCGGGGGTGGGATAGGTGGGCCGGGGGGTGGGATAGGTGGGCCCGGGGGTGGGATAGGTGGGCCCGGGGTGGGATAGGTGGGCCCGGGGGTGGGATAGGTGGGCCCGTGGGATAGGTGGGCCCGGGGGTGGGATAGGTGGGCCCGGGGGTGGGATAGGTGGGCCGGGGGTGGGATAGGTGGGATAGGTGGGCCCGGGGGTGGGATAGGTGGGCCGGGGTGGGATAGGTGGGCCGGGGGGTGGGATAGGTGGGCCGGGGGTGGGATAGGTGGGCCGGGGGGTGGGATAGGTGGGCCGGGGGGTGGGATAGGTAGTCATTGCGGTACCTGAAAATAGTTAATCTCAGCCTCTCCATGCCAAACTTGGTCGAAAAGGAATTCTATATATTTAAAGGTCGTAGTGCATGGGTTGAAATAAACATTTAATAATAATTGGCAACCTGCACATCATTATCTTTAAAAATGCAATGGCACAGAAATAATTATTAACTATGGTAAAAGGATTTTGTGAATCTTCTACACCGGACCTGGGACTTCATAGGAGTGCAAGTCCACCATCCAGTCCAGGATGAGTATACTCTTGTGACTTCACAGGTCTGGTGTAGACCATCCACAAAATACTTATTTTTTTTACACCAACCAACTTCACATCTAAACTCAATTAATGAAATAAACATACAGGTGGCACTCAGAAGACTAAAACTCAGGATACCCTCACCGAAATTCCGCGAGACAGTTAAAGAAATATGGACAAGCCTAAGATTTGTTATGCAGTTTTGAATCCTCCATATTAATCCGAGCATGTACATATATTCCAAATGCGCTATGGTAGCCTAATGTATAGACTAATGTAAAGAGTAATTAATGGGGACCTTACCCCTTAGGAAGGCCTCTCTATAAATTGCTCCTGAACAGTTAATTATTTCAATGATATTGCAGTTTGCAAGAAAACTGTAGGTTGGCAATTATTAAATGTTTATCTCAACTCTTGCATCACTACCTTTAAGTGTTGATAAAGTTTTAAACACGCTAAAAAGTAAGCCTACAGAGAGTCTACCCAATTACAAAAAATAAAAATCACAAATTTATCATCCAAGAGATTTCTATTTTACCCAATATTCGAGTTTGTTTGCAAGAATTCCATCAAGTAACTTTATTTCTATAGTTCTTAATTTTATAGTTATTCTTAGATGTGGAAATTAAGCTGGTAAATTCCAAAAAAATATTAAAGGAAACTCCGCTAAAATGAAATTTTGTCCCTCAATAGTTTGGTAGTATCCATCCATTATCAGCAGTTTCCAGTCAGATATGTAGCTTAATGTTGAAGCCCCAATCAATGACCAGTTATCTACCATTGCAGTAGTTATCGCTCAGGCCTTCTAAAACGCTTTCCAGAACATTTTAGGGAAACTGGTCAGATCAGATGGCTATAGTAGAGTTTTGGATAGAGGAAGAAGTTGAGAAATATGAAATGCAGTATAAAAGATAAGCGCTTGGTTTCAACCATGTGACTGACTGATGGCTAGAGTAAAGATAGAAACTGACTAATAGACTGGAGGAATTTGAGATTTTGGAATGGAAGACTAATTGGAGGGTTAACTTTGAGGGTATTGGGGTGTGTAATAATAGGTGAAGAATAGATAGAACTTAGAAATATAGTTAGAGTAAAATATTCTGGAGTTACTTTCTGATTAACACTCATCGACATAAGACGCAATTTTGAGCCTATTGGGGATATGTTAAAGCCTTTGTTACCATCAGGGGTATTTAGAAAACTTTAATTTAGTTACTTCAACCTCTGCAGTGGTCTTTGAGTTAGCTGTGGGCAGAAAACTAATTTTGGAGGTAATTATAAGTGTCAGAACTATTATTGCTAATCTGGCAACCTCAATCATAAACAAGTGAAAGGGTTAATATGCTTCCTTCTGCATACAGTCAAGCTTGTCTAACTTATGTATGTATTAGTTTCACTCTTCCAGCTTCCGCAACATACTCAGTCTCTTATTTTACCATTACCCTTTAATTCACATTTGACTTTTCTAACTGTTAATAGGAGTCACCGGCTTTTCTTTTAATGTTTCTCTCGATCCTTTTCCCGACTATTATCAATTCGGCCCCATTCAGTCAACGGTTTTAAGATTTATACCCATCCAAGTGTCAATTTCTTCCTGGCGAGCGATAGAGACTGCATTGTAGGGAGAAATCCGGCTTCGCCAGACACATTTTTGTATCGAAAAATTACAAATTTAGATTGCGGTAAAAACAAAACATATGCTGGCTCGCTACCGCTCTCCAGGATAATATTCACACTTGGATGGGTGTAAAAGTCTTAGTGGGCCGAATGGATAAAAGCCAAAGAGAAAAGAGGTTCGCGTTTAACACTCTGACATGACGCTATTTTGAGCCTATTAGAGATACTTTAAAACCTTAGTTACAATCAGGGGTATTTAGAAACTTTTAGTTTAGTTACTTCAACCTCTGCAGTTGTCTTGAGTTAGCTGTGGGCAGAAAACTAATTTTGGAGAGTTAATTATAAGAGCGAGAGAACTATTTCTTATTGTTTATCTGGCAACCTCTGAGTCATACAGGTCTGAAGGGGTTAATCTTCCCTCAAATTACCTCAAAATAAGTTTACCATCTGCCGTGTCTTTTCCAGTTCTGTCAAGGATTGCAAGATCATTAAAATCCTATCTTTCAGTTTAAGGCTAATTGAATTACCCAAGACCGCTTTATACTTTACAACAACAAAATGCTATAGAGATGGCGAGAGAAAGAGATGGCGAGAGAAAGAGATGGCGAGAGAAAGATGGCGAGAGAAAGAAATAGAGAAATCGCGAAAGCAAAAAAGTTTCATCGGCCAAAATATAACTATTCACAAAGTCAACTCTACTTACTGGGTGTTCCTTCACAAGTTGCTTGGCACTCTTGCATGGACAGGAAGTTGTTGCCATTGCCCCCACAGCCAGTGTAGTGGAAGAAGTGACACTGTCCGGTGGCGGAGAAGTAGAAGTAGCGGGGGAGTGACTCATGACACTGTCCTGGAGATGCTGGCAACAGACATACGGACCCACCTGGCACCGGTATCGTTGCTGTACCTAGAGATGGTTAAATATATCAAACTTCTAAATAGTTAAATACTAATCTTATTGGGACAAAACATTATGGTTAAAGCTGCACTAAACTTTCTAAAATGGTTCACCCCCATTTACAATCTTTCCAAATGGTACAAAAGTCAGCAGTTTTTAGTCCTTCGAGTTATGGAAGGTTGAGGGGGATCAGAATTGCATGAACAATAAAATTTAGGCAACATATATTTGAAGAACTTTAGACTTAAAGGACATTAACTCCCTCAGACATATGACGCGATCAGGTCATATGGACTAGTGACCCAAAAACTACTATGACGCAATCGCGTCATATGGACTTATCTCCATGCCTCTATAATAAGTTATAGGACTCACTAGCGTCATATGGAGCTCAGTAAGTTCGATTAGTTACCTTACGATAAAACCGTTGGTGGCAACCTCGGCCACCTCCGATAATTCTAACGGCCGCAGTGTTGTTGAAAGTGTAGTGTGAGGCAGTGGCAATGATCCCGGGGCTCCCGCCTCCTGACTTATTGTAACATTGTCTGAAGGAGTTAATGAAGCTCAATTAGATTTCTCCAAAACTAACAGTAGGAACTTCATACGCAGAATAGTCGCGACCAACAATTCAGAAAGAGCCAGAGTTTTAGAGTTTAAATAGGTGTAAGCAACCAACAGACTATAGGATGCTTTCATCAGGCATCCTTTTCTACACCAATTAAATTTCTAAAATAAGTTATATATAATCATGGGTTGTGCACATAATAGGTGCCTATATCCAATAACCATAGAGTTTGGTAGTTAAATGTTAGAGTCGGTCTTAACACCTCCCCGGTTGTCATTTTAAAATGACACCGCGGCAGATGGGCAGGAGACCGGGTGTCATTATAAAATCCGTAAGCTTGAAAGCCTATTAACCCTCTCAAGACATACGACGCGATTTTGATCCTATTATGGATACTTTAAAACCTTTTTTACCACCAGGGGTATTTAGAAACCTTTAGTTTAGTTACTTCAACCTCTGCAGTTGTCTTTAGTTAGCTGTGGGCAGATAACTAATTTTGGAGAGGTAATTATAAGAGTGAGAACTATTTCTTATTGCTAATCTGGCAACCTCTGTGTCATGAGTCTGAAGGGGTTAAGCTTTGTTGGAGAGCCATGCGTCGAACTGTATATAAACGAAGCTTGTCTGAGCCTAAAGGAGAACCCAGACTTTTGTAGTTCATTGTTTTGGAGAAAAAGACTAGTCATTATGGAGATATTGCTGAAATTGCGGCAAAATGCGCTCCACGGAAATTGTAATCACAACTGAACCAGTTGACCTAGAGCTCTAGGTAACGCCAGTCTACAGATACGAAACACTGTTTTGAGATGCGTGTGAATTCTCTAGCAGTTGAAATAACAAAGGTAGGGCTAGCCTATTAAGACTTTTTCGGCCAGATCCCCCGGATCTCAATAATGTCCTTAGGATGGCGAGCCCGGAGGAAAGGGGTGAAAGATGGAGAAAAGATGATCTTAGACCTAGAAACTATCTTCCTCAAGTTGTTGACCATCTTACAACAGCAGCACATATAACTAGCACCCATTTTCCAGTAAGGGTTGTGTCCCATACTGCCCTCCCTTACGGAGGAGTATGGTTGCCTGAGAAAAAGTAGAAAAGCACCGCTGGCTTGGAAACTGTAGAGAACATAACCAATGCTACCAGAAGTCACCATAGTCTACATTAGCCAGATTGTTTACCACATTGCTTGGCCATCAAAAGGCAATGCATCAGTCATAGTTAAGTCCATCAAGACCAGGTTGAAGATCTTAGCCTTTGACAAATACAGGGTTTCTGCAAAGAACCATAAGCGTACGAGACTTGCTGGCCTCGGCTCCAACCTCACTATCAACACCACTTCCTAGTAGAGATGCCATCATGAGAAATAAGCATAGGCTGCAACTGCTTAAAGTGCTAAGTAACTACAACTTAGGAAAAGGAGGGACTAGAGTTCCAGTAATGGTGTGGTCAAACATGACGAAGCATGGTTATTATCTATTTTTAGTTCATATATTTAAGTTCTGCATAATCATTGGATGGAATAAAATAAAAAAATATATAAAATTAAAATAAAACATTTAACTTTTTAATTTGATTCCAAATCACAAAACTGACTAGATATCGATTCCTCAAGTCAGAAATGTATGGAAAACTCATACCACACGTGATTGGAAGTTAATTGGCTAAAAAGTTGTAATCCGCCGCAGTCTTAATCTGCCATTTTGGATTTATGCAAATTACCTAATTTCCCCAAGGTTGCCGATCTAGCAACCAAGCTAAACTTTCTTTAGACACATTAGTAAGAAACTACTAACAAACCATACACTTCTCACAACAACAAAGTAATAATTACCTATAGGACATGAAAGTGGCAAACAGACTATAATAGAGCATTCAAAAGACACTTAAATAAAACAAATTAAGACTTCTAGTTAGCTTTCAAACGAAGGGCACAAATCTCTAAATTGAACAGTTTGCCAGGTTCGACACTGCAAGTGCGTCTCTTACCCATCTGTCTCCACGGGACCAGTCTGCTCCGGTTGACTCCTGCCCGCAACAGCTGGCCCGGCTCACAGGCCACATAATAGCCGGAAAAACCTGCCGGTCAGGTGACTAGCCCCATCCAGAATGGGTCAAGCAGCACCTTTGTCTTTAGTTTAATAAGAACCTGTCCAGAGGTATTCAAACAAACTATGGAAATCAAAAGTTCTATACTCACAGCACTCTTCCACCTTTATGTAAGACCAGTAGCCCCTAACGCACTGCAGCTGAACACAGTGGCCTGGTAGGTAGGTTCCGTCAGGGTACAGGGTTCCGTCAAACTCACAACCTCAAGGACATAATGAGAGTCACTAAACTAATATCCTAAATCATAAACTAGCGATCTTCATTCTATTATATACAGTATATTTCTATAAGTTTGTATTTTTTTTACAGCAATCTTTATTTTAAAGTTTTATTTGTATTTTTGTTGTCTATTCTATACATTTTCCCATTCCCTTTCATACTCAGGTTTATACAAATTATTGAACATTAGTTTACCCAGTCTGTATACTTCCCCCTTCAGTGTTTTTGCCTAACAATTCTCGCCTGTACCTCTAAGCATAAATTTAAGATCCTGGGCACTTTTAGTGTGTCAAAAGTAAATTTTAATAATTTGGTATTTCTGTAGGATTAACGACAATAGAAGTCCTACATTTCTAATGCTAATTTGGTGTTCCTATCATGTGCTTCATTGCTATATAATTTTTATCCTCGGGAATTTAGTTTAGTCCTTGAAAAAAAAATAGTTAGATTTGTTTTTTGTCATTAACCTAACCAAAAAACTAACCTAATAGCCCCCAAATACATTTAATTTAGATAAGTTAGGTTTTTAAGTTAGGTAAAAAAAAAAAAAAAAAAAACCGGAGGAAAACTAAATTATATAGCAATGAAGTATATGATAAGAACCGAACTTTTATACATCTGTTAACTATATTGTAGTTAATCTTTCATATTAACCAATAATTCAGATGCATTACACTTTAGTTTCAGCGAGATTAAAATCCGGCGATGGCTTTAAGAAATTATGAAGGAATAGCATCAGGAAAAAAAAATATATATCTAGCAATTATATCTACTGTAAGTTAGAATAAACTTTATCTTTAGAAAACAAACTCTGTAAAGCAAATTATACTTACAATTCCTAGCTCCCGGTTCGCCCACATTGTGTTCGGAGATGGTACCGTCCGTACAGACCAGAGCCGTGCAGCATTCCGGTAGTACCAAAGCTGTGGTACCGTCAGCCACTGTGTCCGAACCATAACAACAGTCTCGGGAGCCGGGGTACCCACACGACACTAGACAGAGTTTAACACTAATTTATTAACCCATTAAAGTTCTTTTGACTCTGAGGTTTCTACATTAGCAATAAGAAATAGAGTTCTTATAATTACCTCTCTAAAATCCAGTTTTCTGCCCACAGCTAATTCAAAGACAACTGCAGAGGTTGAAGTAACTAAACTAAAGGTTCCTAAATACCCCTGATGGAAACAAATGCTTTAAAGTATCCCCAAATGGCTTAAAATGGAGTCATATGTCTGAGTGTTAACTCCAAAACACTTCCCAATAACTATGAAAGCATGTGATTCTACAGAGATTCGAACCTGGGCTACCACATACAGACCTCAACCCCTATTGTACCAGCGACGTCTTTGTAATTATATTCTAGGTACATCTAGACTTCCAGTTTAAGAAAAATCTGTGGTAGTAGAAAATGTTAAGCGAAATAGTTCAAAGCCTGTTGATTGTTGGGGGTGGAGAGTCTTTTTCAACTGAATAAGGTAGTCTAATAGTAGCCAGAATAAATTTAAAGTTGCGGTACAAAAGGGGTTAAACGCTCATTACACCATCAAGACAGTTGGAAGTTAAGTACATAACTACGATTATATATCCATTTAGCGAATACTGGATGTCAATCTAATCATTTACTCAAACCCAACTGCACACTGAATAGCCTAATGCTGAAGTGAAAGTAAAATAAATTGAATGGGGCACAGATCAGTAAAGTGACTAAGGACAGACCTCTTTGAAATTACAAGCTGATATTCCGCACAATTCACACTTCCGATTCCTAATTAATAGTAATTTTAAGGTTGGTAGTATTAATCTAGTACAATAAAAATGAATGAAGATTCCGAGAGACAGAAACGAGCGTGGTACGTGGAGTAAGAGGGTGGTGAAGAGAGTAGTGAAGGAAAGTAAGAGAAGAGTAGATGAGGAATTTGGAAGGAATCTAAGTGTAAAATGGAGGGAGAGTAAGAAACTGTTCTGGAAAGAAGTCAAGAAAGTTAGGGAAGGTAGCAAGGGAAACAGTAAGGGTGTGAAAGATAAGAATGGGAGAATGCTAGCCGAGAAGCAAGAGAGTCGAAAGATGGAGGGAGTACTTCAGTGAGTTGCTAAATGAAAGGAATGAAGAGCCAGCAAACATAGCTGGATATGGTATGGGAGGGAGAAGAAGAGAAGTAGTGGAGGAGGAGGTGGGGATCAGGAGGTCAGAAGTGTGGGAAGCCATGAAAAGAGTGAAGTTGGGGAAAGCACCAGGAACAGATGGAGTGTGTGGGGAAATGTTGAGGTATGGTGGTGAGATAGTGATAGAATGGGTATGGAAAATGTGCAAACTAGCATGGGAGAAGGGGAGTGCACCCGATGACTGGAAGACTGGCATAATAGTCCCCCTATATAAGGGCAAAGGGGAAAGAGGAGTGTGTGGTAACCACCGAGGAATATGTCTTCTAAGCGTAGTAGGGAAGGTATACAGTAGGGTAGCGATTGAGAGAGTGAGAGTGAGAACGGAGAAATGGATAAGCGACGAGCAGGGAGGTTTTAGGAAGGGAAGAGGATGTGTAGATCAGATTTTTGCCCTGAATTGTGTTGTGGAGAAGTATCTGGAGAAGAAACAAAAGGTGTATGTTGCCTTTATGGACTTGGAGAAGGCCTATGACAGAGTGGATAGAGAAGGTTTGTGGAGAGTACTTAGAATATACGGAGTAGAGGGCAAGTTGCTGAAAGCAGTGAAGAGCATGTATGAGGGTGCAAAGGCGGCAGTACGTGTGGAGAGTGAGCAGAGCGAGTTCTTTGACCTGAATGTTGGTTTGAAACAGGGGTGTGTGATGTCCCCGTGGTTGTTTACTGTATATATGGATGGAGTTATGAAAGAAATACTATCAAGAGCAGTGGATGTTGGTGTATCGCTGAAAAGGGAGGGAATTGAGTGGAAGCTACCTATACTGCTGTTTGCGGATGATACAGTTCTGATGAGTGATAATGAATGGGAGTTGCAGGGTCTGGTAAATGAGTTTGGAACAGTGTGCGAAAAACTGAATTTGAAGGTAAATACGGGGAAAAGCAAGGTTATGGTCTTCGAAAGGGGTGAAGTCACAGTGTGAGGTGAAGCTGAACGGTCAGGCTATGGAGATCGTCAACTCTTTTAAGTATCTGGGCAGTGTGTTGAGTAAAGATGGGACTATGGATGAAGAGGTGCGGGAGAGGGTACAACAGGGGAAGAGGGTTGTAGGAACGCTAAAAGCAGTAACAAGAAATAGGGTGGTCAGTATGGAAGTGAAGAAGTCCTTGCATGACAGTGTGGTAATCCCGACACTGACTTACGGAAGCGAAGCATGGACGTTGGTTGAGAGACTCAGACCAAGAGTGAGAGTAGTGGAAATGAATTACTTAAGGAGTGCGTGCGGAGTTACATGGAGGGATAGACAGACTAATGAGGAAGTAAGAAGGAGGTGTGGAGGTAGATGTGCTGGAAAGTGTGAAAAGGAACAACTTAAGATGGTTCGGCCATATGGAACGTATGGAAAGCGAGAGAATGACTAAGAGGGTGTACGAGAGCGAGGTGGAGGGACAGAGGGGGAGAGGTAGACCGAATATGAGGTGGAAGGATGGAGTGAGGAAGTACATGAACGAAGGCGGTGCTGGTTGGGGGGAGGGGCGTCGACTGACTGGGGACAGAGGTGCATGGGGGCGGTTCGTTCGTGGCCACCCCTTCGGGGATCACGGCGTCAGGCAATAGATATAGAATAAAAATTAAAATTCATAAAATTTAAATTACATTAACCCGCAAAATATAAGTTTGCAAATGCATTTTTGTCAGGTTCAGCCTATTTTCGATGTGGGCAAGACCCTTTTTAGAAATTTTCCGGTAAACCTGACTTTTTGGACACAGATTTCGGTAAGTTTTATATATTTTTTTCAGATATAGTTTAGTTGTATACTGAAGAGCGGAAATGAGTATATACCCATTATACAACAATCTATAAACACACCCCCTACTAGTGGGGAAGGCTATGAAGTTCAGGGAAAATGAGGGGTTAAAAGCGTAAAAAAAACATTAGCCTAACCTAACAACCTTACCTAACCTAGTATTATTTACTATAACTTACCCCTTTGAAAGGCCAATAGCCTAACCTATAAACCTTACCTAATCTATCATAGCATTATGGGTAGAGTCAGCCGCCCCCACACCCCCGCTATTTGACATAAAACTTTAGTGTAAACACCAAGTACGCCCGGTATCAACTCATTCCATAGGGGCTGCCGCCCCCACACCCCAGCTGGTTGTGCATCAGTGCAAAAAACACTTAGGAGACAACTTACTCCCTTATACATTTCAGCTCTTAAGGACATACATAGCAATGATTTAGATGCTCTACCAGACTTATTAGGCCTAAAAAGATAGAAGGGCTAACTGTCGGTCCAAATCACCAGTACAACCCATTTTCCTAATGGGTATAGATAGTTTGAATTTAATTGACAAGACTTTGGCACAAAGGCAAAGCACTGGGACCTGTAGAAATAATTTTGCGCTACCAGATTTCATCAGGATTTATCATTACATAAAAACAACAAACCTTTTCCATAGTAGTTTCTGGATTTAAAATTATATTTCAGAAATAGCAACCAAAACTTTAAGATTAACTGAAATAAATGTAGAACTAATATACCCTCAACTTTAAACCAGAGATTGGCGTTAGCAAGCATTAGGATTATCGGAGTAGTTAAACAAACTTTAAGAATTAATAAATCTGAAGATCAAAATTAGTTCAAATTAACAAAACTTCCCATTGTAATTCATAAAAAGTGATTATGCTGGCAAAATATAAGTTTGGGAATGCATTACCATTTCGAAACATTTAACATAATTAAAATTTTAATTTATTAGTCTTGCCAATTACTGCGCAGCAATCTAAAGTAGCAAGCAAAATTAATATAAACCTTAAGTCCTTTCAGAGTTAAGCCGGTATCACACGAGCTTTTATAGTCTACATTCGATGATAAACATTTTTCTGGCAAACTTTCTGGACTATTTTGATTTTTGTTCTGAAACTAGACTGATGGTAGATGCATTTAGGGAACAGAAATATTGTAAATATAGACCTCACAAGCAGACAGACCAGTGTTGAGGATAAATGTTGAGAAAAATCGCTAGTGTGATACCGGCTTTAGAAGTTACGATTTAGGTCGAACCTAGAATGAACAAACTATAGTCTTAAGAGTTATAAGAGTTGGTGGTAAATATGCTTTGGCCTAATTATGTATGAACTTTTAGTAACTCTAACCAGACTTACCAGAGTGTAGTAGAGTCAGAGTGAAGGCTGCCTCCCACAACAATACATGCACCACTGTGGACACAACCTGTCAACGAAAATATAAACCCATTAGCCCCTTTACGGTAATTCTTTTTAACACTTTATTTGGGCCATCATTAAGGGGAGTCACCAGCTTTTTTGTCTTTCTCTCCTTTACGCCCTTTCCCCGACGGTTATCCATTCGGCCCCATTCAGCCAACTGTTTTAAGAAGTTTAGCGCCATCCAAGTGTCTATTCTTTCATTACCAGCGAAAGCGAGCCAGCATTGTATAGAGAAATCCGGCTTAGCCAGATTTTTTTTTCTATCTAAACATTTAGCGTGCCGTCAAATATATATATATATATATATATATATATATATATATATATATATATATGCTGGCTCGTTACCACTCTTCAGGAAAATATAGACACTTCGAAGGGGGTAAAAGTCTTAAAACAGTAGGCTGAAAGGGGCCGATAGGATACAAGTATAAAAAAAGAGCCCTTAAGAATTATACATCTCTGAAAGGATTTGTAGAGAAAATTTAAATGGCAAAGACTCAAACAACCATGGCTCCTGCCGGTGTTCGTACCTCGTAGGGCCGCAACCTCTTGCTTATATCACATAATACACGCAGGTAGTCCGGGCCCAAGTACTGTTATATATATATATATATATATATATATATAGATACTATAGCTAGATTATAGAGTAGGTACACGTAACATAGGCTGATAGTGAATCTTCTAGGATTTGTTGTAGGTGTGTGTGTAAGTGCGTGTGCGTGTGCGTGTGCGTGTGCGCGTGTGTGGCGGGGGGGTGTGTTTGAAAACTAATAGGAAACTTTAAATGGCCCAAGATATCCTCCAGAAAAATTACAATAGTAGCCCTAAAAAATAAGTTATAATAGCATCGAATCTGCCAGATCAGTAAGTTGTCAAATAGTAGTTTAAAATTATATCCTACTTTGACCCAAGGGATCACTAGAATTAAAGCTTGGCAAATTTCCTACCATAGTTAATAATTCCGAAAATATCACAATGACTCTTTGAAACTACATTCAGCTGTAAACTAAAATAGTGGTACTGTCGCCATGGAAAAGTTCATTCGTAGTCAAAAACTCTGCTAAGGCGGCTGTTCTCACAAGTGTCTACAGACAACAAACCATTAATTAAAGAACAGTTCTTAATGTAAATACCAATTGGTGTGGATAATCATAGTACATTAATTAAAGAACATTAAAGTGTAACCACCCTCATAAATCTCCGAAAACCCAAGATGTTCAGTGAACAAACAAAGACTCCAAGAATTATATTTAAAACAGTAGGTAAAACATTTCTTCCGAAACTATTAAACCCTAATAACTATTGAAACTACCTTTGTTTTGGGGAATAGGGAGTAATGGGAATAGAGAAAGTTAAAACTCTTGTAACAAAATTAAAACCTCGTAAATAACACAGTCGTACTCACCATGATGCCCGAAAATAATAACCCAATGTTGTCTGATCCTCCACCAACCTAACACTGACTCCCTGCAGGGAGGGATCACCACAAGAAACTTCGGGTAAGTAGTAACATACGTCTTGAACAGTGTCTCCAATACGATTTCGAACCCTTTAGGAATTGCCGACTTGCGAGTTTCGTTCTATAAGGAAGTTGGAGCTGTAGACATCGATATTTTGCAGAATTACCAGCTAAAATACGGTTGTAGTACTAACATTACTACATAACTACATGTAATCCAATTCAACATACTTTTAACCAGAGATTATATACTAGGAGATGGAAAACCTGCTATCTAATTTACTAATAAAATCGTGCTCCTAAAGGTTGCCAGATGCCACCACAAAATAACGCCATCTGTTGTTGCTATCCACAACTAATAGTGATTGCGAAAGTCTTTATCATTTAAATACCCATAGATCATTCCTAAGCTGCATAAACTCGTTTAATGATACCGAAATTAAACTGCTAAAACGCGTCAGAGCTTCAAGGGGTTAAGAACGGGGTGTTACTTAATCTATCTATCTATCTATATGCTCAGGCCCAATCCCCATTTAGGGGGTAGCCGACTCAAGATAGAGCAAGAACAGGGAAAACACAAAAACAACATAAAACAACAAATAAACACAGATAAAAAGCACAAACTCACACACATCCAGGTCACCGAGGAGAAGACCCAGAGACCAGGGTCACCAAGGTCGCTCCAGCACTCCCCCGGCCCCCGACCACCCGGAGAGGTTCCGATCTCGGCAGGCAGACATGCAGCGGAACTTAATGACAACGGCAATCCCGATTGTCCTTGTCTGCAAAGGACCGAGAATGCAAGTTTGTATTTCGTGTACAGTTGCGCTAATAAGTCATGTTTCGGCACCAAGTATGTTTTGATGAATAATTGGTATCAGCAATATCTAAGCTTCATTTCTTCATATCGAGTGAGATATACAAACGTGTTCCTGCACTTACCCATCCTATCCAACATCTGACAGACATTAATACAGCACAGAACAAGCCAAACGTGATGACAGCTGGGACATGACTTATTAGCGCGACTGTACCAGGAGTAAATAAGTATAGCCAGGAACCAGACTCCTTTCATTAAGTGGAGGGGAGACCGTTTTCTGGACCCCCTTCTCCCTAATGTTTAGCCCCATTAGTTTTCAGATGTCAAGATGTTTGCCCTATTAGTTAGTCAATTTTAAGACCTTCCGCCCCATTTCTTCGTCAATATTTTCGATGTTTTCCCTGGCGAACGATAGTGAGCCTGTAATGTTGGAAGAAGCGGCCTTCGGCCGGGAAATTTACAAATTATTCTAGAAGGGGGATCTAATGGATGTTTTGTTTTAAATTGGATGGAGGTCTAGGGAGGAAACTAGAAAAATAATGAATACATGGAAAAAAAAACCCCCAAAAGGTGAACCATCCCCCAAAAGGAAGCTCAGACGGTATTGTGCAGCATAATTTACTGGTTCGACTCAATGGTTTAAGGAGGGGGTTTAGTTTGCTCTCTAAACCACTATCAAACTTTGAAAAAACTCACAAGACCCCTCTTCGTTATAAAATTGTACATTTTTCGGTAGAACAATTTCCTGGCCGAAGGCCGATTCCTCTTCAGATACAGGCTCGCTATTGCTCGCCAGGAAAATAATTGACACCTAAATGGCACGAAAGGTCTTAATGTTGGCAAAGACATGGGGCTAAAGGTCTGAAAATCGTCAAACTAATGGGGCGACTGTCTTGAAATCTCATAACTAATAGGATAAACATGAAGGAGGAGGTCTCGAAAAACCAACTGCCTCCCCTTAAATGCGCTAGAGCTTGCCCTACTAGACGCTAACGCCATCTGTTGTTGCTATCCGTCAGAATTACGAAAACAAGGGTTGGGCTCCCAATTGACTACTTGCGAGTTTCAGGCTATAAGGAAGTTGGACCCGTAAACATCAATATTAAACAGAAATGCAAGAATAATGTACGGTTTATTATCAGGATACATGGTATGTTGAATTGTGTTTTGTGTTTTAATAAATGTATTACGAACCGTGTTTTAGCTGTAAATTCTGTTACTTATCGTTGTCTACAGCTCCAACTTCCTTATTGAACGAAACTCGCAAGGCAGCAATTACTCAATACCGATAATAACTAGAGCTTACCTAGGGTTGGTTGGGACTTCGTTCTCTAGATATTCCAATTGACACTTTGCGAGTTTAATTCTATAAGGAAGTTGGAGCTGTAGATATCGATATTTAGCAGAATAACTAACAATAATACGGTTTTAGTACATATATACATACATAAAACCAAATTCGACATACTATTTATCCATCAGACACCTACATAATTACTGTATTTGTGTTTAATATCAATGTTTACAGACCGAACTTCCTTGTAGCCTGAAAGTCGCAAGTGGTCAATTGACCACTTGCGAGTTTCAGGCTATAAGGAAGTTAGAGCCGTTTACATCGATAACAAATAGAAATGCAATACTAATGTAGGTTTATGATGGTTAAAAGCAACCCCTGGCAACCAACAGTTTTTGTCGTTATCGAGTACTTGGAACCCCACCACTTTTTGACGGAGAGCAACAACAGATGGCGTTAGCGTCTAGTTGGCCTTAGGGCAAGCTCTAGGGCATTTATACCATAGAGTCTGGTTCCTGACCACTTATTGCCTCCTGGTACACGAAATACACACGTGCATTTTCGGTCCTTTGCAGATAAGGACAATCGGGTTTGCCATTGTTATAATTGACTTTCTATTGCAAAATAATTTATATTGAGGTTGGAGTAGAAATAAGGGTTATGTATTCAATGGTATACAATTATTATGTGGTATTTATTATGAGATAGTTGCTAATTTTACCCGGAATGCCTGAATATGTTAAAAGCCGAACTAGTGATCAGCTTGCAAAACAACACGAAACAGCTACTGGATTTGTGAAAGACAAATCAGTGATTTTTGTGTTCTAAATCATTCAGTAATCTTTCATTCTTCCACTGGCATGGTCTGAAAGCATTGTTGATGTGACATATGCAATATTGATTGATAATTTCAAGTAAATCAGCTGGTAAATAGTGTATTTTCACTGACTCCGGACACACATCAACTCGTTCCCTAGTCCTTTCGCTATCATAACACGATTTATTCTTTAAATAACTTTAACAAGCAAGCCATAACCAACCATATCATAGCCTACACTATTTTATATTGGGATAGGCCTATGCTTATCCTCTTATTCCGACAGTAATAGTAGGAAATCATGAAAGAAAGGTACGGTGATGTCGTTTCCCTGAATACCGATTTTCGTTTATATTCCGCAGGGAAATTGAAGAACCTAATCAATCTAGTTTGGGGTAAGGGAGGATAGCTGTCCTCTCTGATGATGTATGGATCAATTTCATTTGTACTCGTTGCCTTCGTCCAGTGGAAGAATGAAATATATATTAATCGAAAAACAGGACGAAATAAAGTATATTGAGTAGCCCTATGTTGTTTTTATTTGTCCTTGATATGTATATACAGCTAAGGCCATATGGTGAGCGTGCATTATTGCATGGAATAATTATTTTAGTTGGTGACGTGAGCTCAAACAATGGTTTTAATTATATATGTTTTTTTACAGTATAATACATATATATAATTATATAGTTCGTTCATGTCAGAGAACATTACTTATGCAGCCTACATATAGATGTTGTAACATGATAAATTAGAGGTTACATAATGTAGGTCTTGCCATTACGTCAAATTTGTGATTACTATACAGTACATACAGTACTGTGGAGTGCACTAATGAAAGAAGTGCGATCCCGTAGAGTTTTTTCACTATTAGTTGTGGATAGCAACAACAGATGGCGTTATTTTGTGGTGGCATCTGGCAACCTTTAGGAGCACGATTTTATTAGTAAATTAGATAGCAGGTTTTCCATCTCCTAGTATATAATCTCTGGTTAAAAGTATGTTGAATTGGATTACATGTAGTTATGTAGTAATGTTAGTACTACAACCGTATTTTAGCTGGTAATTCTGCAAAATATCGATGTCTACAGCTCCAACTTCCTTATAGAACGAAACTCGCAAGTCGGCAATTCCTAAAGGGTTCGAAATCGTATTGGAGACACTGTTCAAGACGTATGTTACTACTTACCCGAAGTTTCTTGTGGTGATCCCTCCCTGCAGGGAGTCAGTGTTAGGTTGGTGGAGGATCAGACAACATTGGGTTATTATTTTCGGGAATCATGGTGAGTACGACTGTGTTATGTACGAGATTTTAATTTTGTTACAAGAGTTTTAACTTTCTCTATTCCCATTACTCCTTATTCCCCAAAACAAAGGGCTGTTCTGAGCTAGTTTCAATAGTTATTAGGGTTTAATAGTTTCGGAAGAAATTGATCTACCTACTGTTTTAAATATAATTCTTGGAATCTTTGTTTGTTCACTGAACATCTTGGGGGTTTCGGAGATTTAGGAGGGTGTTTACACTTTAATGTACTTTAATTAATGTACTATGATTATCCACACCAATTGGTATTTACATTAAGAACTGTTCTTTAATCAATGGTTTGTTGTCTGTCGACATCTGTGAGAACAGCCGCCTTAGCAGAGTTATGACTACGAATGAACTTTTCCATGGCGACAGTACCACTATTTTAGTTTACAGCTGAATGTAGTTTCAAAGAGTCCTTGTGATATTTTCGGAATTATTAACTATAGTAGGAAATTTGCCAAGCTTTAATTCTGGTGATCCCTTGGGTCAAAGTAGGGTTAATATACAGGAGGCGCTACAATATAGGTATCAAAATTATAATGGTAGTTTTGGGTTCCTATCCTCATATGCTTCATTTCTATATACTTTTTATCCCCGGGAAAAAAACAAAATCTTGGGTTTTTTATTTTCTTTAATTTTTTTTTTTTTTTTTTTATTAACCTAACCAAAAAAACTAACCTAACCTAAATGTATTTGGGGGCTATTAGGTTAGGTTAGGTTAGGTTTTTTGGTTAGGTTAATGACCAAAACAAAAAATCCCAAGAAAATAAATGAAAAATCTCAAGGTTTTTTATTTTTTTTTCCCGGGGATAAAAAGTATATAGAAATGAAGCATATGATAGGAACCCAAAACTACCATTATAATTTTGCTACCTATATTGTAGCGCCTCCTGTATATTGACCCAAAGTAGGATAACATTTTAAACTACTATTTGACAACTTACTGATCTGGCAGATTTGATGCTATTATAACTTATTTTTTAGGGCTACTATTGTAATATTTCTGGAGGTTATCTTGGGCCATTTAAAGTTTCCTATTAGTTTTCAACCCCCCCCCCCCCCCCCTCCCACCGCCACACACATACACACACACCTACACACACGCCTACAAAAAAATCCTAGAGGATTCACTATCAGCCTGACTAAGTTACGTGTACCTACTCTATAATCTATATATATATATATATATATATATATATATATATATATATATATATATATATATATATACACCAGTACTTGGGGCCCGGACTACCTGCGTGTATTATGTGATCTAGGCAGGAGGTTGCGGCCCTACGAGGTACGAACACCGGCAGGAGCCATGGTTGTTTGAGTCTTTGCCATTTAAATTTTCTCTACAGATTCTTTCAGAGATGTATAATTCTTAAGAGTTCTTTTTTATTACTTTTATCCTATCGGCCCCATTCAGCCTACTGTTTTAAGACTTTTACCCCCTTCGAGGTGTCTATATTTTCCTGAAGAGTGGTAAAGAGCCAGCATATATATATATATATATATATATATATATATATTTTTTTTTTTTTTACTGCAAGCTAAACGTTTAGATAGAAAAAATTCTCCGGCAAAGCCGGATTTCTCTATACAATGCTGGCTCGCTTTCGCTCGTAATGAAAGAATAGACACCTGGATGGCGCTAAACTTAAAACAGTTGGCTGAATGGGGCCGAATGGATAACTGTCGGGGAAAGGGCGTAAAGGAGAGAAAGACAAAAAAGCCGGTGACCCCCCTTAATGATGGCCCAAATAAGTGTTAAAAATAATTAATGGGTTTATATTTTCGTTGACAGGTTGTGTCCACAGTGGTGCATGTATTGTTGTGGGGGGCAGCCTTCACTCTGACTCTACTACACTCTGGTAAGTCTGGTTAGAGTTACTAAAAGTTCATACATAATTAGGCCAAAGCATATTTACCACTAACTCTTACGACCTAACTCTTAACTTCTAAAGCCGGTATCACAAGCGATTTTTCTCAACATTTATCCTCAACACTGGTCTGTCAGCTTGTGAGGTCCATATTTACAATATTTCTGTTCCCTAAATGCATCTACCATCAGTCTAGATTCAGAAAAGTTCAAAATAGTCCAGAAAGTTTGCCAGAAAAATGTTTATCATCGAATGTAGACTATAAAAGGTCGTGTGATACCGGCTTTAACTCAAAGGACTTAAGGTTTATATTAATTTTGCTTGCTACTTTAGATTGCTGCGCAGTAATTGGCAAGACTAATAAATTAAAATTTTAATTCAGTTAAATGTTTCGAAATGGTAATGCATTCCCAAACTTCTCTTTTGCCAGCATAATCACTTTTTATGAATTACAATGGGAAGTTTTGTTAATTTGAACGAATTTTTATCTTCAGATTTATTAATTCGTAAAGTTTTTTTTTAACTACTCCGATAATCCTAATGCTTGCTAACGCCAATCTGTTTTAAAGTTGAGGGTATATTAGTTCTACATTTATTTCAGTTAATCTTAAAGTTTTGGTTGCTATTTCTGAAATATAATTTTAAATCCAGAAACTACTATGGAAAACTTGTTTTTATGTAATAAATCCTGATGAAATCTGGTAGCGCAAAATTATTTCTACAGGTCCCAGTGCTTTGCCTTTGTGCCTAAATCTTATCAATTCAATTCAAACTATCTATACCCATTAGGAAAATGGGTTGTACTGGTGATTTGGACCGACAGTTAGCCCTATCTTTTTAGGCCTAATAAGTCCGGTAGAACATTTAAATCATTGCTATATGTGTCTTTAAGAGCTGAAATGTATAAGGGAGTAAGTTGTCTCATAAGTGTTTTTTGCACTGATGCCCAACCAGCTGGGGTGTGGGGGCGGCAGCCCCTATGGAATGAGTTGATACCGGGCGTACTTCGTGTTTACACTTAAGTTTATGTCAAATAGCGGGGGTGTGGGGGCGGCCGACTCCACCCATAATGCTATGATAGATTAGGTAAGGTTTATAGGTTAGGCTATTGGCCTTTCAATGGGGTAAGTTATAGTAAATAATACTAGGATAGGTTAGGTAAGGTAGTTAGGTTAGGCTAATGTTTTTTTTTACGCTTTTAACCCCTCATTTTCCCTGAACTTCATAGCCCTCTCCACTAGTAGGGGGTGTGTTTATAGATTGTTGTATAATGGGTAAATACTCATTTCCGCTCTTAGGTATAAAACTACACTATCTGAAAAAAAAACTATAAAACTTACCGAAATCTCTGTCGGTCCAAAAAGTCAGGTTTACCGGAAAATTTCTCTAGAAAGGGTCTTGCCCACATCGAAAATAGGCTGAACCTGACTAAAATGCATTTGCAAACTTATATTTTGCGGGTTAATGTAATTTAAATTTTATGAATTTTCATTTTTATTGTACTAGATTAATATTACCAACCTTAAAATTACTATTAATTAGGAATCGGAAGTGTGAATTGTGCGGAATATCGGCTTGTAATTTCAAAGAGTTCGGTCCTTAGTCACTTTACTGATCTGTGCCCCATTCAATTGATTTTACTTTCACTTCAGCATTAGGCTATTCAGTGTGGAGTTGGGTTTGAGTAAATTATTAGATTGACATCCAGTATTCGCTAAATGGATATATAATCGTAGTTATGTACTTAACTTCCAACTGTCTTGATGGTGTAATTAGTATTTAACCCCTTTTGTACCGCAACTTTAAATTTATTCTGGCTATTAGACTACCTTATTCAGTTGAAAAAGACTCTCCACCCCCAACAATCAACAGGCTTTGAACTATTTCGCTTAACATTTTCTACTACCACAGATTGTTCTCAAACTGGAAGTCTAGATTTACCTAGAATATAATTACAAAGACGTCGCTGGTACAATAGGGGTTGAGGTCTGTATGTGGTAGCCCAGGTTCGACTCTCTGTAGAATCACATGCTTTCATAGTTATTGGGAAGTGTTTTGGAGTTAACACTCAGACATATGACTCTATTTTAAGCCATTTGGGGATACTTTAAAGCCTTTGTTTCCATCAGGGGTATTTAGGAACCTTTAGTTTAGTTACTTTAACCTCTGCAGTTGTCTTTGAATTAGCTGTGGGCAGAAAACTGATTTTTAGAGGTAATTATAAGAACTCTATTTCTTATTGCTAATGTAGAAACCTCAGAGTCAAAAGAACTTGAATGGGTTAATAAATTAGTGTTAAACTCTGTCTAGTGTCGTGTGGGTACCCCGGCTCCCGAGACTGTTGTTATGGTTCGGACACAGTGGCTGACGGTACCACAGCTTTGGTACTACCGGAATGCTGCACGGCTCTGGTCTGTACGGACGGTACCATCTCCGAACACAATGTGGGCGAACCGGGAGCTAGGAATTGTAAGTATAAGTTGCTTTACAGTGTTCGTAAGTATAAGTTGCTTTACAGTGTTTGTTTTCTAAAGATAAAGTTTATTCTAACTTACAGTAGATATAATTGCTAGATATATATTTTGTTTTCCTGATGCTATTCCTTCATAATTTCTTAAAGCCATCGCCGGATTTTAATCTCGCTGAAACTAAAGTGTAATGCATCTGAATTATTGGTTAATATGAAAGATTAACTAAAATATAGTTAACAGATGTATAAAAGTTCGGGGTTCCTATCGTATACTTCATTGCTATATAATTTTGTTTTCCTCTGATTTTTTTTTTTTTTTTTTCACCTAACTTAAAAACCTAACTTATCTAACTTAAATGTATTTGGGGCTATTAGGTTAGTTTTTTGGTTAGGTTAATGACTAAAACCAATTTTTTTTATTTTATTTTCAAGGACTAAACTAAATTCCCGAGGATAAAAATTATATAGCAATGAAGCATATGATAGGAACACCAAATTAGTATTAGAAATGTATGACTTATATTGTCGTTAATCCTACAGAAATACCAAATTATTAAACCTTCACTTTTGACAGACTAAAAGTGCCCAGGATCTTAAATTTATGCTTAAAGAGGTACAGGCGAGAATTGTTAGGCAAAAACACTGAAGGGGGAAGTGTACAGACTGGGTAAACTAATGTTCAATAATTTTTATAAACCTGAGTATGAAAGGGAATGGGAAAATTTATAGAATAGACCACAAACATACAAATAAAACATTAAAATAAAGATTGCTGTACACAAAATACAAAACTTATAGAAATATACTGTATATAATAGAATGAAGATTGCTAGTTTATGATTTAGGATATTAGTTTAGTGACTCTCATTATGTCCTTGAGGTTGTGAGTTTGACGGAACCCTGTACCCTGACGGAACCTACCTACCAGGCCACTGTGTTCAGCTACAGTGTGTTAGGGGCTACTGGTCGTACATAAAGGTGGAAGAGTGCTGTGAGTATAGAATTTTTGATTTCCATAGTTTGTTTGAATACCTCTGGACAGGTTCTTATTAAACTAAAGACAAAGGTGCTGCTTGACTCATTCTGGATGGGGCTAGTCACCTGACCGGCAGGTTTTTCCGGCTATTATGTGGCCTGTGAGCCGGGCCAGCTGTTGCGGGCAGGAGTCAACCGGAGCCGACTGGTCCCGTGGAGACAGATGGGTAAGAGACGCACTTGCAGTGTCGAACCTGGCAAACTGCTCAATTTAGAGATTTGTGCCCTTCGTTTGAAAGCTAACTAGAAGTCTTATTTTTTTTTTATTTAAGTGTTTTGAATGCTCTATTATAGTCTGTTTGCCACTTGCATGTCCTATAGGTAATTACCTTGTTGTGAGAAGTGTATTGTTTGTTGGTAGTTTCTTACTAATGTGTCTAAAGAAAGTTTAGCTTGGTTGCCGGATCGGCAACTTTGGGGAAATTAGGTAATTTGCATAAATCCAAAATGGCAGATTCAGACTGCGGCGGATTACAACTTTTTAACCAATTAACTTACAATCACTTGTGGTGTGAGTTTTCCATACATTTCTGACCTGAGTAATCGATATCTAGTCAGTTTTGTGATTTGGAATCAAATTAAAAAGTTAAATATTTGTGTTTAATTTTATATATTTTGTTATTTTATTCCATCCAATGATTATGCAGAACTTAAATATATGAACTAAAAATAGATAACTATGTTTGACCACACCATTACTGGAACTCTAGTCACTCCTTTTCCTAAGTTGTAGTTACTTAGCACTTTAAGCAGTTGCAGCTTCTTATGCTTATTTCTCATGATGGCATCTCTACTAGGAAGTGGTGTGTTGATAGTGAGGTTGTAGTTGGAGCCGAGGCCAGCAAGTCTCTTACGCTTATGGTTCTTTGCAGAAACTCTGTATTTGTCAAAGGCTAAGATCTTCAACCTGGTCTTGATGGACTTAACTATGACTGATGCATTGCCTTTTGATGGCCAAGCAATGTGGTAAGCAATGTGGTAAACAATCTGGCTAATGTCGACTATGGTGACTTCTGGTAGCATTGGTTATGTTCTCTACAGTTTCCAAGCCAGCGGTGCTTTTCTACTTTTTCTCAGGCAACCATACTCATCAGTAAGGGAGGGCAGTATGGGACACAACCCTTACTGGGAAAATGGGTGCTATTTTCATGTGCTGCTGTTGTAAGACTGTCAACAACTTGAAGATAGTTTCTAGGTCTAAGATCATCTTTTCTCCATCTTTCACCCCTTTCCTCCAGGCTCGCCATCCTAAGGACATTATTGAGATCCGGGGGATCTGGCCGAAAAAGTCTTAATAGGCTAGCCCTACCTTTGTTATTTCAACTGCTAGAGAATTCACACGCATCTCGAAACAGTTTCGTATCTGTAGACTGGCGTTACCTAGAGCTCTAGGTCAACTGGTTCAGTTGTGATGACAATTTCCGTGGAGCTCATTTTGCCGCAATTTTAGCAATATCTCCATAATGACTAATCTTTTTCTCCAAAACAATGAACTACAAAAGTCTGGGTTCTCCTTTATTTCGAAGGAGAGTCGCTCAGACAAGCTTAGTTTATATACGGTTCGACGCATGGCTCTCCAACAAAGCTTAACCCCTTCAGACTCATATGACACGGAGGTTGCCAGATTAGTAATAAGAAATAGTTCTCTCACTCTTATAATTCCCTCTCCAAAATTAGTTATCTGCCCACAGCTAACTCAAGACAACTGCAGAGGTTGAAGTAACTAAACTAAAGTTTTCTAAATACCCCTGGTGGTAAAAAAGGTTTTAAAGTATCTCTAATAGGATCAAAATCGCGTCATATGTCTGAGAGGGTTAATAGGCTTTCAAGCTTATGGATTTTATAATGACACCCGGTCTCCAGCCCATCTGCCGCGGTGTCATTTTAAAATGACAACCGGGGAGGTGTTAAGACCGACATTTAACTACCAAACTCTATGGTTATTGGATATAGGCACCTATTATAATGTGCACAACCCATGATTGTATATAGCCTATTTTAGAAATTTAATTGGTGTAGAAAAGGATGCCTGATGAAACCATCCTATAGTCTGTTGGTTGCTTACACCTATTTAAACTCTAAAACTCTGGCTCTTTCTGAATTGTTGGTCGCGACTATTCTGCGTATGAAGTTCCTACTGTTAATTTTGGAGAAATCTAATTGAGCTTCATTAACTCCTTCAGACATTATGTTCCAATAAGTCAGGAGGCGAGAGCCCCGGGATCATTGCCACTGCCTCACACTACACTCACAACAACACTGCGGCCGTTCGAATTATCGGAGGTGGCTGAGGTTGCCACCAACGGTTTTATCGTAAGGTAACTAATCGAACTTGCTGTGCTCCATATGACGCAATCGCGTCATATATGTCTGAGGGAGTTAATGTCCTTTAAGTCTAAAGTTCTTTAAATATATGTTGCCTAAATTTCATTGTTCATGCAATTCTGATCCCCCTCAACCTTCCATAACTCTAAGGACTAAAAACTGCTGACTTTTGTACCATTTGGAAAGATTGTAAATGGGGGTGAACCATTTTAGAAATTTTAGTGCAGCTTTAACCATAAATGTTTTGTCCCAATAAGATTAGTATTTAACTATTTAGAAGTTTGATATATTTAACAATCTCTAGGTACAGCAACGATACCGGTGCCAGATGGGTCCGTATGTCTGTTGCCAGCGTCTCCAGGACAGTGTCAAGAGTCACTCCCCCGCTACTTCTACTTCTCCGCCACCGGACAGTGTCACTTCTTCCACTACACTGGCTGTGGGGGTAACGGCAACAACTTCCTGTCCATGCAAGAGTGCCAAGCAACCTGTGAAGGAACGCCCAGTAAGTAGAGTTGACTTTGTGAATAGTTATATTTTGGCCGATGAAACATTTTTTTGCTTTCGCGATTTCTCTATCTTTCTCTCGCCATCTTTCTCTCGCCATCTCTTTCTCTCGCCATCTCTTTCTCTCGCCATCTCTATCGCATTTTTTTTTTGTAAAGTATAAAGCGGTCTTGGGTAATTCAATTAGCCTTAAACTGAAAGATAGGATTTTAATGAATTCAATCCTTGACAGAACTGGAAAAGACACGGCAGATGGTAAACTTATTTTGAGGTAATTTGAGGGAAGATTAACTCCTTTAGACTCTTATGACGCGGAGGTTGCCAGATAAACTATAAGAAATAGTTCTCTCGCTCTTATAATTAACTCTCCAAAATTAAGTTTTCTGCCCACAGCTAACTCAAAGACAACTACAGAGGTTGAAGTAACTAAACTAAAGGTTTCTAAATACCCCTGATTGTAACTAAGGTTTTAAAGTATCTCTAATAGGCTCAAAATAGCGTCATGTCAGAGGGTTAAACGCGAACCTCTTTTCTCTTTGGCTTTTATCCATTCGGCCCACTATTAAGACTTTTACCCCCATCCAAGTGTCAATATTATCCTGGAGAGCGGTAGCGAGCCAGCATATGTTTTGTTTTTACCGCAATCTAAATTTGTAATTTTTCGATACAAAAATGTGTCTGCGAAGCCGGATTTCTCCCTACAATGCGGTCTCTATCGCTAGCCAGGAAGAAATTGACACTTGGATGGGTATAAATCTTAAAACGGTTGACTGAATGGGGCCGAATGGATAATAGTCAGGAAAAGGATCGAGAGAAAGATTAAAAGAAAAGCCGGTGACTCTTATTAACAGTTAGAAAAGTCAAATGTGAATTAAAGGGTAATGGTAAAATAAGGGAGACTGAGTATGGTGCGGAAGCTGGAAGAGTGAAACTAATACATACATAAGTTATACAAGCTTGACTGTATGCAGAAGGAAGCATATTAACCCTTTCACGTTTTTATGATTGAGGTTGCCAGATTAGCAATAATAGTTCTCACACTTATAATTACCTCTAAAATTAGTTTTCTGCCCACAGCTAACGCAAAGACCACTGCAGAGGTTGAAGTAACTAAATTAAAGGTTTCTAAATACCCCTGATGGTAACAAAGGCTTTAACATGTCCCCCAATAGGCTCAAAATTGCGTCTTATGTCGAAGAGTGTTAATCAGAAAGTAACTCTAGAATATTTTACTCTAACTATATTTCTAAGTTCTATCTATTCTTCACCTATTATTACACACCCCAATACCCTCAAAGTTAACCCTCCAATTAGTCTTCCATTCCAAAGTCTCAAATTCCTCCAATCTATTAGTCAGTTTCTATCTTTACTCTAGCCGTCAGTCTGTCTCATGGTTGAAACCAAGCGCTTATCTTTTATACTGCATTTCCTATTTCTCAACTTATTCCTCTATCCAAAACTCTACTCTTACTTTTCTATAGCCATCTGATCTGACTACTTTCCCTAAAATGTTCTGGAAAGCGATTTAGAAGGCCTGAGCGATAACTACTGCAATGGTAGATAACTGGTCATTGATTGGGGCTTCAACATTAAGCTACATATCTGACTGGAAACTGCTGATAATGGATGGATACTACCAAACTATTGAGGGACAATTTCATTTTAGCGGAGTTTCTTTAATATTTTTTTGGAATTTACCAGCTTAATTTCCACATCTAAGAATAACTATAAAATTAAGAACTATAGAAATAAAGTTACTTGATGGAATTCTTGCAAACAAACTCGAATATTGGGTAAAATAGAAATCTCTTCTCTTAGATGATTTTTTTTTTTTGTAATTGGAAAGACTCTCTGTAGGCTTACTTTTTAGCGTGTTTAAAACTTTATCAACACTTAAAGGTAGTGATGCAAGAGTTAAGATAAACATTTAATAATTGCCAACCTACAGTTTTCTTGCAAACTGCAATATCATTGAAATAATTAACTATGTTCAGGAGCAATTTATAGAGGCCTTCCTAAGGGGTAAGGTCCCCATTAATTACTCTTTACATTAGTCTATACATTAGGCTACCATAGCGCATTTGGAATATATGTAAATGCTCGGATTAATATGGAGGATTCAAAACTGCATAACAAATCTTAGGCTTGTCCATATTTCTTTAATTGTCTCGCGGAATTTCGGTGAGGGTATCCTGAGTTTTAGTCTTCTGAGTGCCACCTGTATAAGTTTATTTCATTAATTGAGTTTAGATGTGAAGTTGGTTGGTGTAAAAAAAATAAGTATTTTGTAGATTGTCTACACCGGACCTGTGAAGTCACAGGAGTATACTCATCCTGGACTGGATGGTGGACTTGCACTCCTATGAAGTCCCAGGTCCGGTGTAGAAGATTCACAAAATCCTTTTACCATAGTTAATAATTATTTCTGTGCCATTGCATTTTTAAAGATAATGATATGCAGGTTGCCAATTATTATTCAATTTTTATTTCAACCCATGCACCACTACCTTTAAATATATAGAATTCCTTTTCGACCAAGTTTGGCATGGAGAGGCTGAGATTAACTATTTTCAGGTACTGCAATGACTACCTATCCCACCCCCCGGCCCACCTATCCCACCCCCGGGCCCACCTATCCCACCCCCGGGCCCACCTATCCCACCCCCGGGCCCACCTATCCCACCCCCGGGCCCACCTATCCCACCCCCGGGCCCACCTATCCCACCCCCGGGCCCACCTATCCCACCCCCGGGCCCACCTATCCCACCCCCGACCCACCTATCCCACCCCCCGGCCCACTATCCCACCCCCCAGCCCACCTATCCCACCCCCCGGCCCACCTATCCCACCCCCCGGCCCACCTATCCCACCACCCCAGTCCAGTGCCTCCAACCAGCAGAGCAGGGACCTTGCACCACCTATACTCTTCGCTATGCCTTCAACGTGGACACTGCTACCTGTACAGCCTTTGTTTATGGTGGTTGTGAAGGCAATGACAACAACTTCGATGATGTACATCAGTGTTTAGATACTTGTCTTACAGGTATGCTATGCCGCAGAGTTTCCTTATGTATTTAGCCTACTTGGATGTATAGTTTAAACTTGGACAAATTAAAGACCGAGTGCCCCACACGAAGCACAGTTTCGGCCTCGCATCCTAATGGTGGCGCTCCAGGCAGCCCTGTTAAGAGCTGCCTCATTTGTCAGGTTCTTTGATTTAAGATGAAGACTAAAAAGTCCGATCCCAAGTCATTCTTGGTCCGCCCCTTGATGCATCTCTCCAGGGGCGGTCCTAGTTTAAAAAATGTATAACTTCGTTCTATAAAAAGGTGAAGTTAGGTTATGCTTGTCTAAAATTTTCAGATCTGTCTATGCCTGCTATATTAACCCTTTCACGCTTTTATGACTCAGAGGTTGCCAGATTAGAAATAAGAAAGTTCTCTCTTATAATTAACTCACTAAAATTAGTTTTTTGCCCATGGCTATCTCAAAAGACAACTGCAGAGGTTGAAGTAACTAAAACTACAAGTTTCTAAATACCCCTGATGGTAACAAATGCTTTAAAGTATCTCCAATAGGCTCACAATCGCGGCATATGTCTGAGAGGATTAAGTTGCCGTGTGGAGACTGCCAATCAACCATTGCATTCCTGCTCGGGTATGTAACTTTGACGGTTTCGGTCGTGATCAAACTCCGTAACCATAGCAAAATAAGAGCCGCATAACTGCCATAATATTTAATATAACTTTAGTACCAAGATCCCTTCTGTGACTATTAACAAACTCTTTCATGCACAGGACGCGATTTGCATCCTTTTAGCGATAATTAAAAGTCATTGTTACAATGGGGAAGCGTTTTGAAACTTTTAGTTTATTTAAGTCAACCGCTGCAGTAGTCTTTGAGTGAGGTGTGGGCAGAAAACAATTAGGAGATTGAGCGAACTCTATTCATGAATGCTAAACGGCAACCCTAGAGTCTACAGGATAGAGGGTTAATGATTTTGAATACATTTTAAAGTTACTAGACTAATCTTCACATTTGTATTTTCACTAACTCAATGACTTTTACACCAACAGGGTCCAGCACTCTTCCTTCCAGCACCCCCTTCACCCTTCCCCCGTCCACCCTCCCCAAGCAGTGCCTCTACCCTCAGGACCCCGGGCCTTGCTATGCAGCAATAACTCGCTATTACTATGATTGGGTCTCTGGCGCCTGTAGGACCTTCATCTTTGGTGGCTGTCAAGGAAATTCTAATAACTTCCAAACTCTCCAAGAGTGTATGGCGGTTTGCAGAGTGTATTAGTGTGAGTATAGACAAGTGGGGTGATAAGTATACTATATCCTATAGCTTTCATATACACTACATATGGTAGTTTGCTCATTATCATACTAGAATTTGTCCAGCAAATAGTGTTGTGATGACCCAAGGCCAAAACCGGGATGTTTCTAGTCCCCTTGGCTGTTTAAGACTTACATGACCGGAGTGATAAACTTAGGACAATGGAGCTAGGCTCTAATAGAGGAAATGTTTTCACTATATATGCAGACGATGCAGTCATGATAGTTAATGGAATTGGGGGAAGTCTTGAAGTATATAGGAATTGTGAAGTGTACTGTGAAAGTCTTGTAAAATGAAGGGAGAATGGAGAATTAAATTTTATCCTGGAAGGTGGAATATTCTGTAAAGTGAAAAGTTCCTGAAGAACGGTTTAGTGTTCAAGCCCATTAGTATCCAAAACTATAAACTGTTGATTTTTTCAGAATGGCTACTCTTATGAAGAGGCTAGATGGTTTAGTATTTTGGACTGGAAAAAAAAAAGTTTTGGGCATTGATTGTATTGATAAAGAGAAGCACTTCGAGGTGGTTCGATAATGTTTAGAGGATGGATGGGGACTGAAAGCGAAGACTGCTACATGGAAGTTAAGAGTGAAACTTCTGGTAGTACAAGATTACTTGAGGTATGGGAGAACTTTTCAGGAAATATCTTTGCTAAACACTTCTACATACTGTAGTGGAAGGGGCCTTATGGTACGGGCAAAGGAATGGCATCTGAACAAAGTAGCCTGGAAATGTTTGGCATGGCCATACTTTAAAGAGTTGCCCAGGGGAAGGAATCAAGGATGCAGATTCTATAGATTCTTGCAAGTCCTTAGTCTTTACTCCAGTGGGAATATAGTTCTTATGGTCTGATTTATTTACTGATCAAAATATTCTGTAGGTCATTAGTAACTAATGCGAATTTCATTTTCAATTTCCAAATGTGTTAATGATTCTAGTTCTATTGGCTGTACTTAAACTGATCTATGCTTACCGGATTTTATTTTCCCAGGCTGCCCACAACGGAACCAGCAATCTTCTTGAGTTTGAATTGACTTGCAAGCCGACCTCGGCCGTTTGCAAATAGTGTCTGTGCGTGCAAGGAAATTTATATAAATAATAAATATTTATTTAACATTTGAAAGTTTACTATAGGGCCTAAATATATGTATAATTAACTAAACTTTTACTTTTATTCTCTAACTTTATGCATCTATAAATTATATTGTGTGAATGTTTTTGTTCATCGTTTTGTGTTCTCCCTATTGTGGCAGTCTTGAGCCGGCCGCCCCCCCCCCCCCCCTCCCCCCAAAAAAAAAGGGAAGGTGGGGATTGGGCCTGAGCATATACAGTAGATAGATGTTGAACTGTATTATTCGATGTTGCCAAAGGAATTTAGTCTTGCAGTGCTGTAATTTCAAATTATAAATAATTCTCATTGATGACTAAAGGGGGTATCTCACTGCGATTTTTCAATGGCGAACGGCCAGAGACCGAGGGGGACGGGATTTTTTTGTCTGTTCCAAAAATAGCCATATTCGCTCTAACATTCTCCAATTGTCGCTAAAATCGCACTACGGTCGCCCTAGCGTCTCCCATGTTCACCCAGATTCGCAGTTAAATTTTGAGCATACCCAAAAACTTGCAGCGCACTGAAAATGTTGGCGAATGTTTGCCCTTTGTCTCGTTTCATTCGCCCTTGGTTGCACTAGTCTCACAGATTCGCCAATTTGCAAATTCCAATTATTAGCAACGCTGCTTTTTGAGCGAATAGACTGTAGCGAAAGTGTCTACGAATTATTGCAAATGCCATACGAATGACTTGCGACCTGTGGCGAACCGAGGTGATTGGTGGGTTTCTATGTGATTGTTTATGTCTCGCACTATAGTGAGTCTTTTCAACTGACGGTAAAAAAAAATTCCAAGTTCCCATCAGGATTTCTGTTATTTTGAAGATTTTTTAGTGAAATGTGGTGCTAATATATAAACTTGGACTTAACTGCTTCACCCCCATAACTTTCATTCTGGCTAAAGATAGAAGATTGTATACAGTTTCAAGAAGACTTATGTTATTCAGAGGGTTTGAGATCGTATTTAGCCATAAGAGTCCTAGAGTTAGAATATATACTAAAGAACATCGTATATTGTTAACCAGAATATGATTAAATTAAGTCATGGTGGTTAAGGGCTTAATATGATTTAGAAAAATTATTTAATATTTTTCAAAGTATCGAGAAATGGGCTTCAATACGGTCAGATGAAATGAAACTTGAGTATACCGTATATACCGGCGTATAAAGACAAAATTCTAAGCCTTCAATAAACCCTGCAAAACCATGGGTAGTCTTGTACAAAGAATATCATTTCAATGAAAGTTCATTTGGAGCGCAGATTCATCAGCTGATTTTCAGAGTGACTAAAATCGGCGAAATACGATAATTTAATAATCCGTACTATATACATAACAGAAAGTTATGTATACTTACCTAATTAATTCTTCATATTTCCTAATAAACTTCTATAAAGAGTTATAAGTTCAAATTAAAAGTCCGTATACCGGAACCATTACCAAAACACGTGTTGTGTGTGTTATTGTTGTGACTATGTCGAGTGTGTATGTGAGGCATAGTTATGTCCAAAGGCCCTGTCTAAGCTGTAAGCTCTAAGGGAACGTTCGAATGGGGCGAACTTCTTAAAATTTCACAAGGAATGGTGCTAAACATTACTGAGAAAGGAGTTTAGAATAAAATTCTTAAAGTGGAAATCTCTTTAAATCGACAAATTATAACTAATTAGTGGAAACTAAATATAATTGTGTTAATTTAATAGTTACTACTACTTAACCCTTTGAAGATTAAGACGCATTCTGACAGTATATTCTGACTAACTTTAGAAAATGTTATCTAGCTTTGGAATGATCTGTGGAACTAGAGGGGTAAAGAGTATCTCAATTAACCTTCGGACTTCCATCTACAAGTCTTAATCTGAATACAATAGTCTTCTAATTGCAAGGAAATTAAAATTATTAATTGTATCTTGAGTGGGAATACGCTTATTCCATAGATGCACAGACAGACATACCCACACAATTATATTTAAATTTTGATTAGAGGGCATATGTTTTTGTAATAGACCTTCTGTAAACTAGATTGTGAACTTCGAACGAAAATATAAAACCGTTAATGTTCTCTATGAGACTGTTAATTGTTCAGAATAATTAGTCTGTATCATTTTTGTTCTCCCAAGTATTGTTCAGATATTTCAGGGTAAAGCTTGTACACATTGATCCATAGATACACACACACACACCTGTCCAGCTTTTCCACATTTCGCATTTTCACACACACACACACACACACACACACACACACACACACACACACACACAATGTCCAGCTCTAACACATTTCGCCTTTTTACACACACAAACACAGACCCACTGCATTCGCCATTAGTCTCACAACCTCCGCGGTTTAATCACATTACATCGTCCAACAATCGCCGTGCATTCGCTATTTTCACCATCATCGTTTGCCACTTTCGCCCTCAATTGTCGCACACCATTAGTAATTTTCGCCAAAAAATTCCCCATATTCGCACTTTGGTCTTACTTCTGTCGCACTGCAATCGATAAAATTAGCAATTTTCGCTTTCATTCACTTCTGAAAAAACTCTATTCGCCTCTAATTTTGGGACATGGAAAAAAAAAACACGGTCGCACGGCATTCGCCATCGAAAAGTCTCAGTGGGATACCCCCTTAAGGTCTTGAGTGAATGTTATAAATTGTACATCCTGGAGTCTTGGAACTAAACTCCTGGTAAGAATACAGTCTTGGCTAAACGGCCTCCCTTTATTCACATTGGGTTAAATATTACTAGTTCGGAATATAGGAGGTAGCAGAAGTAAGGAACTGTCCTTGCAATGGACAGACGAAACTGGACGAACTATGGGTGGGAACAGGGTCCAGAGAATATAGGGTCAACCCACCGCTCAAAGAAAACGCGCTGTCTTTCGCGCATGACTTCATTCTCCCACAGTGGGGACAGAGGCTAGGGGTCCGTGGGAGGTCGGTCAGTTCATTCACTTTGAGAACTCAATCACGAACATACAGGTGAAACAAAGCGGATGTTTTATAATTCTAGTTGTGTGTGGTATGATAATGATTTAGAATTATGAATGCTAAGATACCTATCTTGAAATATATAGCATAAAAACAATGATGTTAGTTACTATACAGTTAACCCATAAAGTACCGGTGATGTCCTTTTCTTTATTGTGTAGCCACTATTAGACCATTGTATTCAGATTAGGAAGGACTTCTAGCAATAATATGGCTTCCAACAATCTCAACCAACATTTTTAACTACCGTAGATCCTTCCGAAGCTGCATAATATCGTATTAATATATCCAAGCTAGAATACAATATAACCCGTAGCTGGTACTCAAAGGCTTAACTAACTAAATCAGCAGTTGAGACAATTACAATGTGTGTGTGTATTTACCTATTTGCCTATTTGTAGTTTACAGGAATTGAGCAGCGCTCGTGTTCTGTCTTAGTTACTTTATAATCAATCCATTTTACTTAGACAAGTATCGTAATGGATATTCCCAGTTCCCAGTATTTTGGACTAATATGTGTGTGTTTGTGTGTATTTACCTATTTGTAGTTTACAGGAATTGAGCAGTGTGTGTTAAGAGGTTTAAATATATCAGGGCTCTTATTCATTGGACTAGTAATGGCATAAATGCTACAACGGAAAGCGCTAGATCCAACCTCTGATGTATATTCCCAGTGAACAAAGAACACAAATACTCTACAGAGTTCTATATGCAATAATAGGCTATCAAACTCAATAAATGTGCGTCAACTCTAGGCTTAATGTTATGTGAAAACGGCCTATTACTACCTATAACGGAAGGTGCTTGGTTATGGTATGCAAAGTAAGGTGGTAAGAGAAGTTACAGCTTACGTTACTTTAATCAATAAATGTCAGGCACTCCTGCATGAAAGAAAGTGCACTAAAGTCCTTCAACACCAACAAGGAATCTTTTAATGTTAGATGCTATAAAGATGCTAGTGTCGGAAATGGAACTCAAAAAGGCAGGCAGCGGAACAATGCTTGTGCAGGCTATGCACACAAAAAGGCGAATATATAATGCCGTCGGAGCCAAGAATATCCTAAACACTACAACAATAATAATCGCCACGACAATGCAGTATTCCTATCAACAAAAGAGCCTAAGTCGTTTGTGTCTCCATACATCAAACTAGGCTGCGAAATTCTTATGTAATCATAAATGGGTATGCATAAAGAGTAATTAGGTTAATATACTTAATGTCTACTGTGACTGATAAAGTCTAGCTAGAGTCAATGATACTGGTGCGCATGGCATGCCGCATAGCCTAGTGCAAATCTCAAGTCTGTGCGTCAAATATTACGTTATAGGGAAGGGTAGCTCTCTTGAGAAACTTTAATACCGAAGTATTAAGCGTTCTCCTGGCGTACCTCAAAGACAAACGAGCTTAGAACAGTGCAGAATGGTATAGGCAAAAAGCCCTCATTCGTGCATGCTCTACTCTCAATGGCACACAGACTAGAATTTACTCAATCAACTCCAGTTCTCAGGTATTTCGTGCAGCTTTTTCCTAAAGCCAGCACTCGTAGGAAACTATACCTTATAATATCAGACCCCTAGTCTAGCATTATCTAATCCAGCAGAACACTAATGATTATAGGAAGCGGTACTAAACAATATGAATGCCAACCAATGCTTCGTGATCAACTTATCTTAACACTAACATACATGGGTTATATCAGACCTTAACGCACAATACAACTGGCCAGCATGAAGCTGATTTTGCAGAGTTAACCAGAGGGGGTATAATATTAACCCGTGGAGCCCCGGCTAGTTTTGTAATGTTTGCGCACCAGAACCCGGCCGGTTTTCAAAAAATGGTTTTATTCCAGAAACTATAGCGAATGGGTTAGGAATGAAGGAAAAACTGCTCAAAAAGCTTAAAAAATGGTCCTACAGAGCCCCCGAAAATGGATTTTACAAGAGTAAAAAATTGAAGGCAATTATCCCAAAAAACCAGGTTATTGCTCGCGCGCACGCACGTGGACTTTGAGAGTTTTCAACCATCGGCACGGTTGCGTGGGATACGTACACAGTTCCCATACAAATCTGAGCCCTCTTGAGTGGCTACACCTGAGGTCACGGTCGGCGCAATTAGGGTGACGCGCCAGGCGCGTCTCTGGGGCTGTGCGTTACATACATCGCCGACGCGTCAGGCGCGTCGCTGGGGCTGTACGGGTTAATAACAGGTGGTGAAAGATATGGAAAATGAGAGGGATAGGCAGAGGAAAAGATTCTCAGGTGCAGACGGAGGACAGGTATCAAAGGATAAAGAGAGATGCGTTCTAGAAACCAGATCTGAGAGAGAGTGGCGAGGAACCTGTATATATACCGGGACTAGTTTGCACCGCGCAGAGTACCGCGGTAACAAGTCCTCTGGCAAAGAAGCTAGCAACATGGTAAGGACCTCCCTCAACCAACCCCCACGAGGCAGCCAGCCGTGACGTCATCGAGCGGGACAAAAACACTGCGCGCCCCCTCTCACTCTGTTCTACTCTCTCTCTCTCTCTCTCAGATCCCATCATTACTAGTTTATGATAAAACATATACTTTACAATTAAATATATAAAGCCTTGACATGGGTGAAAACAAAGAGCCTTTCTGGACTGCCCATGACACGAGCTTTCATATGAAATAAAGCACACCTTAATACATAAACTGTAGCCACATGCACTGCCCTGGCGATCCTAGCGAGTCACTGTAGGACAAGCCATGCGGTTCTAACGGAGTGGTTAACGTCACAGTGTGTGTGTGAATTGAATTGAGTTTATTTTGCTCAGACTTTTACAAAAAGTATGGAGCACAGCCCCTTACATGCTACACATGTACAATATGCCTTTGCCAACTAAATTAGCGTACACGTAAATACACTGGTACATCTTAAGCAAACTATATTAAATATCCTAAGACTTGGTCTATCTATACATAGTAAACGTTCTTTTGAGAAGAGGTGACAGATTCCTCATACATTTTAAGTTAGTATTATTCATTAACGGTATATATTTATACTGTGTTGGGTTATGCTTGTAGTAATGAGAAATATACCTATTCCTTAACTGTACAATATCCTCATTTTGACATATAAACAACAAATTATATTCGTCCCGCACCACATTCTCATTACATTTAGTACACACCCTGTCTTCTCTATCAATATTTCTGTGTCTACCAGTATTAACTGGTAATTTATTATTACTTGCTCTCAGTTTACTTATAGCTAGTCTCTCTCCCTTATCCAATTTCGCAAGTTAATCCTCCATACTGAAGACAAATGTATAAGTTCTATAGCTACTACAAATGGCCCTACTTGACAAATTACTATTCCATTTTGTTATCCGTTGATCTTTAAGCTGTTGTTCTACCCAATCTGAACCAGGCTGGGGTTATTACATTGTGTGACAACCAGACTCCAGACATCCCAGTCATTACAAATACTGTTAACACAATTCAACCAAGGTGAAGTATAAACACCAACCTGATCCAAATGTAACAAACACTTGTACATTATATAACTTAACTTACCGTACTTGTTTTACCAGTAATTAATCTCACCCAGTAACCGATCATTGAACACTTAATATTTATGTCTATAGGATATTCACCAAGTTCACCATACAACATGTCATTACTAGTATGCTTATGAACATGTAATGTATGCTTTAAAAACCTCAAATGAAGCTATTCTAATTTTCTAATAACATAATGTCCCCATACCTCAGCAGCATACAGTACAACATAACTGGTCGAACCATTGCTTTAAACAATTCCAGCTGTATATCAACTGGTAAATTAAATGTTCTGCATTTACTAATCAATGAATACATAGCCCTTGTAGCTTGCTGTTTTAATTCTAATTCGTGTGTGTGTGTGTGTGTGTGTTAGTGAGTGCGTAAGTGTATGTGCGTGCGTGAGTGTGTGTGTCCCTTCTACTTGGCAGAAAATTCATAGGGCATTAACAAAATTTATCAGCTTAACATTGACAAGCTAGAATTCAACACACACACTCATGGTTTGTAAAATGCAGTCCTTTTGTCATGATAAAGGTGAGAAAGATACGCATACACAAACACTCATTCCCACTATCCCATACACTCACAGATTTTCACTCAGATCAACACACACACACACACACATCACCGCTTGTCCACACACACAAACACAAGTCTGTGTGCGTATTTGTGTGTGTGTCCGTTCCTTCACTAATGACATTATAATAATTATGCCCTTCCTTAGGAATAAGTAGCCCCTAATCAGGTATCAACCACTCCCACTCTCTCTCTCTCATATGAAGTTAATGTAAGCACTTTCTTGGTGTAGCCTATAGCCTACATGTTATTCATTAGTATGCTCGCTATCATCCATAATACAGGGTGTCCATAAAGTCTCTTTACAATTTAAAAAAATTATTACCAAGGCAATTGATGAGATATTTTAATCAGATTTGTTGTATGTACTCGGTGGTTATCAAAGTTTGTAATAACATTGCATTTGTCCATTGGTCCATTTTCATTCCACGAGAAAAAAATTACTGCAAATGTTTACCTTGACCTTTTGACTGAATATGTGGCACCACAACTATATGACCTTCAACCAACCATCATTTATCAGCAAGATGGTGCACCACCACATTGGGGACTGCGTGTTCGTGAGTTCCTAAATCAAACATTCACAGACCGGTAGATTGGAAGGGATGGCCCGATTCCCTGGCCACCTCGTTCACCAGATATCACTCCCGTGGACTTCTTTCTATGGGGTTATGTTAAAGATATCGTGTATCGAACAGAGATACGGGACATCACTGACCTAAAGCAAAAGATCACTGATGCCATTGCGACCATTGATGAGGCTATGCTACAGCGAACATGGCAAGAAATCGAGTACCGTCTTGATGTGCTTCGTGCAACTAATGGTGCCCATGTAGAGGTGTACTAAATGAGGCAAACAAAACTTCAATATCTACTCCTCATTTTGTAATAATTTCCACATATTTGTCTGTTCATTTGCTTTTGTAATACATATTTTAAATTGTAAAGAGACTTTATGGACTTTACAGTATATTACCTCATATTTATGCACATTTAATTGTAAAATATACTAAGCTTGATATATTTTAATGTTTTCTTTTGTCCTGTAACATTAAATAAGATTCTATATACACGCATAGTTCAATATATCACAAAAACAAGATGTCTTATATGAGGGGTTCAGGCAGAGCGTGGGGCCTGTATCGTCACTCATTCACAGGTACCTGCGCGTGGGTTGACCCTATATTCTCTGGACCCTGGGTGGGAAAATACAGACGACTTTTCTCTGTAATGTCAACCCTCGGGACCCCTGAGCAGTGCTCTCTGCTACTCGTATTTAAAGGGACGGAGAATCCGTTGGTCAACCCCCTCCCCCTCCATTCCTCCTCACCCACAACTTTCCCTTTAGTGAGCCTATTCACCGCGCTCAGCTGACTTTGACAAGAGGGCTATGGGACTTCTTACAAGAAATATAATACATACAGAATAATAAAATAATAGGCTAATATTACTAATACTATTACTAATACTAATAAAGTAGACGTGCCGTTTCGCCCAAAATCAAAACGGCATACCCAACTCTGTGATGGGTTACCATCATCACAAAAACCATCATCAATTACAATCATCACTACTACTGCCATCATCACTACAACTGCCACAATCATCATGACTACTGTCATCATCACCATTACTATGATCATCACTACTACAATTACAATCATCAGTACTACCCTCACCATCATCACTATTACTGTCAACATTGTCACTACCATCTTAATCACTACTATCATCATTGATACTACAACTATCAACCATCATTACTACTATCATCACCACCATCTTACAATTATCATTACTCCTGACACCATCATCACTACTACTGCCATCATCACCATTACTATGATCATCACAACTATTGCCATCATCACTACAACCATCACCATCATCACTAATACTCACACTATCATCACAGAAAGCCTCGCAGGGAATAGGTCAAGGTGGACGGTGGGGGTCCTGAAGGGGGGGCAAACAAATTTTAACCCTTAATTAGCGGCTCACCACATAAGTCAAGTTAAATAAAGCTGGACTATGTGGCGGCGCTCGACATAGGTCGAGTGGCAATTTCAGCACGTAATGTTGCTGAGAGAGAGAGACAAGTGGTGGCAGGAGACTAGCGAGCGTATGACTGCTCCAGACCACCGCGGCGAACCTACTGACACGAATCTCAGCTCCCTCCTCCCTCTCTCACTCGCTACATACTGAATTATATGGGGAAAGTACCGAATTACATGCTTTTTGCACTCGCGTTGCACGGTTATTGCAAGAAAACTAGCCATCATAAAAGGATCGTTATGGTGTCATTCGAAAGCTCTGTTTATGCCCTTTCAGGGATAGGTACTTGTTTTACGTTCTGGGTCTTATTTAGGCATGAAAATGATCACGTAAACAGCCCTATTTTGACTAAAAACACCCCGCTGGGCGGTACATATAAATAAACCGCATAGGCCGCTCGTAAGGTGTTAAGGACCTAATATCATAACTTTTGCACAAATTAAAACAAAATCATAATTTAATTACCGTCGCATTCACGCACCGAAGATTCTTGTGAAGTTTGGTGAAAATCCGTCAAACGGTCTAGGAGGAGTTCTCGGACAGACAGACAGACAGACAGACATTTCGGTTAGACGTGCCGTTTCGCCCAAAATCAAAACGGCATACCCAAATCTGCGATGGGTTACCATCATCACTATTAGTCACTATCATCATTACAATCATCATCACTACTACTATTATAGTCATCACTACTACTCTTACCATCATCACTATGACTCATCATCACTACAACTGTCATCACTACAACTGTCATCATCACTACAACTTTCACCATCATCAATAATACTGACTACCATCATCACTACTATCACTACAACTGTCATCATTACTTGTCACCATCATCACTACTATTATGACCATTATCACTACTACTAGTACTTTCACCATCATATCTACTACTGTCATCATCATCACTACTGTCATTATCATCACTATAACTACAACCATCATCACTACTATTATCACCATCATCACTACTACCACCATCATCCCCACTATTAATACCATCACTTCTAATGTCAACTAAACTAACTTAACCAAACAAATGCATGGCAAGTTATTTTCGCCCCCAGAACGATGGCGTTGCCCCGCCATCATTGCTGGGGAGGGTAGCGCACGCGCGGGAAGGGGGGGGAGGGGGGGGGGGCCAAAACCATATTTTGGACCTAAAATCATAACTATTGCACAAATTCAAAAAATCGTTTTTTTAATTACCGTCGCATTCACGCACTGAATGTTCGTGTGAAGTTTGGTGAAAATCCGTCGAACGGTCTAGGACTCTAGGAGGAGTTATCGGACAGATAGACAGACGTCTCACCATTATCATCACATTTGAGACATGTGTATGATGTGTGGCTTAGGTACAGGGTGGGGGGTGGGTGTCCTGAATGTGGGGGGGGGGGGGGCAAACCCATTTTCTGGACCTAAGATCATAACTATTGCACATTTTCAAAAAAAAAAAAAAAAAAAAAAAATTACCGTCGAATTCACGCACCGAAGGTTCGTGTGAAGTTTGGTGAAAATCCGGCAAACGGTCTAGGAGGAGTTCTCGGACAGACAGACAGACGGACAGACAGACATTTCGGTTAGCATGTACCACTATACGGGGGGCGATACCACTCTGCTTATGCAGAGTTGATAAATTAATTAGAGGTGGTGATAAAGAGCAACATTTTGGAGCTTCCAATATAAAGTAGACGTGCCGTTTCGCCCAAAATCAAAACGGCATACCTAACTCTGCGATGGGTTACCATCATCACTATTAGTCACTATCATCATTACAATCATCATCACTAGTACTATTATAGTCATCACTACTACTCTTACCATCATCACTACGACTCATCATCACTACAACTTTCACCATCATCACTAATACTGTCACCATTGTCACTGCCATCATCACTATAATCACTACAACTGTCATCATTACTTATCACCATCATCACTACTATTATGACCATTATCACTACTACTAGTACTTTCACCATCATATCTACTACTGTCATAATTAACACTACTGTCATTATCATCACTACAACTACAACCATCATCACTACTATTATATCCATCATCACTACTACCACCATCATCCCCACTATTACTACCATCACTTCTAATGTCAACTAAACTAACTTAACCTAATAAATGCGTGGCAAGTTATTTTCGCCCCGTAGGGGCAACGCCATCATTGCTGTGGGGGTAGCGCGGGGGGCGGGGGGGGCGGCAAAACCATATTTTTTACCTAAAATCATAACTATTGTAACTATTGCACAAATTAAAAAAATAATAATAATAATTACTGTCGCATTGACGCACCGTATGTTCGTGTGAAGTTTGGTGAAAATCCGTCAAACGGTCTAGGAGTTATCGGAGAGACAGACGTCTCACCATTATCATCACATCTGAGACATGTGTATGATGTGTGGCTTTCTGTGATGTGTGTGCCCCTACGGGGCACACACACACACACAGGGAATAGGTAAAGGGTGGGTGGTGGGGGTCCTGAAAGGGGGGGGGGGGGGGGGGGGGGGGGGACATTTTTTGGACCAAGATCATAACTATTGCACAAATTTAAAAAAACAAATTTAATTACCGTCGAATTCAGGCACCGAAGGATCGTGTGAAGTTTGGTGAATATCCGTCAAACGGTCTAGGAAGAGTTCTCGGACAGACAGACAGACGGACAGATAGACATTTCGGTTTGCATGTACCACTATACGGGGGGCGATACCACTCTGCTTACGCAGAGTTGATTAAAGGAATTGAATATTCCACAGTACAGTCGGACCAGCTGATGTCCATATAAACACGAATTATTGCAAGTTATTTGGCAGCTACATGATGCTGCAATCACTAGCTATTATGTTAACTGCATAATATAGTAAGTAGACATGCCGTTTTGCCCAAAATCAAAACGGCATACCCAACTCTGCGATCGGTCACCATCATCACTATTAGTCACTATCATCATTAATATCATCAACACTACTACTATTATAAAGTAGACGTGCCGTTTCCCCAAAAATCAAAACGGCATACCCAACTCTGCGAAGGGTTACCATCATTACTAATATTACCACCATCATCACTACTACTATCATCATCACTACAATTATCACCATCATCACTACTATTACCACCATCACTAATATTACCACCATCATCACTACTACTATCATCACTACTACTACTCTCACCATCACCATCATCCCCACTGTTACTACCATCACGTTTAATGTCATCTAAACTAACTTAACCTAACTTAACTTAGCAAATGCGGGGCGACTTGTTTTCGGGTCGTCATCTCCAGTAACCATCACCAACATCACCAATACTTTCAACATCATCACTACTACTATCCTCATCATCTACTACCATCATCACTGCTACTATCACCACCAACTATCAGAACTAGTTTCACAATCACGACTGTTGGCTTGAGAGGGGGGGGGGTGGGGGGGGAGGACGGTGGGGGCCCTGGTTGTTTTGGGAAGAGGGGGGGTGAAGCCATATTTTGGACCTAAAATCATAACTATTGCACATTCAAAAAATATTTTCTTAATTACCGTCTCATTCACTCACCGAATGTTCGTTGGAAGTTTGTGTGAAAATCCGTCGAACGGTCTAGAATGAGTTTTCGGAAAGACAGACATACGTCTCTCTATTATCATCACATCTGAGACATGTGTATGATGTGTGTATGATGTGTGCCCCTACGGGGCACACACATACACAGGGAATAGATACAGGATGGGCGGTGGGGGTCCTGAAAGGGTGGTGGGGGGGAAGGGAGGGGGGATGTTGGAGAGGGGGGAGAGGGAACCATTTGTTGGACCTAAGATCATAACTATTGCACAAATTCAAATAATATTTTTGTAATTACCGTCGAATTCATACACCGAAGGATCGTGTAAAGTTTGGTGAATATTCGTCAAACGGTCTAGGAGGAGTTCTTGGACAGACAGACACGCGGACAGACAGACAGACGGACAGACAGACATTTCGGTTTGCATGTACCACTATACGGGGGGCGATACAACTCTGCTTACGCAGAGTTGATTAAAGAAATCGAACATTCCACAGTACAGTCGGACCAGCTGCTGTCCATATAAACACGAATTAATGCAAGTTATTTGGCAGCTACATGATGCTGCAATCACTAGCTATTATGTTAACTGCATAATAATGTTGTAGACTATTTATTTTATGCATAATGAGGCATTTTATCACAGATAAGACACCTTAGGCCCGTGCGTGAGGATAATATGTTACGGCCAATCACGCACACAATCACGCACACTCAGCGAGGATGATGCTTAGATAGCCTATCACGGGCGTCATTACAAACCTCCACTAGGTGCCAGGTGCACAGCTCACCTGAACGGAGTATAGTAGTGATGATCATAATAGTAGTGAAGATGGTGACAAGTAATGATGATATTTGTAGTGATAAAGATGACAGTAGTGACGATGGTGACAGTATTAATGATGATGGTGAGTATTAGTGATGATGGTGAAAGTTGTAGTGATGATGACAGTAGTAGTGATGATGAGAGATGTAGTGATGATGGTGAGAGTAGTAGTGATGACTATAATAGTAGTAGAGCTGATGATAGTAATGGTGATAGTGATTAGTAGTGATGATGGTGACCCATCGCAGAGTTGGTTATGCCATTTTGATTTTGGACAAAACGGCACGTCTACTTTATTATTTAGGTAAAAGTGATTTCTGCCTCCTGATATATATTATCTAAGCTAGGTTAGACCATTTCTTGGTCTGGCTAGCTAGTGACTTGGCAACTTGTTGCTAAGGTTATGTTGTTTTGTACAGTGACCACTGGTGCAAAACAACATAACCTTAGCAACAAGTTGCCAAGTCACTTGCTAGCCAGATCAAGCAATGGTCTAACCTAGCTTAGATATATATCAGGAGGCAGAAATAACTTTTACCTAAATAATAAAAGTTGTTTTGGACCCGTGGGTCACTGCTTCGAGTCAGCTGATGTGTGTGTGTGTGTTTGTATGTTGCGGACCGTTCGGCACAGTGGTAAACAAAGCCAAACAAGAGATAACAATGAGTTATGCTGACTGATATACATCTAACATAGGTTAGGTCACATTTAACCTAGGTTAAGTCATTTCTTTGTGGAGTTATATAGACTTGGCCTATGTCTTTCAGCAAAAACAGAGTAAACAGACCGCGCCGAGTGGGTAGGCGATCGACGATGCGCATGGCGGGCCTATCTATAGCCTAGGCCTAAGAGTAACTCGATACTACAGAATTACAGTATGGGTTATTCGGCATGCTCTCCCCTCCCCCCCCCCCCCGAGCGTGCCGGATAAACGAGGTTCTACTGTATTAGGTTTTCATTCTTTCCACCGGGCTCGAACCTATAATTTATTAGTGGCCCCTCCATCATTGACGATATGCCTGATATCTCAAGACTGGAGGGGGACATTCGTGACAATATCAAACCACCAAAAGACCATAGGTAGAGACAAAAGAATCGCACATCAAATTTGAGTTCTTTATTGTATACATACAATACAGTATAAAAAATATAAAAGAGAGAAAGCAGTGCGTTACTTCGAAGAAGATCTGCTTTATACATAATGATATGATTCTCACTTTGAGATTCGTAAACTTGTTGTCAGAGAACATACTTCTATACCTGATCAACCTTATTACTTTTTTAAAACTATTTGTACATATATTTTGTACGCTTTACTATATAGATGCAACTAATATAGGTATTTTTACAAAGAAAAAAATATTTATATAGCTGTAAAAACAGCTTGACTTTGTCAAGTGTAACAGCCCGTGACCTTATCATCATGCCCGGCGGAGGGCCGTTAACCTGACAAGCGCGATATAGACGTAGGTGCTAGGGTAGTTATTTGTGCATTTCTAGCCCTGGATTCTGACAGAATTCGTTATATTTACAATATAAACCATTATTTGTTTTCGGTATGCTTTTATTTTACATATATGATGTATATATGAACCTTCAATAGTGCTAAAATAAGTGGGAAAAGCATTTGGGTGGTGAAAAACGAAGATATTGGCCACCCGGTCATAATCTCAGGCGAGAGAGAGAGACAGGCAGCCTTCCCCTCTCGCTGTCTGGGAGTCAACTGAGGAGAGCGGGGCGGTGTGTGCCGGTGTCTGGGTGTTGCATAACGATCTTTTATGCAACCCACTTGTGCTACATTATCGCGGGAGAGAAAAATAACCGATAAATGATGATAATAAGAGGAAAAATAGGTGATAATTGAGGAGGGGAGGGAGGGGGGAATAAGGTGGGGAAGGAGGGGAGGGGGGTGGGTGAGATTTACATGGATGAGTACTGGAGGGGAATTATCTCACCTAGAGACAAATTCCTTTGTTTTGATAGGCCCTTTTTTTTTATGGAAGGCTTTTTTTATGGTCCTGCTTCCGTGAGGCCTATCGCGTTCCCTATAGGAAGCCTTCCGTGAGGCCTATCGCGCTTGCCGGGTTAAGCGGCGGAGGGCCGTTAACCGGCGGACAGGTTCTAGGGGTCCTATGTGCTTACTTGCAACCCCCCACCCCCCTTCCCTTTTTTCTGGCCAGATGAAACTTAAACATTTAAGTACTTGGACTAACTAGCCCCTCTGTCGGCATTCCGTATTAGTATTGGTTGCCGCCGTGCTACCCCACGGTGTCGCGTCAGGAAAGCATGAGAGGAAAAATCATGAAAGATTGTGAGATGCCATCAAATGAAAAATGTTGTAAAGTCTGAGAGACTTCGCTCCATGACCATGGTCTTAGCTGAAGCCTATAAAACTTGGGATTGCTCTCCTGATCGGTGAGAAAGGCAAACCAATCTCCCTCTCGTGACGCGATTCCGTATGCTATTACACTTCGTGGTCTTATTTGTTGAGGTTGGGTTTTCCTCACCACTTAACTTAAAAATTCTTACACTTGGTTATAGACACTAATATGGATATATGTTTTATCCGCATCCTGAGTAAAGAGCTCCCTGCCTTTTGTAAGAACGGTAATTACTCTGGTCCCTTATTTGTAACGAGGGTAGAAGACCGAGCTATTTCACTACGGTCTACCTGAGTTAAACTTAACACTGTAGCCTTTCGCGCCGCCAGCTCCCAGTACCCATTGGTATAAATAGTTTTGTATATTTTTGCCCAAAGTCCCAGCGTGTTTTTTGTTTGACTTTGTTCTATGATTTAAGATCTAAAGTAGGTTAACCGCCGGGTAGGTCAGAGCTGGCGAGTTGGTCGGCATCGCTAGGAATCACGGTTAAATGTATTCTTTCTCCTCCGCTAGCGGTATGAATTAACCGGTGCGAACTGAAGAAAATCATGAGTTCTCTGCCTGATTCTAGCGCCCGCGGATCCCAGTCCATTGGTGGTATTAATGAATGCAAAGGGACACATTTCTTGTGCTATTAGTATCATTCTAAAGATGAGGGGTCTTGGCGCTATAGATTTCTTCTCTTAACTGATATCTTGCCTGTTGTAGATATATCCTAACCGGCGTTTTTTATTACAGTAGAGCTCCCTTGTGATGGTACTAACACGGTTAAAAAAACTCAATGAAGTATTCGCCCTGCCCTTTACCTCCGAGTGACATTATGGGAGAGGAATAACCATTGTTGGAGTGGTCAGAGGGACTACAATCACCTGTGTCCCTTTATTCCTTGAGCTACTTGTTCGTTAAGAACCCTGGGTCACTTCTTTTTTTATGTTGGGAGTTAGCCCCCTGCCGGCGTCAAAAACCGGCGGGTTAAGAGTTTTATGGTGCCTCGGACATGGGGAATTCCCCTTGTTACCTGTATCGCCTGTTCCTCCTTTTTTGAGGAAGGCATATTGCTGCAATCAATTTCCTGCGGACATTCCGTCGTCTGACCGAACCGGCGCGTTGACTGTGTTTATCTCCTAAAGTAGGATGGCTCAGGTGTTCTCGACCCTCGAGGCCCTACCAACTATATTCCTCCCCGTAGTTTAATGCTTTCCCAAATATCCTTTGTGAGGCTCAAACATCATTTTGTTTACCGCCGAGTAGAAACCAAGGAAGGTGAACTGTATAGGGAGAGGTAGTGTCATGTTAACACAGCAAAAATACGAGTTGGCAACTTTACGCTTAGGCTGCGTTAAGCCACGCCCACTTGTTCCTCTTGGAAGCCTAGCTTGTCTTGGCTCCCTAATGTGGTGGATTGTGTTCTTTTATTTAATAATTTTCATTTTAGTAAGCGTTGTTTCCACATAGCGATTTTGATAATTTAATTTGACTTTATATTGTCCTTGTCCCAATTTTGGTTTGTTTAGTTTGCAAGTTTTACATTTTAAAATACAAATTAAAGTTGAAAACCGTCTGTTTCATTCATTAATAATGAAAACGGTCAATCTATGATAATGTATCAGTAATATGCTTGATAGCTCTGTACAATGGGATAATATTTCTAGGTATTTCATTACTTAAAAGTAAGATGATATGAGCCTCGACTTTAGTACAGTATTTACATTTTAGTGGTATACAAAGTATGACAGAAGATTGACAGAAATAAAATAGACTTAAGAACAGGATTTTTTGTTTATACAATATATTCTAGCCACAATGCTGTAACTAAGTAAAGTTTACTTAAATAAATAAGATTACTTGTGGAATAAGAACAGTAGGCTATATAGAAAGGCACTAGCCTATGTCTTCCTAGTGTCCTATACATTCCGTCACTGTTTGTTTGTATATTTAAGGAAAGACATAAAGTAGGCGAGACTGGGTGCATGGTACTATAGTTTTTGGCTTTAAGGATATCTTCAGTCTGGTGGATGGATGAAAATTAAAGCACTCGGGTGTAAAATGAATGTAACATAATTATTGAATGTCATGGCTTTAACTCGTCCAGATGTATGTCTTGTGTATACGCTTCTAGCCATATTTTTCTCAGTGTAATGTTTCTAGGGAACATGTAGAAAGACACAAATAGAGTTGTGTTCTTCCCTGATAATTTACACGTTGACACAGCACAAACAACCATTGTAATTAATTAAATATTACAAGTAAACAAACAAAATATTCGAAATTCCCGCCGTCAGGCGTCAAGAACAGTAAGGCGGAGCTTGCGATGCTAGCCAATAAAATGCGCATTGAGTGAAGTTGGGCGGGGCTTAGTCCTGTGGATACCTGGGGATTCCTGCCAACAACCGCTTTTTAAATATTAATTCAGCATTTATTTATCACCATGAACTCTTTTCTAACCGATTTAATATATTCTAAAAAATATCTATAATATGTGTAGCACCTTTCTGTAGCATAGGATACATGGAAAACTCCATATTAACAAATATAATTTGTTCAAAGATTACTACAGAGTTAAATGGGAATGAGAATACCTCTTTCATAATTATACCTTGGTACAAACAACTAAAAAGAAGGGGTGGGAGGTTAGGAGACTTGTTTGTTACCAGAGGTGTCCTCTTTTGCTGGGACCGCCGACCGGCGTATGTGGTCTAGGGCCTAGATATATACTTGGTAAAAATTTATTGTACCGCCGGCAGAGGAGAAAAACATCTTTCCATGTTTCCTGTGCCTAGGGTGATATAACTTCATGTTTACTTAGGATGCCATCATTGTTCTTCCTGACTTACGGTTCAAAGAGGTAAAGCTTAGTCGTCCTCTACCCTCGTTACTCATTGTACTGTAAATTGATCTAATCGTACCAACAGTAGATTCCGGATGAAAGAACAAGACTGGTAAAATACCATGTTTATTTGCCGTGTGCGAAAAATAGAGAATCCTCTACTTATATCATAATCATCTGTAAGGTTCTACCTCCTCTTAACTCTTACATGTGGTTGCCCCTCCCCCGGTCCTACTCTTATCCCTGCACAATCTCTGATAGGTACAATATGCACCTTACCGGAGTGATCTTGATTCCTAGGGATTTATCATAACCTACAATGCTTAACTAAAATTTGAGGCATTGGTGGCTAATTAATTGGGCTGGGTGATATGTATTCTTTAGGAATAACATCACTTCTTATCAGGCAGTCGTCTATGCTCCACTACCTTGAGATTCCTTGAATATTTACCTTTTGGCCTTTTCTTATATCAGACTCTACCTTTAAAACATTGATCTATGGTGAAAATTGGTACTACACCAGTGACAATTCGGAAGAGGAATCGGAACTGTATCATGTAAATACGATAGTGTACGACACTTTTTGTGGTACCGTACGTCTCTGTGACGTCACGGTCGTTCCCGCTGCACGGCGTAGGACGATTAGATCGTATATTATAAGATTGTAAGTAAGTTAAGATTATAAAAGGCCTAATATGCTATTAAGCAATATTGACAAGGTCTTATGTAGTATATATGAATTTATCGTATATATTCATATAATTTATCGTATTGAGCAACATAGAATCGGTACGATAATTTGGGCCCTGGCATATGCCACGGCAGCAAGGCGGAGGGCTGGAAGCAGGAGAGTCTTCGTGAACACCAACCAGTTAACATCTAATTTCCGCCTTCAGTTGATCGAGCTTTTGTGCCTCTAATCACAACAAACTACAGCAATACATACATCTACACCATCACGACGCTCTCATCGACGCCATGACTGACTGACAGAACTGATAAGCATAGTATTCATGTCCATTCCCATATAATCATTTGATTCTTTCTTTCACTTGATCCGAGCCACAGGGCCGGCGTCTCGCTTCCCCATTGTCCGCCATATTGGGTAAACGTTCTCCTTTGTCTCAATGCCACGTGGAACTATTGGCGAGTTAATTCCTGGATAATATTAACCCTTATAACCTTACTTTATATACTACTTATTATGTGAGACTTTTGGATATAAATTAGCTTGTTTCAGTTTGAATTCAATTTAGATATGGAGTAATTTAATTTAGATTGATGTTGTTTGAATTATTATAGCTTAGAGATATTAAACTTCCATTGATAGTATACCACATTGGTGCCCAGACGTGGGAATTAGCTACCAGTAAGGGATTTTTTAAGGCAATGAGCAAGGGGACATATAACAGGATGCAGGAACAACTCTATGATAAACTGGTAAAGGTCGGGTCACACATACACGTTCTAACGTCCCGTCCGTCCCCGACCAAGAAAATAACTTCTGTGTGTGTCCGTGGATGTCCCGTGAGTGTCCCGGCATAACACGTTTTCTGGCAGTTGCCCCGACCCACACGGACCATTTTATGCATGCACAAAAAAGGACGCCGCCTAGGCACGGCGAATTAAGAGGTTGGGGCCGGACGGGACGTTAGAACGTGTATGTGTGACCCGAGCTTAAGGCTAGCCAAGCGATGGTTAGAGCCGGAATGCAGGGTCACATCATTGCGCCTGCCTAAGTCCTGCATCCCACCCATCATCTTCCCCCAATAATTTTCTCTTTCATTTCAGACTTCCTATGACACCTGACCAGGTGTTGCTATTTGGTGTGCTATTTTTTCTCCATAACATAGAAGTCCGCCGGCCCGCGTCTCTTAACTAGGCTACTATTTTGCCGTTGTAATTGTAACATTTTAGGTAAATAGCCTACAGGCTTACAAACAAAATGAGTAAACAGGAAGAGACACCGTCTAGTGGGGTGCTAAGCAAAGCCCCTAAAAAATCAGACTGCGGGGAGTATTAAATAGGTTAATTATTGATGTCAACGCTTTCATCACTACTGCTGACCTCGGGGAATTAGAGGCTAGGTTAGACAATGTCCAGGCACCCACGGTCGTATTGTTGCTCTAAGTGAGGTGATTGTGGCAGACATGACAGAGGAGGAAGAGATAGTTACAGAGTGTGATAATCGCGCCCTCTATGATGAACCTGTCTTTAAAGCGAAGCACCTATTACAGCGCGCTGTCGCAAACAAGAAGGGAGGCGAGAATGAGGCCCATAGAAGGCTTGACCCGAACCAGACTGTGCACCTCCCAAAGTTCAGTCTTCCTACATTTGGGGACAAATTGACTGAGTGGTTAGCTTTTGGGGATGTATTTCGGTCTACAGTACATGAATCCTCTTTGGATAATGTCCGTAAGTTTCACTATCTGAAAGGACAAATGGAAGGAGAGGCCTTACATTTTCTAAATAGTTTTGCGGTAGTAGGTGATAGCTATCTTGAGGCAGTACAACTATTACAGTCCACATACGGGGATCAGTAGCAGTTGAAGATGGCCATGTCGTTGCCTTGTTAAAGCTCGCAGAACCACAGTATAAGGTTGAGGAGTTAGCAAAATTTAGGGCAGATTTGGAGTGCCATATGTTACGACTGAGGTTTAAATATATCAGGGCTCTTATTCATTGGACTAGTAATGGCATAAATGCTGCAACGGAAAGTGCTAGATCCAACCTCTGATGTAGATTCCCAGTGAACAAAGAACACAAATAAATACTCTCCAGAGTTCTATATGCAATAATAGGTTATCAAACTCTCAATAAATGTGCGTCTACTCTAGGCTTAATGTTATGTGAAAACAGCCAATTACTACCTATAACCGAAGGTGCTTGGTTATGGTATGCAAAGTAAGGTGGTAAGAGAAGTTACAGCTTACGTTACTTTAATCAATAAATGTCAGGCACTCCTGCATGAAAGAAAGTGCACTAAAGTCCTTCAACACCAACAAGGAATCGTCTTTAAATGTTAGATGCTATCAAGATGCTCGAATTGGAAATGGAACCCCCAAAAAGGCAGCCAGCGGAACAATGCTCGAGCAGGCTATGCTCACAAAAGGCAGGATATATAATGCAGTCGGAGCCAAGAATATCCTAAACGCTACAACAATAATAATAATCGCCACGACAATGCAGTATTCCTATCAACAAAAAGAGCCTAAGTCGTTTGTGTCTCAATACATCAAACTAGGATGCGAAATGCTTGTTTAATCATAAACGGGTATGCATAATAAGAGTAATTGGTTTAATATACTTAATGTCTACTATGACTGATAAAGTCTAGCTAGAGTCAATGATACGAGATACTGGTGCGCATGGCATGCCGCATAGCCTAGTGCAAATCTCAAGTCTGTGCGTCAAATATTACGTTATAGTGAAGGGTAGCGCTCTTGAAAAACCTTAATACCGAAGTATTAAGCGTTCTCCTGGCGTACCTCAAAGACAAAAAACCGAGCTTAGAACAGTGCAGAATGGTATAGGCAAAAAGCCCTCATTCGTGCATGCTCTACTCTCAATGGCACACAGACTAGAATTTACCCAACCAACTCCAGCTCTCAGGTAGGTCGTGCAGCTTTTAACTAAAGCCAGCACCCATCGGAAACAATACCTTATAGTATCACTCTTAGTCTAGCATTATCTAATCCAGCAGAACACTAATAATTATAGGAAGCAGTACTGAACAATATGGATGCCAACCAATGCTTCGTGATCAACTTATCTTAACAACTAAACATACATAGGTTATACAAGACCTTAACGCACAAAACAACTGGCCAGCATGAAGCTGATTATGCAGGGTTAACCAGAGGGGGTATAATATTAATAAAAGGTGGTGAACGATATGGAAAATGAGAGATAGGCAGAGGAGAAGGTTCTCAGGTGCAGTGAGGGAGACAGATATCAAAGGGATAAGAGGGATGCATTCTAGAAACCAGATCAGAGGGAAAGAGTGGCAAGAGAGCTGTATATATACTAGCATTAGCTCGCACCTCGTAGGCAAAGCGGTAACAAGTCCTCTAGCCAATCCAAAAGAGGCCCGCCAACCATGAAGTCACCAAGCATGGTAAAAAACTCTTCCAACCAATCCCCAAGAGGCCAGCCAGCCGTGACGTCATCGAGCATGGCAAAAAACACTGCGCGCCTCCCCACACTGTTCTACTCTCTCTCTCTCTCGCTCTCTCTCAAATCCTATCATTACTACTTAATGATAAAACATACTTTGCAATTAAATATATAAAGCCTTGACATGGGCGTAAACAAAGAGCCTTTCTGGACTGCCCATGACACAAGCTTTCATATGAAATAAAGCACAATAATACATCAACTGTAGCCACATCCACTGCCCTGGCGATCCTAGCGAGTCACTGTAGGACAAGCCATGCGGTCTCAACCGAGTGGTTAACGTAGTTATAATAAAATCTACTATCCCACTAAATAGTTTCTATATTCATTTACAAACTATTTAGAGTTTGTTCACGTAGCACATGAATTAATTAAGTCCTGTTGACCAGAGCACTATGGATTATTCCGAACTAGTAATATTTAACCCAATGTGAATAAAGGGAGGCCGTTTAGCCAAGACTGTATTGTTACCAGGAGTTTAGTTCCATGACTAGGATGTACAATTTAGAACATTCACTCAAGGCCTTAAGGGGGTATCCCACGGAGAGACTTTTCGATGGCGAATGCCGTGCGACAGTGTTTTTGTTCTATGTCCCAAAATTAGAGGCGAATAGGGTCTTTTCAGAAGCGAATGAAAGCGAAAAATGTTAATTTTATCGATTGCAGTGCGACAGAAGTAAGACCAAAGTGCGAATATGGGGAATTTTTTGGCGAAAAATACTTATGGTGTGCGACAATTGAGGGCGAAAGTGGCGAACGATGGTGAAAACCGCGAATGCACGGCGATTTTTGGACGATGTAACGAGATTAAACCGCGGAGGTTGTGAGACTTATGGCGAATATGGCGAATGCAGGGTGTATGTTTGGGTGTAAAAATGCGAAATGTGTTAGAGCTGGACATTGTGTGTGTGTGTGTGTGTGTGGAAGAGTGCAACTGTGCATGCATGCGTGCTGTAGTGAGTGTGTGTGTGTGTGTGTGTGTGTATGTGTGAAAATGCGAAATGTGGAAAAGCTGGACATTGGGGGTGTGTGTGTGTGTGTATTTTATTTTATATCAAAGAGTCTTAACCCGACCCTCGTGTCAAAACCTCAAATTGTGAACGTCGACACATCTTTTGTGCTAATAAAGAATAATAAAGGTACAAAAATAATACTTGCGTTAATATACAGACCTCCAGCTCAATCAGTGCAAACTGACCGAGAAATTTACGAACAAATTGCAGATGTAAGTAACTCACAAGATACCGTAATTTTTGGCGACTTTAATTTACCTGTGACCAAGTGGGGCGATACTCTTACTTCACACTCCGGACATGACTTTTATACGAACTTGCAAGAGAGTTCGCTTTATCAATTTGTTCGAATGCCGACCCGTGGTAATAACGTTCTTGACATTGTACTTGCAACAAAAGAAGAATTGATAGAGAATTTGAATGTTGGTGATGAATTCAGTAACAGCGACCATCGTACGATAACTTTCACTTTAAAGTTTACTAGTAACGAACCAAATAGTAGCATCGAAAAAGTCCCTAATTTCAAGAAAGCAAACTTCCATAAACTTAGAGCTATGTTTAAAGAAACTGACTGGAGCTTTTTAATTAACAATAACGACATAAATACATCTTGGAAGTTATTCGAAACCACTTACCTAAAAGCAGTGCAAGACTGCATACCATCGAAAATACGGCGTCCAGGCCATAATAATAAGCCCAAATGGTGGAATAAAGATATTTCAAACTGCCTGCTTGCTAAAAAATTTGCTAATGATAGATTAAAATCCTCACAAAATGACGAAGAACGGGTGAAATTTGTAGAGCTACGACGCAAAGCCAAAAAGTTAATTAAGCAAAGTAAAAAGACCTTAGAGTTACATATTGCGAATCAAAGTAAAACAAACCCGAAAGAATTCTATAGTTATATCAGAAAGAAAAAAGTAGTTACTTCAACTGTTGGACCGTTAGTCGATGAAAAAGGAGAATACACCAAAGACGAAGTACAAATGAGTAATGCCCTCAATACCTTCTTTGCATCAGTTTTTACAACAGAAGACCTCAGTGATATCCCTACACCATCGCCGATTCAGATTGATAATTCAGATGTTCTAAGCAATATCACCGTTACAGAGAGAGAAGTATTGAATGGTTTAGATAAACTCAAGGTAAATAAAACGCCAGGACCTGATACAATCTCGCCTAGAGTTCTAAAGGAAGCTAAGAATGAGCTCTCCAAACCACTGACATTACTATTCAATAAATCCTTGCAGTCTGGAACTATGCCTGATCAGTGGAAGCTAGCCAACGTAACACCGATATTCAAAAAAGGCAGCAAATCCCTACCCAGTAACTATCGTCCAATTAGCTTAACCTCAGTTGTATGTAAAATGCTAGAAACGGTCATACGAGACACTCTTAAATCACTTAGAGGAAAATAACATACTTAAAGATACTCAACACGGCTTTCGTAAAAAACGTTCCTGTTTAACAAACCTCTTAGACTTCTTCCACGATATCCTCAACCTCTACGATGAGAGTAAAGCTGTAGATATTATATACCTTGATTTTCAAAAGGCCTTTGACAAAGTTCCCCACAAACGTTTACTGCTAAAACTAAAAGCACATGGAATACAAGACGGTGTGTTGAAATGGATAGAAAATTGGCTCAGCAACAGAAAGCAAAGGGTAGTCATAAACGGTAAGGCATCTAAATGGACCAATGTAAGTAGCGGGGTACCCCAGGGATCGGTACTAGGACCAATTCGCTTTCTAATTTACATCAACGACATAGATGAGGGTCTCACCTGCACAATCTCAAAATTTGCTGACGATACAAAAATTGCAAATAGCGTACTCTCAAAAGAACAAGTTGACGATATGCAACACAATCTAGATAAATTGTCATGTTGGGCCCAAATTTGGCAAATGAGTTTCAATGCGGATAAATGTAAAGTACTACATGTCGGATACCTAAATGAGAAAGCAAACTATTCGATGAATGGCACTCAGCTTAAGAATGTAAACAGAGAAACTGATCTGGGAGTAACAATATCGAGTAACCTAAAACCGAGTCAACAATGTTCAGAAGTTGTTAAGAAGGCAAACAAAATAATTGGCTTTATAGGCAGGTCATTTGAGCATAAATCCAAAGAAGTTATCCTAACCCTTTACAATTCCTTAGTCCGCCCTCTTCTGGAATACTGCGTTCAATCCTGGTGCCCTTATTACCAAAAAGATATAAACAAGCTAGAACGAGTTCAACGTAGAGTTACCAAAATGATACCTAGCCTAAAGAACAAACCATACGAAGAGCGTCTTAGAGAATTAAATCTATTTCCTTTAACCCAGCGCAGATTAAGAGGCGACTTAATTCAAGTGTTCAAAATCATCAAAGGCATCGACAATATGAACTGTAGTAAGTACTTCACTATCGACCAATCTAATTACACGCGGGGAAACGGTTGCAAAATTATTGGTAAATCTTTTAACTCGCACGAATCTAAGAATTTCTTCTTCAATCGAGTTGTCAACTTGTGGAATGGGCTTCCCCGAGACGAGACGTTATAGACTGCAGCACCGTTGATTCATTTAAATTCCGCCTAGACAAATATCTCGCATCAAACCCGCGACAGACTGAGTTTGTAAATGAATAACTTTATCCTCCCCTCAGTTACTAACCCATATGTCCCCTACTAACTTCCTAGTCCTGCCACGTTAGTGGCAGGGCAGTAGTTCCCTTTCCAATGTTCCCTTACCCACTCTAAACCACTGTTTGGACACTTGATCCTCAGTGTTTTGGAGGACAAGCAACCTAGAAGGGTCACTAGATCTGTTGTTGCTTGATTTCCTTTGTACTCCTTTGTGTGTATCTATGGATCAAGGTGTACAAGCCTTACCCTGAAATATCTGAACAATACTTGGGAGAACAAAAATGATACACTGACTAATTATTCTGAACAATTAACAGTCTCATAGAACATTAACTTTTTTATATTTTCGTTCGAAGTTCATAATCTAGTTTACAGAAGGTCTATTACAAAAACATGCCCTCTAATCAAAATATAATTGTGTGGGTATGTCTGAGTGTCTGTGCATCTATGGAATAAGCTTATTCCCACTCAAGATACAATTAATAACTTTAATTTCCTTGCAATTATAAGACTATTGTATTCAGATTAGGAGGTGTAGATGGAAGTCCGAAGGTTAATTGAGATACTCTTTAACCTTATAGTTCCACAGATCATTACAAAGCTAGATAAAATTGTCTAAAGTTATTCAGAATATACAGTCAGAATGCGTCCTAATCTTCAAAGGGTTAAGTAGTAGTAACTATTAAATTAACACTCATTATATTTAGTTTCCACTAATTAGTTATAATTTGTCGATTTAAAGAGACTTCCACTTTAAGAATTTTATTCTAAACTCCTTTCTCAGTAATGTTTAGCACCATTCCTTGTGAAATTTTAAGAAGTTCGCCCCATTCGAACGTTCCCTTAGAGCTTACAGCTTAGACAGGGCCTTTGGACAGAACTATGCCTCACATACACACTCGACATAGCCACACAACAATAACACACAACACGTGTTTTGGTAATGGTTCCGGTATACTGACTTTTAATTTGAACTTAACTCTTTATAGAAGTTTATTATGAAATATTATGAAGAATTAATTAGGTAAGTATACATAACTATGTATATAGTACCGATTATTAAATTATCGTATTTCGCCGATTTTAGTCACTCTGAAAATCAGCTGATGAATCTCTGCGCTCCAAATTAACTTTCATTGAAATGATATTCTTTGTACAAGACCACCCATGGTTTTGCAGGGTTTATTGAAGGCTTAGAATTTTGTCTTCATACGCCGGTATATACGGTATACTCAAGTTTCATTTCATCGGACTGTATTTAAGCCCATTTCTCGATACTTGGACAAATATGAAATAATTTTTCTGAATCATATTAAGCCCTTCACCACCATGACTTAATTTAATCATAATCTGGTTACCAATATAAGATGTTCTTTAGTATATATTCGAACTCTAGGACTCTTATGGCTAAATACGATCTCAAACCCTCTGAATAACAAGTCTTCTTGAAACTGTATAAAATCTTCTATCTTTAGCCAGAATGAAAGTTATGGGGGTGAAGCGGTTAAGTCCAAGTTCATATATTAGCACCACATTTCACTAAAAAATCTTCAAAAAAACAGAAATCCTGATGGGAACTTGGCATTTTTTTACCGTCAGTTGAATAGAAACGGACTATAGTGAGAGACAAACAATCACATAGAAACCCACCAATCACCTCAGTTCGCCACATGTCGCAAGTCATTCGTATGGCATTTGCAATAATTCGTAGACACTTTCGCTACAGTCTATTCGCTCAAAAAGCAGCGTTGCTAATAATTGGAATTTGCAAATTGGCGAATCGGTGAGACTAGTGCAACCAAGGGCGAATGAAGTGAGACAAAGGGCAAACATTCGCCAACATTTTCAGTTCGCTGCAAGTTTTTGGGTATGCTCAAAATTTAACTGCGAATCTGGGTGAACATGGGAGACGCTAGGGCGACCGTAGTGAGATTTTAGCGACAATTTGAGAATGTTAGAGCGAATATGGCGATTTTTGAAACAAAAAAAATCCCGTCCCCCTCGGTCTCTGGCCGTTCGCCATTGAAAAATCGCAGTGAGATACCCCCTTTAGTCATCAATGAGAATTATTTATAATTTGAAATTACAGCACCGCAAGACTAAATTCCTTTGGCAACATCGAATACATTTCAAAATCTATCTACTGTATATGCTCAGGCCCAATCCCCACCTTCCCTTTTTTTTTGGGGGGGGGGGGGGGGCGGCTCAAGACAGCCACAATAGGGAGAACACAAAACAATGAACAAAAACATTCACACAATATAATTTGTAGATTCATAAAGTTAAAGAGAATAAAAGTAAAAGTTTAGTTAATTATACATATATTTAGGCCCTATAGTAAACTTTCAAATGTTAAATAAATATTTATTATTTATATAAATTTCCTTGCACGCACAGACACTATTTGCAAACGGCCGAGGTCGGCTTGCAAGTCAATTCAAACTCAGAGGATTGCTGGTTCCGTTGTGGGCAGCCTGGGAAAATAAAATCCGGTAAGCATAGATCAGTAAGTACAGCCAAAAGAACTAGAATCATTAACACATTTAGAAATTAAAAAGGAAATTCGCATTAGTTACTAATGACCTACAGAATATTTTGATCAGTAAATAAATCAGACCATAAGAACTATATTCCCACTGGAGTAAAGACTAAGGACTTGCAAGAATCTATATAATCTGCATCCTTGATTCCTTCCCCTGGGCAACTCTTTAAAGTATGGCCATGCCAAACCTTTCCAGGCTACTTTGTTCAGATGCCATTCCTTTGCCCGTACCATAAGGCCCCTTCCACTACAGTATGTAGAAGTTTTTAGCAAAGATATTTCCTGAAAAGTTCTCCCATACCTCAAGTAATCTTCCACTACCAGAAGTTTCACTCTCCTAACTTCCATGTAGCAGTCTTCGCTTTCAGTCCCCATCCATCCTCTAAACATTATCGAACCATCTCTAAGTGCTTCTCTTTATCAAATACAATCAATGCCCAAAACTTTTTTTTTTCCAGTCCAAAATACTAAACTATCTAGCCTCTTCATAAGTTTCCATTCTGAAAATATCAACAGTTTATAGTTTTGGATACTAATGTGCTTGAACGGTAAACCGTTCTTCAGGAACTTTTCACTTTACAGAATATTCCACCTTCCAGGATAAAATTTAATTCTCCAATCTCCCTTCATTTTACAAGACTTTCACAGTACACTTCACAATTCCTATATACTTCAAGACTTCTCCCAATTCCATTAACCATCATGACTGCATCGTCTGCATATATAGTTAAAAAATTTCCTCTATTAGAGCCTAGCTCCATTGTCAGTTTTCATCACTCCGGAGTCCGGTCATGTAGTTTTTAAACAGCCAAGGTGACTAGAAACATCCCAGTTTTGGCCTTGCGTCATCACAACACTATTTGCTGGACAAATTCTAGTATGATAATGAGCAAACAACCATATGTAGTGTATATGAAGGCTATAGGATATAGTAAACTTATCACCCCACTTGTCTATACTCACACTAATACACTCTGCAAACCGCCATACACTCTTGGAGAGTTTGGAAGTTATTAGAATTTCCTTGACAGCCACCAAAGATGAAGGTCCTACAGGCGCCAGAGACCCAATCATAGTAATAGCGAGTTATTGCTGCATAGCAAGGCCCGGGATCCTGAGGGTAGAGGCACTGCTTGGGGAGGGTGGACGGGGGAAGGGTGAAGGGGGTGCTGGAAGGAAGAGTGCTGGACCCTGTTGGTGTAAATGTCATTAGAGTTCGTGAAAATACAAATGTGAAGATTAGTCTAGTAACTTTAAAATGTATTCAAAATCATTAACCCTCTATCCTGTAGACTCTAGGGTTGCCGTTTAGCATTCATGAATAGAGTTCGCTCAATCTCCTAATTGTTTTCTGCCCACAGCTCACTCAAAGACTACTGCAGCGGTTGACTTAAATAAACTAAAGGTTTCAAAACGCTCCCCCATTGTAACAATGACTTAATTATCGCTAAAAGGATGCAAATCGCGTCCTGTGCATGAAAGAGTTTGTTAATAGTCACAGAAGGGATCTTAGTACTAAAGTTATATTAAATATTATGGCAGTTATGCGGCTCTTATTTTGCTATGGTTACGGAGTTTGATCACGACCGAAACCGTCAAAGTTACATACCCGAGCAGGAATGCAATGGTTGATTGGCAGTCTCCACACAGCAACTTAATCCTCAGACATATGCCGCGATTGTGAGCCTATTGGAGATACTTTAAAGCATTTGTTACCATCATGGGTATTTAGAAACTTGTAGTTTTAGTTACTTCAACCTCTGCAGTTGTCTTTTGAGATAGCCATGGGCAAAAAACTAATTTTATTGAGTTAATTATAAGAGAACTTTCTTATTTCTAATCTGGCAACCTCTGCGTCATAAAAGCGTGAAAGAGTTTATATAGCAGGCATAGACGAATCTGAAACATTTAGACAAGCATAACCTAACTTCACCTTTTTATAGAACTAAGTTATACATTTTTTTAAACTAGGACTGCCCCTGCAGAGATGCATCAAGGGGCGGACCAAGAATGACTTGGGATCTGACTTTTTAGTCTTCATCTTAAATCAAAGAACCTGACAAATGAGGCAGCTCTTAACAGGGCTGCCTGGAGCGCCACCATTAGGATGCGAGGCCGAAACTGTGCTTAGTGTGGGGCACTCTGTCTTTAATTTGTCCATGTCTAAACTATACATCCATAGTAGGCCAAATACATAAGGAAACTCTGCGGCGTAGCCTACCTGTAAGACAAGTATCTAAACACTGATGTACATCATCAAAGTTGTTGTCATTGCCTTCACAACCACCATAAACAAAGGCTGTACAGGTAGCAGTGTCCACGTTGAAGGCATAGCGAAGAGTATAGGTGGTGCAAGGTCCCGGTTCTGCTGGCTGGAGGCACTGGACTGGGGGGGTGGGATAGGTGGGCCGGGGGGTGGGATAGGTGGGCCGGGTGGTGGGATAGGTGGGCCGGGGGGTGGGATAGGTGGGCCGGGGGTGGGATAGGTGGGCCCGGGGGTGGGATAGGTGGGCCCGGGGGTGGGATAGGTGGGCCCGGGGGTGGGATAGGTGGGCCGGGGGATTGGATAGGTGGGCCGGGGGGTGGGATAGGTAGTTATTGCGGTACCTGAAAGTAGTTAATCTCAGCCTCTCCATGCCAAACTTGGTCGAAAAGGAATTCTATCTATTTAAAGGTCGTAGTGCAGGGGTTGAAATAAACATTTAATAATAATTGGCAACCTGCACATAATTATCTTTAAAAACGCAATGGCACAGAAATAATTATTAACTATGGTAAAAGGATTTTGTGAATCTTCTACACCGGACCTGGGACTTCATAGGAGTGAAAGTCCACCATCCAGTCCAGGATGAGTATACTCTTGGGACTTCACAGGTCCGGTGTAGACCATCCACAAAATACTTATTTTTTTTACACCAACCAACTTCACATCTAATCTCAATTAATGAAATAAACATATACAAGTGGCACTCAGAAGACTAAAACTCAGGATACCCTCACCGAAATTCCGCGAGACAGTTAAAGAAATATGGACAAGCCTAAGATTTGTTATGCAGTTTTGAATCCTCCATATTAATCCGAGCATGTACATATATTCCAAATGCGCTATGGTAGCCTAATGTATAGACTAATGTAAAGAGTAATTAATGGAGACCTTACCCCTTAGGAAGGCCTCCCTATAAATTGCTCCTAAACATAGTTAATTATTTCAATGATATTGCAGTTTGCAAGAAAACTGTAGGTTGGCAATTATTAAATGTTTATCTCAACTCTTGCATCACTACCTTTAAGTGTTTATAAAGTTTTAAACACGCTAAAAAGGAAGCCTACAGAGAGTCTACCCAATTACAAAAAATAAAAATCACAAATTTATCATCTAAGAGAAGAGATTTCTATTTTACCCAATATTAGAGTTTGTTTGCAAGAATTCCATCAAGTAACTTTATTTCTATAGTTCTTAATTTTATAGTTATTCTTAGATGTGGAAATTAAGCTGGTAAATTCCAAAAAAATATTAAAGGAAACTCCGCTAAAATGAAATTTTGTCCCTCAATAGTTTGGTAGTATCCATCCATTATCAGCAGTTTCCAGTCAGATATGTAGCTTAATGTTGAAGCCCCAATCAATGACCAGTTATCTACCATTGCAGTAGTTATCGCTCAGGCCTTCCAGAACATTTTAGGGAAACTTGTCAGATCAGATGGCTATAGAAAAGTAAGAGTAGTTTTGGATAGAGGAAGTTGAGAAATAGGAAATGCAGTATAAAAGATAAGCGCTTGGTTTCAACCATGTGACTGACTGATGGCTAGAGTAAAGATAGAAACTGACTAATAGATTGGAGGAATTTGAGACTTTGGAATGGAAGACTAATTGGAGGGTTAACTTTGAGGGTATTGGGGTGTGTAAGAATAGGTGAAGAATAGATAGAACTTAGAAATATAGTTAGAGTAAAATATTCTGGAGTTACTTTCTGATTAAAACACTCTTAGACATTAGACGCAATTTTGAGCCTATTGGGGATATGTTAAAGCCTTTGTTACCATCAGGGGTATTTAGAAAACTTTAATTTAGTTACTTCAACCTCTGCAGTGGTCTTTGAGTTAGCTGTGGGCAGAAAACTAATTTTGGAGGTAATTATAAGTGTGAGAACTATTATTGCTAATCTGGCAACCTCAATCATAAAAACGTGAAAGGGTTAATATGCTTCCTTCTGCATACAGTCAAGCTTGTCTAACTTATGTATGTATTAGTTTCACTCTTCCAGCTTCAGCAACATACTCAGTCTCTTATTTTACCATTACCCTTTAATTCACATTTGACTTTTCTAACTGTTAATAGGAGTCACCGGCTTTTCTTTTAATGTTTCTCTCGATCCTTTTCCCGACTATTATCCATTCGGCCCCATTGTCAACTGTTTTAAGATTTATACCCATCCAAGTGTCAATTTCTTCCTGGCGAGCGATAGAGAGACCGCATTGTAGGGAGAAATCCGGCTTCACCAGACACATTTTTGTATCGAAAAATTACAAATTTAGATTGCGGTAAAAACAAAACATATGCTGGCTCGCTACCGCTCTCTAGGATAATATTCACACTTGGATGGGTGTAAAAGTCTTAATAGTGGGCCGAATGGATAAAAGCCAAAGAGAAAAGAGGTTCGCGTTTAACCCTCTGACATGACGCTATTTTGAGCCTATTAGAGATACTTTAAAACCTTAGTTACAATCAGGGGTATTTAGAAACTTTTAGTTTAGTTACTTCAACCTCTGCAGTTGTCTTGAGTTAGCTGTGGGCAGAAAACTAATTTTGGAGAGTTAATTATAAGAGCGAGAGAACTATTTCTTATAGTTTATCTGGCAACCTCTGAGTCATACAAGTCTGAAGGGGTTAATCTTCCCTCAAATTACCTCAAAATAAGTTTACCATCTGCCGTGTCTTTTCCAGTTCTGTCAAGGATTGCAAGATCATTAAAATCCTATCTTTCAGTTTAAGGCTAATTGAATTACCCAAGACCGCTTTATACTTTACAACAAAAAAATGCGATAGAGATGGCGAGAGAAAGAGATGGCGAGAGAAAGATGGCGAGAGAAAGATGGCGAGAGAAAGATGGCGAGAGAAAGATGGCGAGAGAAAGAGATAGAGAAATCGCGAAAGCAAAGAAGTTTCATCGGCCAAAATATAACTATTCACAAAGTCAACTCTACTTACTGGGTGTTCCTTCACAAGTTGCTTGGCACTCTTGCATGGACAGGAAGTTGTTGCCATTGCCCCCACAGCCAGTGTAGTGGAAGAAGTGACACTGTCCGGTGGCGGAGAAGTAGAAGTAGCGGGGGAGTGACTCATGACACTGTCCTGGAGATGCTGGCAACAGACATACGGACCCATCTGGCACCGGTATCGTTGCTGTACCTAGAGATTGTTAAATATATCAAACTTCTAAATAGTTAAATACTAATCTTATTGGGACAAAACATTATGGTTAAAGCTGCACTAAACTTTCTAAAATGGTTCACCCCCATTTACAATCTTTCCAAATGGTACAAAAGTCAGCAGTTTTTAGTCCGAGTTATGGAAGGTTGAGGGGGATCAGAATTGCATGAACAATAAAATTTAGGCAACATATATTTAAAGAACTTTAGACTTAAAAGACATTAACTCCCTCAGACATATGACGCGATCGCGTCATATGGACTAGTGAACCAAAACCTACTAGGACGCGATCGCGTCATATGGACTTATCTCCATGCCTCTATAATAAGTTATATGACTCACTAGAGTCATATGGAGCTCAGTAAGTTCGATTGGTTACCTTACGATAAAACCGTTGGTGGCAACCTCGGCCACCTCCGATAATTCTAACGGCCGCAGTGTTGTTGCGAGTGTAGTGCGAGGCAGTGGCAATGATCCCGGGGCTCCTGCCTCCCGACTTATTGTAACATTGTCTGAAGGAGTTAATGAAGCTCAATTAGATTTCTCCAAAACGAACAGTAGGAACTTCATATGCAGAATAGTCGCGACCAACAATTCAGAAAGAGCCAGAGTTTTAGAGTTTAAATAGGTGTAAGCAACCAACAGACTATAGGATGCTTTCATCAGGCATCCTTTTCTACACTAATTAAATTTCTAAAATAAGTTATATATAACCATGGGTTGTGCACATAATAGGTGCCTATATCCAATAACCATAGAGTTTGGTAGTTAAATGTTAGAGTCTGTCTTAACACCTCCCCGGTTGTAATTTTAAAATGACACCGCGGCAGGAGACCGGGTGTCATTATAAAATCCGTAAGCTTGAAAGCCTATTAACCCTCTCAGACATGACGCGATTTTGTTCCTATTAGGGATACTTTAAAACCTTTTTTACCACCAGGGGTATTTAGAAACCTTTAGTTTAGTTACTTCAACCTCTGCAGTGGTCTTGAGTTAGCTGTGGGCAGATAACTAATTTTGGAGAGGTAATTATAAGAGTGAGAACGATTTCTTATTGCTAATCTGGCAACCTCTGTTTCATGAGTCTGAAGGGGTTAAGCTTTGTTGGAGAGCCATGCGTCGAACCGTATATAAACTAAGCTTGTCTGAGCGACTCCTTCGAAATAAAGGAGAACCCAGACTTTTGTAGTTCATTGTTTTGGAGAAAAAGATTAGTCATTATGGAGAGATTGCTAAAATTGCGGCAAAATGCGCTCCACGGAAATTGTCATCACAACTGAACCAGTTGACCTAGAGCTCTAGGTAACGCCAATCTACAGATACGAAACACTGTTTTGAGATGTGTGAATTCTCTAGCAGTTGAAATAACAAAGGTAGGGCTAGCCTATTAACCCTCTCCGACATATGACGCAATTTTGAGCCTATTAGGGATACTTTAAAGCCTTTATTACCATCAGGGTTTTTTTACAAACCTTTATTTTAGTTACTTCAACCTCTGCAGTTGTCTTTGAGTTAGATGTGGGCAGAAAACTAATTTTGGAGAGGTAATTATAAGAGTGAGAGAACTATTTCTTATTGCTAATCTGGCAACCTCTGCGTCATATGTCTGAAGGGGTTAAGACTTTTTCGGCCAGATCCCCGGATCTCAATAATGTCCTTAGGATGGCGAGCCCGGAGGAAAGGGGTGAAAGATGGAGAAAAGATGATCTTAGACCTAGAAACTATCTTCAAGTTGTTGACCATCTTACAACAGCAGCACATAACTAGCACCCATTTTCCAGTAAGGGTTGTGTCCCATACTGCCCTCCCTTACTGAGGAGTATGGTTGCCTGAGAAAAAGTAGAAAAGCACCGCTGGCTTGGAAACTAGAGAACATAACCAATGCTACCAGAAGTCACCATAGTCTACATTAGCCAGATTGTTTACCATATTGCTTGGCCATCAAAAGGCAATGCATCAGTCATAGTTAAGTCCATCAAGACCAGGTTGAAGATCTTAGCCTTTGACAAATACAGGGTTTCTGCAAAGAACCATAAGCGTATGAGACTTGCTGGCCTCGGCTCCAACCTATCAACACCACTATCAACACCACTTCCTAGTAGAGATGCCATCATGAGAAATAAGCATAAGAAGCTGCAACTGCTTAAAGTGCTAAGTAACTACAACTTAGGAAAAGGAGTGACTAGAGAGTTCCAGTAATGGTGTGGTCAAACATGACTAAGCATGGTTATTATCTATTTTTAGTTCATATATTTAAGTTCTGCATAATCATTGGATGGAATAAAATACAAAAATATATAAAATTAAAATAAAACATTTAACTTTTTAATTTGATTCCAAATCACAAAACTGACTAGATATCGATTCCTCAGGTCAGAAATGTATGGAAAACTCATACCACACGTGATTGGAAGTTAATTGGCTAAAAAGTTGTAATCCGCCGCAGTCTTAATCTGCCATTTTGGATTTATGCAAATTACCTAATTTCCCCAAGGTTGCCGATCTGGCAACCAAGCTAAACTTTCTTTAGACACATTAGTAAGAAACTACTAACAAACAATACACTTCTCACAACAACAAAGTAATAATTACCTATAAGACATGAAAGTGGCAAACATACTATAATAGAGCATTCAAAAGACACTTAAATAAAACAAATTAAGACTTCTAGTTAGCTTTCAACCTAAGGGCTCAAATCTCTAAATTGAACAGTTTGCCAGGTAAAGCAGCACCTTTGTCTTTAGTTTAATAAGAACCTGTCCAGAGGTATTCAAACAAACTATGGAAATCAAAAGTTCTATACTCACAGCACTCTTCCACCTTTATGTAGGACCAGTAGCCCCTAACACACTGTAGCTGAACACAGTGGCCTGGTAGGTAGGTTCCGTCAGGGTACAGGGTTCCGTCAAACTCACAACCTCAAGGACATAATGAGAGTCACTAAACTAATATCCTAAATCATAAACTAGCAATCTTCATTCTATTATATACAGTATATTTCTATAAGTTTGTATTTTTTTTACAGCAATCTTTATTTTAAAGTTTTATTTGTATTTTTGTTGTCTATTCTATAAATTTTCCCATTCCCTTTCATACTCAGGTTTATACAAATTATTGAACATTAGTTTACCCAGTCTGTATACTTCCCCCTTCAGTGTTTTTGCCTAACAATTCTCGCCTGTACCTCTTTAAGCATAAATTTAAGATCCTGGGCACTTTTAGTGTGTCAAAAGTGAAGGTTTAATAATTTGGTATTTCTGTAGGATTAACGACAATAGAAGTCATACATTTCTAATACTAATTTGGTGTTCCTATCATGTGCTTCATTGCTATATAATTTTTATCCTCGGGAATTTAGTTTAGTCCTTGAAAAAAAAAATAGTTAGATTTGTTTTTAGTCATTAACCTAACCAAAAAACTAACCTAATAGCCCCCAAATACATTTAATTTAGATAAGTTAGGTTTTTAAGTTCGGTAAAAAAAAATAAAAAAAAATCGGAGGAAAACTAAATTATATAGCAATGAAGTATATGATAGGAACCCCGAACTTTTATACATCTGCTAACTATATTGTAGTTAATCTTTCATATTAACCAATAATTCAGATGCATTACACTTTAGTTTCAGCGAGATTAAAATCCGGCGATGGCTTTAAGAAATTATGAAGGAATAGCATCAGGAAAAAAATATATAGATCTAGCAATTATATCTACTGTAAGTTAGAATAAACTTTATCTTTAGAAAACAAACACTGTAAAGCAACTTATACTTACAATTCCTAGCTCCCGGTTCGCCCACATTGTGTTCGGAGATGGTACCGTCCGTACAGACCAGAGCCGTGCAGCATTCCGGTAGTACCAAAGCTGTGGTACCGTCAGCCACTGTGTCCGAACCATAACAACAGTCTCGGGAGCCGGGGTACCCACACGACACTAGACAGAGTTTAACACTAATTTATTAACCCATTAAAGTTCTTTTGACTCTGAGGTTTCTACATTAGCAATAAGAAATAGAGTTCTTATAATTAATTCTCTAAAAATCAGTTTTCTGCCCACAGCTAATTCAAAGACAACTGCAGAGGTTGAAGTAACTAAACTAAAGGTTCCTAAATACCCCTGATGGAAACAAATGCTTTAAAGTATCTCCAAATGGCTTAAAATAGAGTCATATGTCTGAGTGTTAACTCCAAAACACTTCCCAATAACTATGAAAGCATGTGATTCTACAGAGATTCGAACCTGGGCTACCACATACAGACCTCAACCCCTATTGTACCAGCGACGTCTTTGTAATTATATTCTAGGTACATCTAGACTTCCAGTTTAAGAACAATCGGTGGTAGTAAAAAATGTTAAGCGAAATAGTTCAAAGCCTGTTGATTGTTGGGGGTGGAGAGTCTTTTTCAACTGAATAAGGTAGTCTAATAGTAGCCAGAATAAATTTAAAGTTGCGGTACAAAAGGGGTTAAACGCTCATTACACCATCAAGACAGTTGGAAGTTAAGTACATAACTACGATTATATATCCATTTAGCGAATACTGGATGTCAATCTAATCATTTACTCAAACCCAACTGCACACTGAATAGCCTAATGCTGAAGTGAAAGTAAAATAAATTGAATGGGGCACAGATCAGTAAAGTGACTAAGGACCGAACTCTTTGAAATTACAAGCTGATATTCCGCACAATTCACACTTCCGATTCCTAATTAATAGTAATTTTAAGGTTGGTAATATTAATCTATTACAATCAAAATTAAAATTCATAAAATTTAAATTACATTAAACCGCAAAATATAAGTTTGCAAATGCATTTTTGTCAGGTTCAGCCTATTTTCGATGTGGGCATGACCCTTTTTAGACATTTTCCGGTAAACCTGACTTTTTGGACCGACGGATTTCGGTAAGTTTTATATATTTTTTTCAGATATAGTGTAGTTTTATACTGAAGAGCGGAAATGAGTATTTACCCATTATACAACAATGTATAAACACACCCCCTACTAGTGGGGAGGGCTATGAAGTTCAGGGAAAATGAGGGGTTAAAAGCGTAAAAAACATTAGCCTAACCTAACAACCTTACCTAACCTAGTATTATTTACTATAACTTACCCCTTTGAAAGGCCAATAGCCTAACCTATAAACCTTACCTAATCTATCATAGCATTATGGGTGGAGTCAGCCGCCCCCACACCCCCGCTATTTGACATAAACTTTAGTGTAAACACGAAGTACGCCCGGTATCAACTCATTCCATAGGGGCTGCCGCCCCCACACCCCAGCTGGTTGGGCATCAGTGCAAAAAACACTTATGAGACACAACTTACTCCCTTATACATTTCAGCTCTTAATGACATATATAGCAATGATTTAGATGCTCTACCGGACTTATTAGGCCTAAAAAGATAGATGGGCTAACTGTCGGTCCAAATCACCAGTACAACCCATTTTCCTAATGGGTATAGATAGTTTGAATTTAATTGACAAGACTTTGGCACAAAGGCAAAGCACTGGGACCTGTGGAAATAATTTTGCGCTACCAGATTTCATCAGGATTTATCATTACATAAAAACAACAAACCTTTTCCATAGTAGTTTCTGGATTTAAAATTATATTTCAGAAATAGCAACCAAAACTTTAAGATTAACTGAAATAAATTTATAACTAATATACCCTCAACTTTAAACCAGAGATTGGCGTTAGCAAGCATTAGGATTATCGGAGTAGTTAAACAAACTTTAAGAATTAATAAATCTGAAGATAAAAATTAGTTCAAATTAACAAAACTTCCCATTGCAATTCATAAAAAGTGATTATGCTGGCAAAATATAAGTTTGGGAATGCATTACCATTTCGAAACATTTGACAGAATTAAAATTAATTTATTAGTCTTGCCAATTACTGCGCAGCAATCTAAAGTAGCAAGCAAAATTAATATAAACCTGAAGTCCTTTCCGAGTTAAGCCGGTATCACACGAGGTTTTATAGTCTACATTCGATGATAAACATTTTTCTGGCAAACTTTCTGGACTATTTTGATTTTTGTTCTGAAACTAGACTGATGGTAGATGCATTTAGGGAACAGAAATATTGTAAATATGGACCTCACAAGCCGACAGATATGCTTTGGCCTAATTATGTATGAACTTTTAGTAACTCAAACCAGACTTACCAGAGTGTAGTAGAGTCAGAGTGAAGGCTGCCCCCCACAACAATACATGCACCACTGTGGACACAACCTGTCAACGAAAATATAAACCCATTAGCCCCTTCACGGAAACTCTTTAACACTTTATTTGGGCCATCATTAAGGGGAGTCACCGGCTTTTTTGTCTTTCTCTTCTTTACGCCCTTTCCCCGACTGTTATCCATTCGGCCCCATTCAGCCAACTGTTTTAAGAAGTTTAGCGCCATCCAGGTGTCTATTTTCATTACGAGCGAAAGCGAGCCAGCATTGTATAGAGAAATCCGGCTTCGCCAGAGATTTTTTTCTATCTAAACATTTACACATTTATCTTGCCGTCAAATATATATATATATATATATATATATATATATATATATATATATATATATATATATATGCTGGCTCGTTACCACTCTTCAGGAAAATATAGACACCTCGAAGGGGGTAAAAGTCTTAAAACAGTAGGCTGAAATGGGCCGATAGGATAAAAGTAAAAAAAAAAAAGAGCCCTTAAGAATTACATCTCTGAAAGGATTTGTAGAGAAAATTTAAATGGCAAAGACTCAAACAACCATGGCTCCTGCCGGTGTTCGTACCTCGTAGGGCCGCAACCTCCTGCTTATATCACATAATACACGCAGGTAGTCCGGGCCCAAGTACCGTTATATATATATATATATATATATATATATATATATATATATATATATATATATATATATATATATATATAGCTAGATTATAGAGTAGGTACACTTAACATAGGCTGATAGTGAATCTTCTAGGATTTTTTGTAGGTGTGTGTGCGTGTGCGTGTGTGGCGGGGTGGGGGGTGGGGGGGGGGGGGTTGAAAACTAATAGGAAACTTTAAATGGCCCAAGAGAACTTTCAGAAAAATTACAATAGTAGCCCTAAAAAATAAGTTATAATAGCATCGAATCTGCCAGATCAGTAAGTTGTCAAATAGTAGTTTTAAAATTTTATCCTACTTTGACCCAAGGGATCACCAGAATTAAAGCTTGGCAAATTTCCTACCATAGTTAATAATTCCGAAAATATCACAATGACTCTTTTGAAACTACATTCAGCTGTAAACTAAAATAGTGGTACTGTCGCTATGGAAAAGTTCATTCGTAGTCATAACTCTGCTAAGGCGGCTGTTCTCACAGGTGTCGACAGACAACAAACCATTAATTAAAGAACAGTTCTTAATGTAAATACCAATTGGTGTGGATAATCATAGTACATTAATTAAAGAACATTAAAGTGTAACCACCCTCCTAAATCTCCGAAAACCCAAGATGTTCAGTGAACAAAGACTCAAGAATTATATTTAAAACAGTAAACAAATTTCTTCCGAAACTATTAAACCCTAATAACTATTGAAACTAGCTTTGTTTTGGGGAATAAGGAGTAATGGGAATAGAGAAAGTTAAAACTCTTGTAACGAAATTAAAATCTCGTAAATAACAGTCATACTCACCATGATGCCCGAAAATAATAACCCAATGTTGTCTGATTCTCCACCAACCTAACACTGACTCCCTGCAGGGAGGGATCACCACAAGAAACTTCGGGTAAGTAGTAACATACGTCTTGAACAGTGTCTCCAATACGATTTCGAACCCTTTAGGAATTGCCGACTTGCGAGTTTCGTTCTATAAGGAAGTTGGAGCTGTAGACATCGATATTTTGCAGAATTACCAGCTAAAATACGGTTGTAGTACTAACATTTGATAAACTACATGTAATCCAATTCAACATACTTTTAACCAGAGATTATATACTAGGAGATGGAAAACCTGCTATCTAATTTACTAATAAAATCGTGCTCCTAAAGGTTGCCAGATGCCACCACAAAATAACGCCATCTGTTGTTGCTATCCACAACTAATAGTGATTGCGAAAGTCTTTATCATTTAAATACCCATAGATCATTCCTAAGCTGCATAAACTCGTTTAATGATACCGAAATTAAACTGCTAAAACGCGTCAGAGCTTCAAGGGGTTAAGAACGGGGTGTTACTTAATCTATCTATCTATCTATATGCTCAGGCCCAATCCCCATTTAGGGGGTAGCCGACTCAAGATAGAGCAAGAACAGGGAAAACACAAAAACAACATAAAACAACAAATAAACACAGATAAAAAGCACAAACTCACACACATCCAGGTCACCGAGGAGAAGACCCAGAGACCAGGGTCACCAAGGTCGCTCCAGCACTCCCCCGGCCCCCGACCACCCGGAGAGGTTCCGATCTCGGCAGGCAGACATGCAGCGGAACTTAATGACAACGGCAATCCCGATTGTCCTTGTCTGCAAAGGACCGAGAATGCAAGTTTGTATTTCGTGTACAGTTGCGCTAATAAGTCATGTTTCGGCACCAAGTATGTTTTGATGAATAATTGGTATCAGCAATATTTAAGCTACATTTCTTCATATCGAGTGAGATATACAAACGTGTTCCTGCACTTACCCATCCTATCCAACATCTGACAGACCTTAATACAGCACAGAACAAGCCAAACGTGATGACAGCTGGGATATGACTTATTAGCGCGACTGTACCAGGAGTAAATAAGTATAGCCAGGAACCAGACTCCTTTCATTAAGGGGAGGGGAGACGTTTTCTGGACCCCCTTCTCCCTAATGTTTAGCCCCATTAGTTTTCAGATGTCAAGATGTTTGCCCTATTAGTTAGTCAATTTTAAGACCTTCCGCCCCATTTCTTCGTCAATATTGTCGATGTTTTCCCTGGCGAACGATAGTGAGCCTGTAATGTTGGAAGAAGCGGCCTTCGGCCGGGAAATGTTTCTACCGAAAAATTTACAAATTATTCTAGAAGGGGGATCTAATGGATGTTTTGTTTTAAATTGGATGGAGGTCTAGGGAGGAAACTAGAAAAATAATGAATACATGGAAAACAAACCCCAAAAAGTGAACCATCCCCCAAAAGGAAGCTCAGACGGTATTGTGCAGCATCATTTACTGGTTCGACTCAATGGTTTAAGGAGGGGGTTTAGTTTGCTCTCTAAACCACTCTCAAACTTTTAAAAAACTCACAAGACCCCTCTTCGTTATAAAATTGTACATTTTTCGGTAGAACAATTTCCTGGCCGAAGGCCGATTCCTCTTCAGATACAGGCTCGCTATTGCTCGCCAGGAAAATAATTGACACCTAAATGGCACGAAAGGTCTTAATGTTGGCAAAGACATGGGGCTAAAGGTCTGAAAATCGTCAAACTAATGGGGCGACTGTCTTGAAATCTCATAACTAATAGGGATAAACATGAAGGAGGAGGAGGTCTCGAAAAACCAACTGCCTCCCCTTAAATGCGCTAGAGCTTGCCCTACTAGACGCTAACGCCATCTGTTGTTGCTATCCGTCAGAATTACGAAAACAAGGGGTGGGCTCCCAATTGACTACTTACGAGTTTCAGGCTATAAGGAAGTTGGACCCGTAAACATCAATATTAAACAGAAATGCAAGAATAATGTACGGTTTATTATCAGGATACATGGTATGTTGAATTGTGTTTTGTGTTTTAATAAATGTATTACGAACCGTGTTTTAGCTGTAAATTCTGTTACTTATCGTTGTCTACAGCTCCAACTTCCTTATTGAACGAAACTCGCAAGGCAGCAATTACTCAATACCGATAATAACTAGAGCTTACCTAGGGTTGGTTGGGACTTCGTTCTCTAGATATTCCAATTGACACTTTGCGAGTTTCATTCTATAAGGAAGTTGGAGCTGTAGATATCGATATTTAGCAGAATAACTAACAATAATACGGTTTTAGTACATATATACATACATAAAACCAAATTCGACATACTATTTATCCATCAGACACTTACATAATTACTGTATTTGTGTTTAATATCAATGTTTACAGACCGAACTTCCTTGTAGCCTGAAACTCGCAAGTGGTCAATTGACCACTTGCGAGTTTCAGGCTATAAGGAAGTTAGAGCCGTTTACATCGATAACAAATAGAAATGCAATACTAATGTAGGTTTATGATGGTTAAAAGCAACCCCTGGCAACCAACAGTTTTTGTCGTTATCGAGTACTTGGAACCCCACCACTTTTTGACGGAGAGCAACAACAGATGGCGTTAGCGTCTAGTTGGCCTTAGGGCAAGCTCTAGGGCATTTATACCATAGAGTCTGGTTCCTGACCACTTATTGCCTCCTGGTACACGAAATACACACTTGCACTTTCGGTCCTTTGCAGACAAGGACAATCGGGTTTGCCATTGTTATAATTGACTTTCTATTGCAAAATAATTTATATTGAGGTTGGAGTAGAAATAAGGGTTATGTATTCAATTGTATACAATTATTATGTGGTATTTATTATGAGATAGTTGCTAATTTTACCCGGAATGCCTGAATATGTTAAAAGCCGAACTAGTGATCAGCTTGCAAAACAACACGAAACAGCTACTGGATTTGTGAAAGACAAATCAGTTTTTTTTGTGTTCTAAATCAATCAGTAATCTTTCATTCTTCCACTGGCATGGTCTGAAAGCATTGTTGATGTGACATATGCAATATTGATTGATAATTTCAAGTAAATCAGCTGGTAAATAGTCTATTTTCACTGACTCCGGACACAAATCAACTCGTTCCCTAGTCGTTTCGCTATCATAACACGATTTATTCTTTAAATAACTTTAACAAGCAAGCCATAACCAACCATATCATAGCCTACACTATTTTATATTGGGATAGGCCTATGCTTATCCTCTTATTACGACAGTAATAGTAGGAAATCATGAAAGAAAGGTACGGTGATGTCATTTCCCTGAATACCGATTTTCGTTTATATTCCGCAGGGAAATTGCAGAACCTAATCAATCTAGTTTGGGGTAAGGGAGGATAGCTGTCCTCTCTGATGATGTATGGATCAATTTTATTTGTACTCATTGCCTTCGTCCAGTGGAAGAATGAAATATATATTAATCGAAAAACAGGACGAAATAAAGTATATTGAGCAGCCCTATGTTGTTTTTATTTGTCCTTGATATGTATATACAGCTAAGGCCATATGGTGAGCGTGCATTATTGTATGGAATAATTATTTTAGTTGGTGACGTGAGCTCAAACAATGGTTTTAATTATATATGTTTTTTTACAGTATAATACATATATATATATATAGTTCGCTCATGTCAGAGAACATTACTTATGTAGCCTACATATAGATGTTGTAACATGATAAATTAGAGGTTACATAATGTAGGTCTTGCCATTACGTCAAATTTGTGATTACTAATACAGTACATACAGTACTGTGGAGTGCAACAATGAAAGAAGTGCGATCCCGTAGAGTTTTTTCACTATTAGTTGTGTATAGTAACAACAGATGGCGTTATTTTGTGGTGGCATCTGGCAACCTTTAGGAGCACGATTCTATTAGTAAATTAGATAGCAGGTTTTCCATCTCCTAGTATATAATCTCTGGTTAAAAGTATGTTGAATTGGATTACATGTAGTTTATCAAATGTTAGTACTACAACCGTATTTTAGCTGGTAATTCTGCAAAATATCGATGTCTACAGCTCCAACTTCCTTATAGAACGAAACTCGCAAGTCGGCAATTCCTAAAGGGTTCGAAATCGTATTGGAGACACTGTTCAAGACGTATGTTACTACTTACCCGAAGTTTCTTGAGGTGATCCCTCCCTGCAGTGAGTCAGTGTTAGGTAGGTGGAGGATCAGACAACATTGGGTTATTATTTTCGGGCATCATGGTGAGTACGACTGTGTTATTTACGAGATTTTAATTTTGTTACAAGAGTTTTAATTTTCTCTATTTCCATTACTCTTTATTCCCCAAAACGAAGAGTGTTCTGAGCCAGTTTCAATAGTTATTAGGGTTTAATAGTTTCGGAAGAAATGTATCTACCTACTGTTTTAAATATAATTCTTGGAATCTTTGTTTGTTCACTGAACATCTTGGGTTTTCGGAGATTTAGGAGGGTGGTTACACTTTAATGTTCTTTAATTAATGTACTATGATTATCCACACAAATTGGTATTTACATTAAGAACTGTTCTTTAATTAATGGTTTGTTGTCTGTCGACACTTGTGAGAACAGCCGTCTTAGCAGAGTTATGACTACGAATGAACTTTTCCATGGCGACAGTACCACTATTTTAGTTTACAGCTGAATGTAGTTTCAAAGTCATTGTGATGTTTTCGGAATTATTAACTGGTAGGAAATTTGCCAAGCTTTAATTCTGGTGATCCCTTGGGTCAAAGTACGATAACATTTTAAACTACTATTTGACAACTTACTGATCTGGCAGATTCGCTGGTATTATAACTGTTATTTTTTAGGGCGACTATTGTAATTTTTCTGGAAGATTTCTTGGGCCATTTAAAGTTTCCTATTGGTTTTCAACCCCCCACCCCCCGCCACACACACGCACGCACACACACACACACACCTACAAAAAATCCTAGAGGATTCACTATCAGCCTGACTATGTTACGTGTACCTACTCTATAATCTAGCTTTAGTATCTATATATATACCAGTACTTGGGCCCGGACTACCTGCGTGTATTATGTGATATAGGCAGGAGGTTGCGGCCCTACGAGGTACGAACACCGGCAGGAGCCATGGTTGTTTGAGTCTTTGCCATTTAAATGTTCTCTACAGATCCTTTCAGAGATTTATAATTCTTGAGAGCTTTATTTTTTTTTACTTTTATCCTATCGGCCCCATTCAGCCTACTGTTTTAAGACTTTTACCCCCTTCGAGGTGTCTATATTTTCCTGAAGAGTGGTAACGAGCCAGCATATATATAATTTTTTTGACGGAAAGCTAAATGTGTAAATGTTTAGATAGAAAAAATTCTCCGGCGAAGCCGGATTTCTCTATACAATGCTGGCTCGCTTTCGCTCGTAAGGAAAGAATAGACACCTGGATGGCGCTAAACTTCTTAAAACAGTTGGCTGAATGGGGCCGAATGGATAACAGTCGGGGAAAGTGCGTAAAGGAGAGAAAGACAAAAGCCAGTGATCCATCCCTTAATGATGGCCCAAATAAAGTGTTAAAAAAGAGTTCCCGTGATGGGGCTAATGTGTTTATATTTTCGTTGACAGGTTGTGTCCACAGTGGTGCATGTATTGTTGTGGGGGGCAGCCTTCACTCTGACTCTACTACACTCGGGTAAGTCTGGTTTGAGTTACTAAAAGTTCATGCATAATTAGGCCAAAGCATATTTACCACCAACTTTTATATCTCTTACGACTATAGTTTATTCATTCTAGGTTAGACCTAAATCGTAACTTATAAAGCCGGTATCACAAGAGCGATTTTTCTCAACATTTATCCTCAACACTGGTCTGGCAGCTTGTGAGGTCCATATTTACAATATTTGTTCCCTAAATGCATCTACCATCAGTCTAGTTTCAGATAAAAGTTCAAAATAGTCCAGAAAGTTTGCCAGAATTTTTTTTATCATCGAATGTAGACTATAAAAGCTCGTGTGATACCGGCTTAACTCTGAAAGGACTTAAGGTTTATATTAATTTTGCTTGCTACTTCAGATTGCTGCGCAGTAATTGGCAAGACTAATAAATTAAAATTTTAATTCGGTTAAATGTTTCGAAATGGTAATGCATTCCCAAACTTATATTTTGCCAGCATTATCACTTTTTATGAATTACAATGGGAAGTTTTGTTAATTTGAACTAATTTTTATCTATAGATTTATTAATTCGTAAAATTTGTTTAACTACTCGGATAATCCTAATGCTTGCTAACGCCAATCTCTGGTTTAAAGTTGAGGGTATATTAGTTATAAATTTATTTCGGTTAATCTTTAAGTTTTGGTTGCTATTTCTGAAATATAATTTTAAATCTAGAAACTACTATGGAAAAGGTTTCTGTTGTGTTTATGTAATGATAAATCCTGATGAAATCTGGTAGCGCAAAATTATTTCTACAGGTCTCGGTGCTTTGCCTTTGTGCCTAAATCTTATAAATTCAATTCAAACTATCTATACCCATTAGGAAAATGGGTTATACTGGTGATTTGGACAGACCGTTAGCCCATCTATCTTTTTAGGCCTAATAAGTCCGGTAGAGCATCTAAATCATAGTTATATATGTTATTAAGAGCTGAAATGTATAAGGGAGAAAAAAGGGAGTAAGTTATGTCCCATAAGTGTTTTTTGCACTGATGCCCAACCAGCTGTGGTGTGGGGGTGGCAGCCCCTATGGAATTACTTTATACCGGGCGTACTTAGTGTTTACACTTAAGTTTATGTCAAACAGCGGGGGTGTGGGGGCGGCTGACTCCACCCATAATGCTAGGATAGATTAGGTAAGGTTTTTAGGTTAGGCTATTGGCCTTTTTTTACGCTTTTAACCACTCATTTTCCCTGAACTTCATAGCCCTCTCCACTAGTAGGGGATGTGTTTATAGATTGTTGTATAATGGGTAAATGCTCATTTCCGCTCCTCTTCAGTATAAAACTACACTATATCTGAAGAAAAAAAAACTATAAAACTTACCGAAATCTCTGTCGGTCCAAAAAGTCAGGTTTACCGGAAAATTTCTCTAAAAAGGGTCTTGCCCACATCGAAAATAGGCTGAACCTGACTAAAATGCATTTGCAAACTTATATTTTGCGGGTTAATGTAATTTAAATTTTATGAATTTTAATTTTTATTTTACTAGATTAATATTACCAACCTTAAAATTACTATTAGTTAGGAATCGGAAGTGTGAATTGTGCGGAATATCAGCTTGTAATTTCAAAGATTTCGGTCCTTAGTCACCTTACTGATCTGTGCCCCATTCAATTTATTTTACTTTCACTTCAGCATTAGGCTATTCAGTGTGCAGTTGGGTTTGAGTAAATGATTAGATTGACATCCAGTATTCGCTAAATGGATATATTAATCTTATGTACTTAACTTCCAACTGTCTTGATGGTGTAATTAGTGTTTAACCCCTTTTGTACCACAACTTCTTTAAATTTATTCTGGCTACTATTAGACTACCTTATTCAGTTGAAAAAGACTCTCCACCCCCAACAATCTACAGGCTTTGAACTATATCGCTTAACATTTTCTACTACCACAGATTTTTCTTAAACTGGAAGTCTAGATGTACCTAGAATATAATTACAAAGACGTCGCTGGTACAATAGGGGTTGAGGTATGTGGTAGCCCAGGTTCGAATCTCTGTAGAATCACATGCTTTCATAGTTATTGGGAAGTGTTTTGGAGTTAACACTCAGACATATGACTCTATTTTAAGCCATTTTGGGATACTTTAAAGCATTTGTTTCCATCAGGGGTATTTAGGAACCTTTAGTTTAGTTACTTCAACCTCTGCAGTTGTCTTTGAATTAGCTGTGGGCAGAAAACTGGATTTTAGAGAGGTAATTATAAGAACTCTATTTCTTATTGCTAATGTAGAAACCTCAGAGTCAAAAGAACTTGAATGGGTTAATAAATTAGTGTTAAACTCTGTCTAGTGTCGTGTGGGTACCCCGGTTCCGGTTCCCGAGACTGTTGTTATGGTTCGGACACAGTGGCTGACGGTACCACAGCTTTGGTACTACCGGAATGCTGCACGGCTCTGGTCTGTACGGACGGTACCATCTCCGAACACAATGTGGGCGAACCGGGAGCTAGGAATTGTAAGTTAAAGTTGCTTTACAGTGTTTGTTTTCTAAAGATAAAGTTTATTCTAACTTACAGTAGATATAATTGCTAGATATATATTTGTTTTTTCCTGATGCTATTCCTTCATAATTTCTTAAAGCCATCGCCGGATTTTAATCTCGCTGAAACTAAAGTGTAATGCATCTGAATTATTGGTTAATATGAAAGATTAACTACAATATAGTTAACAGATGTATAAAAGTTCGGGGTTCCTATCGTATACTTCATTGCTATATAATTTTGTTTTCCTCTGATTTTTTTTTTTTAACCTAACCTAAAAACCTAACTTATCTAACTTAAATGTATTTGGGTGCTATTAGGTTAGTTTTTTGGTTAGGTTAATGACTAAAAACAAATCTAACTATTATTTTTTTTTTCAATGACTATACCAAATTCCCGAGGATAAAAATTATATAGCAATGAAGCATATGATAGGAACACCAAATTAGTATTAGAAATGTATGACTTGTATTGTCGTTAATGCTACAGAAATACCAAATTATTAAACCTTCACTTTTGACACACTAAAAGTGCCCAGGATCTTAAATTTATGCTTAAAGATGTACAGGCGAGAATTGTTAGGCAAAAACACTGAAGAGGGAAGTATACAGACTGGGTAAACTAATGTTCAATAATTTGTATAAACCTGAGTATGAAAGGGAATGGGAAAATTTATAGAATCGACAACAAAAATACAAATAAAACTTTAAATTAAAGATTGCTGTAAAAAAATTACAAAACTTATTGAAATCTACTGTATATAATCGAATGAAGATTGCTAGTTTATGATTTAGGATATTAGTTTAGAGACTCATTATGTCCTTGAGGTTGTGAGTTTGACGGAACCCTGTACCCTGACGGAACCTACCTACCAGGCCACTGTGTTCAGCTACAGTGTGTTAGGGGCTACTGGTCCTACATCAAGGTGGAAGAGTGCTGTGAGTATAGAACTTTTTATTTCTATAGTTTGTTTGAATACCTCTGGACAGGTTCTTATTAAACTAAAGACAAAGGTGCTGCTTGACCCATTCTGGATGGGGCTAGTCACCTGACCGGCAGGTTTTTCCGTTTATTATGTGGCCTGTGAGCCGGGCCAGCTGTCAACCGGAGCAGACTGGTCCCGTGGAGACAGATGGGTAAGAGACGCACTTGCAGTGTCGAACCTGGCAAGCTGCTCAATTTAGAGATTTGTTCCCTTAGTTTGAAAGCAAACTAGAAGTCTTAATTTCTTTTATTTAAGTGTCTTTTGAATGCTCTATAATAGTCTGTTTGCCACTTGCATGTCCTATAGGTAATTACCTTGTTGTGAAAAGTGTTGTTTGTTGGTAGTTTCTTACTAATGTGTCTAAAGAAAGTTTAGCTTGGTTGCCGGATCGGCAACCTTTGGGGAAATTAGGTAATTTGCATAAATCCAAAATGGCAGATTCAGACTGCGGCGGATTACAACTTGTTAGCCAATTAACTTCCAATCACGTGTGGTATGAGTTTTCCATAAATTTCTGACCTGAGGAATCGATATCTAGTCAGTTTTGTGATTTGGAATCTAATTAAAAAGTAAAATATTTGTTTTTAATTTTATATATTTTATTTTATTCCATCCAATGATTATGCAGAACTTAAATATATGCACTAAAAATAGATAATAACCATGCTTCGTCATGTTTGACCACACCATTAATGGAACTCTTAGTCACTCCTTTTCCTAAGTTGAAGTTACTTAGCACTTTAAGCAGTTGCAGCTTCTTATGCTTATTTCTCATGATGGCATCTCTACTAGGAAGTGGTGTGTTGATAGTGAGGTTGTAGATAGAGCCGAGGCCAGCAAGTCTCTTACGCTTATGGTTCTTTGCAGAAACACTGTATTTGTCAAAGGCTAAGATCTTCAACCTGGTCTTGATGGACTTAACTATGACTGATGCATTGCCTTTTGATGGCCAAGCAATGTGGTAAACAATCTGGCTAATGTCGACTCTGGTGAATTCTGGTAGCATTGGTTATGTTCTCTACAGTTTCCAAGCCAGCGGTGCTTTTCTACTTTTTCTCAGGCAACCATACTCATCAGTAAGGGAGGGCAGTATGGGACACAACCCTTACTGGGAAAATGGGTGCTAGTTTCATGTGCTGCAGTTGTAAGACGGTCAACAACTTGAGGAAGATAGTTTCTAGGTCGAAGATCCTCTTGTCTATCTTTCACCCCTTTCCTCCGGGCTCGCCATCCTAAGGACATTGAGATCCGGGGGATCTGGCCGAAAAAGTCTTAATAGGGTAGCCCTACCTTTGTTATTTCAACTGCTAGAAAATTCACACGCATCTCAAAACAGTGTTTCGTATCTGTAGACTGGCGTTACCTAGAGCTCTAGGTCAACTGGTTCAGTTGTGATGACAATTTCAGTGGAGTGCATTTTGCCCCAATTTTAGCAATATCTCCATAATGACTTAATCTTTTTCTCCAAAACAATGGACTACAAAAGTCTGGGTTCTCCTTTATTTCGAAAGTCGCTCAGACAAGCTTAGTTTACATACGGTTCGACGCATGGCTCTCCAACAAAGCTTAACCCCTTCAGACTCCTATGACACAGAGGTTGCCAGATTAGCAATAAGAAATAAGTTCTCTCACTCTTATAATTACCTCTCTAAAATTAGTTTTCTGCCCACAGCTAACTCAAGACAACTGCAGAGGTTGAAGTAACTAAACTTAAGGTTAAAAAATACCCCTGGTGGTAAAAAAGGTTTTAAAGTATCCCTAATAGGATCAAAATTGAGTCATATGTCTGAGAGGGTTAATAGGCTTTCAAGCTTACGGATGTTATAATGACACCCGGTCTCCTGCCCATCTGCCGCGGTGTCATTTTAAAATGACAACCGGGGAGGTGTTAAGACAGACTCTAACATTTAACTACCAAACTCTATGGTTATTGGATATAGGCACCTATTATAATGTGCACAACCCATGATTATATATAACTTATTTTAGAAATTTAATTGGTGTAGAAAAGGATGCCTGATGAAAGCATCCTATAGTCTGTTGGTTGCTTACACCTATTTAAACTCTAAAACTCTGGCTCTTTCTGAATTGTTGGTCGCGACCATTCTGCGTATGAAGTTCCTACTGTTAGTTTTGGAGAAATCTAATGGAGCTTCATTAACTCCTTCAGACATTATGTTCCAATAAGTCAGGAGGCGGGAGCCCCGGGATCATTGCCACTGCCTCACACTACACTCACAAAAACACTGCGGCCGTTAGAATTATCGGAGGTGGCTGAGGTTGCCACCAACGGTTTTATCGTAAGGTAACTAATCTAACTTACTGAGCTCCATATGACGCTAGTGTGTCCTAACTTATTATAGAGGCATGGAGATGTCCATATGACGCGATCGCGTCATTAGTTTTTGGTTCACTAGTCCTTATGACGCGATCGCGTCATATATGTCTGAGGGAGTTAATGTCCTTTAAGTCTAAAGTTCTTTAAATATGTTGCCTAAATTTTATTGTTCATGCAATTCTGATCCCCCTCAACCTTCCATAACTCTAAGGACTAAAAACTGCTGACTTTTATACCATTTGGAAAGATTGTAAATGGGGGTGAACCATTTTAGAAAGTTTAGTGCAGCTTTAACCATAAATGTTTTATCCCAATAAGATTAGTATTTAACTATTTGAAGTTTGATATATTTAACAATCTCTAGGTACAGCAACGATACCAGTGCCAGATGGGTCCGTATGTCTGTTGCCAGCGTCTCCAGGACAGTGTCAAGAGTCACTCCCCCGCTACTTCTACTTCTCCGCCATTGGACAGTGTCACTTCTTCCACTACACTGGCTGTGGGGGCAACGGCAACAACTTCCTGTCCATGCAAGAGTGCCAAGCAACCTGTGAAGGAACGCCCAGTAAGTAGAGTTGACTTTGTGAATAGTTATATTTTGGCCGATGAAACTTTTTGCTTTCGCGATTTCTCTATTTCTTTCTCTCGCAATCTCTTTCTCTCGCCATCTCTTACTCTCGCCATCTCTATCGCATTTTTGTTGTTGTAAAGTATAAAGCGGTTTTGGGTAATTCAATTAGCCTTAAACTGAAAGATAGGATTTTAATGATCTTGCAATCCTTGACAGAACTGGAAAAAGACACGGCAGATGGTAAACTTATTTTGAGGTAATTTGAGGGAAGATTAACCCCTTCAGACTCGTATGATGCAGAGGTTGCCAGATAAACCATAAATAGTTCTCTCGCTCTTATAATTAACTCTCCAAAATTAGTTTTCTGCCCACAGCTAACTCAAAGACAACTGCAGAGGTTGAAGTAACTAAAGGTTTCTAAATGCCCCTGATTGTAACTAAGGTTTTAAAGTATCTCTAATAGGCTCAAAATCGCGTCATGTCAGAGGGTTAAACGCGAACTTCTTTTCTCTTTGGCTTTTATCCATTCGGCCCACTAAGACTTTTACCCCCATCCAAGTGTCAATATTATCCTGGAGAGCGGTAGCGAGCCAGCATATGTTTTGTTTTTACCGCAATCTAAATTTGTAATTTTTCGATACAAAAATGTCTGGCGAAGCCGGATTTCTCCCTACAATGCAGTCTCTCTATCGCTCGCCAAGAAGAAATTGACACTTGGATGGGTATAAATTTTAAAACGGTTGACTGAATGGGGCCGAATGGATAATAGTCGGGAAAAGGATCGAGAGAAAGATTAAAAGAAAAGTCGGTGACTCCTATTAACAGTTAGAAAAGTCAAATGTGAATTAAAGGATAATGGTAAAATAAGAGAGACTGAGTATGTTGCTGAAGCTGGAAGAGTGAAACTAATACATACATAAGTTAGACCAGCTTGATTGTATGCAGAAGGAAGCGTATTAACCCCTTCACGTTTTTATGATTGAGGTTGCCAGATTAGCAATAATAGTTCTCTCACTTATAATTACCTCTAAAATTAGTCTTCTGCCCACAGCTAACTCAAAGACCACTGCAGAGGTGTGGTCTAAACTAAAGCTTTCTAAATACCCCTGATGGTAACAAAGGCTTTAACATATCCCCAATAGGCTCAAAATTGCGTCTGATGTCTAAGAGTGTTAATCAGAAAGTAACTCCAGAATATTTTACTCTAACTATGTCTAAGTTCTATCTATTCTTCACCTATTATTACACACCCCAATACCCTCAAAGTTAACCCTCTAATTAGTCTTCCATTCCAAAGTCTCAAATTCCTCCAATCTATTAGTCAGTTTCTATCTTTACTCTAGCCATCAGTCAGTCACATGGTTGAAACCAAGCGCGTATCTTTTACTGCATTTCCTATTTCTCAACTTATTCCTCTATCCAAAACTCTACTCTTACTTTTCTATAGCCATCTGATCTGACTAGTTTCCCTAAAATGTTCTGGAAAGCGTTTTAGAAGGCCTGAGCGATAACTACTGCAATGGTAGATAACTGGTCATTGATTGGGGCTTCAACATTAAGCTACATATCTGACTGGAAACTGCTGATAATGGATGGATACTACCAAACTATTGAGGGACAAAATTTCATTTTAGCGGAGTTTCCTTTAATATTTTTTTGGAATTTACCAGCTTAATTTCCACATCTAAGAATAACTATAAAATTAAGAACTATAGAAATAAAGTTACTTTATGGAATTCTTGCAAACAAACTCTAATATTGGGTAAAATGGAAACTTCTTCTTAGATGATAAATTTGATTTTTATTATTTGTAATTGGGCAGACTCTCTGTAGGCTTACTTTTTAGTGTTTAAAACTTTATCAACACTTAAAGGTAGTGATGCAAGAGTTGAGATAAACATTGAATAATTGCCAACCTACAGTTTTCTTGCAAACTGCAATATCATTGAAATAATTAACTATGTTTAGGAGCAATTTATAGAGAGGCCTTCCTAAGGGGTAAGGTCTCCATTAATTACTCTTTACATTAGTCTATACATTAGGCTACCATAGCGCATTTGGAATATATGTACATGCTCGGATTAATATGGAGGATTCAAAACTGCATAACAAATCTTAGGCTTGTCCATATTTCTTTAACTGTCTCGCGGAATTTCGGTGAGTGTATCCTGAGTTTTAGTGTTCTGAGTGCCACTTGTATGTTTATTTCATTAATTGAGTTTAGATGTGAAGTTGGTTGGTGTAAACAAAATAAGTATTTTGTGGATGGTCTACACCGGACCTGTGAAGTCACAGGAGTATACTCATCCTGGACTGGATGGTGGACTTGCATTCCTATGAAGTCCCAGGTCCGGTGTAGAAGATTCACAATCCTTTTACCATAGTTAATAATTATTTCTGTGCCATTGCATTTTTAAAGATCATTATGTGCAGGTTGCCAATTATTATTAAATTTGTATTTCAACCCCTGCACTACGACCTTTAAATATATAGAATTCCTTTTAGACAAAGTTTGGCATGGAGAGGCTGAGAATTAACTATTTTCAGGTACCGCAATGACTACCTATCCCACCCCCCGGCCCACCTATCCCACCCCCCGGCCCACCTATCCCACCCCCCGGCCCACCTATCCCACCCCCGGGCCCACCTATCCCACCCCCGGGCCCACCTATCCCACCCCCCGGGCCCACCTATCCCACCCCGGGCCCACCTATTCCAACCCCGGGCCCACCTATCCCACCCCCGGGCCCACCCCAGGCCATCCTATCCCCGGCCCACCTATCCCACCCCCGGGCCCACCTATCCCACCCCCGGGCCCACCTATCCCACCCCCGGGCCCACCTATCCCACCCCCGGGCCCACCTATCCCACCCCCGGGCCCACCTATCCCACCCCCGGGCCCACCTATCCCACCCCCGGGCCCACCTATCCCACCCCGGGCCCACCTATCCCACCCCCGGGCCCACCTATCCCACCCCCCGGGCCCACCTATCCCACCCCCGGGCCCACCTATCCCACCCCCCGGCCCACCTATCCCACCCCCCGGCCCACTTATCCCACCACCCGGCCCACCTATCCCACCACCCGGCCCAACTATCCCACCACCCCAGTCCAGTGCCTCCAGCCAGCAGAACCGGGACCTTGCACCACCTATACTCTTCGCTATGCCTTCAACGTGGACACTGCTACATGTACAGCCTTTGTTTATGGTGGTTGTGAAGGCAATGACAACAACTTCGATGATGTACATCAGTGTTTAGATACTTGTCTTACAGGTAGGCTACGCTGCAGAGTTTCCTTTTGTATTTAGCCTACTATGGATGTATAGTTTAGACATGGACAAATTAAAGACCGAGTGCCCACACTAAGCAGTTTCGGCCTCGCATCCTAATGATGGCGCTCCAGGGAGCATTGTTAAGAGCTGCCTCACTAGTCAGGTTCTTTGATTTAAGATGAAGACTAAAAAGTCCGATCCCAAGTCATTCTTGGTCCGCCCCTTGATGCATCTCTCCAGGGGCGATCCTAGTTTAACAAATTTATAACTTAGTTCTATAAAAAGGAAGTTAGGTTATGCTTGTCTAAATTTTTCAGATCTGTCTATGCCTGCTATATTAACCCTTTCACGCTTTTATGACTCAGAGGTTGCCAGATTAGAAATAAGAAAGTTCTCACTCTTATAATTAACTCTCTAAAATTAGTTTTTTGCCCATGGCTATCTCAAAAGACAACTGCAGAGGTTGAAGTAACTAAAACTACAAGTTTCTAAATACCCCTGATGGTAACAAATGCTTTAAAGTATCTCCAATAGGCTCACAATCGCGGCATATGTCTGAGAGGATTAAGTTGCTGTGTGGAGACTGCCAATCAACCAGTGCATTCCTGCTCGGGTATGTAACTTTGACGGTTTCGGTCGTGATCAAACTCCGTAACCATAGCAAAATAAGAGCCGCATAACTGCCATAATATTTACTATAACTTTAGTAATAAGATCCATTCTGTGACTATTAACAAACTCTTTCATGCACAAGACGCGATTTGCATCCTTTTAGCGATAATTAAAAGCCATTGTTACAATGGGAGAGCGTTTCGAAACCTTTAGTTTATTTAAGTCAAAGCTGCAGTAGTCTTTGAGTGAGCTGTGGGCAGAAAACTATTAGGAGATTGAGCGAACCCTATTCATGAATGCTAAACGGCAACCCTAGAGTCTACAGGATAGAGGGTTAATGATTTTGAATAAATTTTAAATTTACTAGACTAATCTTCACATTTGTATTTTCACGAACTCCAATGACATTTACACCAACAGGGTCCAGCACTCTTCCTTCCAGCACCCCCTTCACCCTTTCCCCGTCCTCCCTCCCCAAGCAGTGCCTCTACCCTCAGGACCCCGGGCCTTGCTATGCAGCAATAACTCGCTATTACTATGATTGGGTCTCTGGCGCCTGTAGGACCTTCATCTTTGGTGGCTGTCAAGGAAATTCTAATAACTTCCAAACTCTCCAAGAGTGTATGGCGGTTTGCAGAGTGTATTAGTGTGAGTATAGACAGGTGGGGTGATAAGTTTACTATATCCTATAGCTTTCATATACACTACATATGGTAGTTTGCTCATTATCATACTAGAATTTGTCCAGCAACTAGTGTTGTGATGACCCAAGGCCAAAACCGGGATGTTTCTAGTCACCTTGGCTGTTTAAGACTTACATGACCGGACTCCGGAGTGATAAAAACTTAGGACAATGGAGCTAGGCTCTAATAGAGGAAATGTTTTCACTATATATGCAGACTATGCAGTAATGATAGTTAATGGAATTGGGAGAAGTCTTTAAGTATATAGTATTTGTGAAGTGTACTGTGAAAGTCTTGTAAAATGAAGGGGGATTGGAGAATTTAATTTTATCCTGGAAGGTGGAATATTCTGTAAAGTGAAAAGTTCCTGAAGAACGGTTTACAGTTCAAGCACATTAGTATCCAAAACTATAAACTGTTGATTTTTTCAGAATGGCAACTCTTATGAAGAGGCTAGATGGTGTAGTATTTTGGACTGGAAAAAAAAGTTTTGGGCATTGATTGTATTGGATAAAGAGAAGCACTTCGAGGTGGTTCGATAATGTTTAGAGGATGGATGGGGACTGAAAGCGAAGACTGCTTCATGGAAGTTAGGAGAGTGAAACTTCTGGTAGTGGAAGATTACTTGAGGTATGGGAGAACTTTTCAGGAAATATCTTTGCTAAAAACTTCTACATACTGTAGTGGAAGGGGCCTTATGGTACGGGCAAAGGAATGGTATCTGAACAAAGTAGCCTGGAAAGGTTTGGCATGGCCATACTTTAAAGAGTTGCCCAGGGGAAGGAATCAAGGATGCAGATTATATAGATTCTTATAAGTCCTTGGTCTTTACTACAGTGGGAATATAGTTCTTATAGTCTGATTTATTTACTGATTAAAATTTTCTGTAGGTCATTAGTAACAAATGCGAATTTCCTTTTTAATTTCTAAATGTGTTAATGATTCTAGTTCTTTTGGCTGTACTTAAACTAATCTATGCTTACCGGATTTTATTTTCCCAGGCTGCCCACAACGGAACCAGCAATCCTCTGAGAGTTTGAATTGACTTGCAAGCCGACCTCGGCTGTTTGCGAATGGTGTCTGTGCGTGCAAGGAAATTTATATAAATAATACATATTTATTTAACATTTGAAAGTTTACTATAGTGCCTAAATATATGTATAATTAACTAAACTTTTACTTTTATTCTCTAACTTTATGCATCTATAAATTATATTGTGTGAATGTTTTTGTTCATTGTTTTGTGTTCTCTCTATTGTGGCGGTCTTGAGCCGGCGCCCCCCCTGCCCCCCCCCCCCCCCCCCCCAAAAGGAAAGGTGGAGATTGGGCCTGAGCATATACAGTAGATCGATGTTAAACTGTATTATTCGATGTTGCCAAAGGAATTTAGTCTTGCAGTGCTGTAATTTCAAATTATAAATAATTCTCATTGATGACTAAAGGGGGTATCCCACTGCGATTTTTCAATGGCGAACGGCCAGAGACAGAGGGGACGGGATTTTTTTGTCGGTTTCAAAAATAGCCATATTCGCTCTAACATTCTCCAATTGTCGCTAAAATGGCACTACGGTCGCCCTAGCGTCGCCCATGTTCACACAGATTCGCAGTTAAATTTTGAGCATACCCAAAAAACTGCAGCGAACTGAAAATGTTGGCGAATGTTTGCCCTTTGTCTCACTTCATTCGCCCTTGGTTGCACTATTAGTCTCACCGATTCGCCAATTTGCAAATTCCAATTATTAGCAACGCTGCTTTTTGAGCGAATAGGGAGACTGTAGCGAAAGTGTCTACGAATTATTGCAAATGCCATATGAATGACTTGCGACATGTGGCGAACGGAGGTGATTGGTGGGTTTCTATGTGATTGTTTGTCTCGCACTATAGTCTGTTTCTTTTCAACTGACGGTAAAAAAAAATGCCAAGTTCCCATCAGGATTTCTGTTTGTAGATTTTTTAGTGAAATGTGGTGCTAATATATAAACTTGGACTTAACCGCTTCACCCCCATAACTTTCATTCTGGCTAAAGATAGAAGATTTTGTACAGTTTCAAGAAGACTTGTTATTCAGAGGGTTTGAGATCGTATTTAGCCAGAAGTCCTAGAGGTAGAATATATACTAAAGAACCTCTTATATTGGTAACCAGAATATGATTAAATTAAGTTATGGTGGTGAAGGGCTTAATAGGATTCAGAAAAATTATTTCATATTTTTCAAAGTATCGAGAAATGAGTTTCAATACGGTCAGATGAAATGAAACTTGAGTATACCGTATATACCGGCGTATAAAGACAACCTTCTAAGCCTTCAATAAACCCTGCAACACCATGGGTGGTCTTGTACAAAGAATATAATTTCAATGAAAGTTAATTTGGAGCGCAGAGATTCGTCAGCTGATTTTCAGAGTGACTAAAATCGGCGAAATACGATAATTTAATAATCCGTACTATATACATAACAAAGTTATGTATACTTACCTAATTAATTCTTCATAATAATAATAATAAACTTCTATAAAGAGTTATAAGTTCAAATTAAAAGTCGATATACCGGAACCATTACCAAAACACGTGTTGTGTGTGTTATTGTTGTGTGGCTATGTCGAGTGTATATGAGGCATAGTTATGTCCAAAGGCCCTGTCTAAGCTGTAAGCTCTAAGGGAACGTTCTAATGGGGGCGAACTTCTTAAAATTTCACATGGAATGGTGCTAAACATTACTGAGAAAGGAGTTTAGAATAAAATTCTTAGTGGAAATCTCTCTTTAAATCAACAAATTATAACTAATTAGTGGAAACCAAATATAATAGTGAGTGTTAATTTAATAGTTACTACTACTTAACCCTTTGAAGATTAGGACCCATTCTGACCGTATATTCTGACTAACTTTAGAACATTTTATCTAGCTTTGGAATGATATGTGGAACTAGAAGGGTAAAGTATCTCTATTAACCTTTGGACTTCCAGCTACACCTCCTAATCTGAATAAAATAGTCTTATAATTGCAAGGAAATTAAAATTATTAATTGTATCTTGAGTGGGAATACTTATTCCATAGATGCACACACTCAGACATACCCACACAATTATATTTACATTTTGATTAGAGGGCATATGTTTTTGTAATAGACTTTCTGTAAACTAGATTGTGAATTTCAACGAAAATATAAAAACAAAGTTAATGTTCTATGAGACTGTTAATTGTTCAGAATAATTAGTCTATCATTCTTGTTCTCCCAAGTATTCAGATATTTCAGGGTAAGGCTTGTACACATTGATCCATAGATACACACGCACACACACACACACACACACACACACACACACACACACTCCCTACAGCACGCATACATGCACAGTTGCACTCTACAACACACACACACAATGTCCAGCTCTAACACATTTCGCCTTTTTACACAGACTCACTGCATTCGCCATATTCGCCATAAGTCTCACAACCTCCGCGGTTTAATCTCCTTACATCGTCCAACAATCGCCGTGCATTCGCTATTTTCACCATCATCGTTCGCCACTTTCGCCCTCCATTGTCTCACGCCATTAGTAATTTTCGCCAAAAAATTTCCCATATTCGCACTTTGGTCTTACTTCTGTCTCACTGCAATCGATAAAATTAACATTTTTCGCTTTCATTCCCTTCTGAAAAAACCCTATTCGCCTCGAATTTTGGGACATAGACAAAAAACAAGGTCTCACGGCATTCGCCATCGAAAAGTCTCAGTGGGATACCCCCTTAAGGCCTTGAGTGAATGTTCTAAATTGTACATCCTGGAGTCTTGGAACTAAACTCCTGGTAAATATACAGTCTTGGCTAAACGGCCTCCCATTATTCATATTGGGTTAAATATTACTAGTTCGGAATAATCCATAGTGCTCTGGTCAACAGGCCTTTTAATTAATTCCTGTGCTACGTGAACAAACTGTAAATAGTTTGTAAATAAATATAGAAACTATTTAGTGGGATAGTAGATTTTATTATTCTCCAGTTAATAGAGGTCCATTAATGCAGACACCTTGCCTGTTCTGTAACCGTTCATGATTCAATGTTCAATAAACTAAATCTCTACCTAATTGGTTTACAAATGAGCGGACTTAATAATGAATAGCTTTATTATAGTTGGAAAATGTATTTCTGCATTTAGCTTAAATTTAGGATTTCTTTGTTTTTTTTTTCCCCCCCAAGCTGCCTGGCCGAACAGCCCCAAGGCCCCAAGCAAGACCAAGGCCATAACTGAGCGCCCCCACAAAACCCTCCCAGCCGACCACAATAAAGCATGGGTGACCGAAGCCATTCCATGGCGGGGAGCTGAGGAGGGCGACAGAAACTCCCGGGAACCAAAGCCCCACCCAGGGCCCTGTGCCCCTCATCAATTATGAAGAGAAAGCATTGGTGCAAAGGAAAAAATATGTGACTCTTTGGCTTCCAATCTTTGTCGATTGGGAGGTCAATCCACGGAAGAGATGCAGTCACTTGAGATCTAGAAAATATAGAAGTAAACGGAACAGTCAGAGTAAGCTATGGGTATGGCAAGAGATCGCTCAGTTCTCACTCTGATAGACCAGCCAATAACTTTTTTTTTTTTTTTTTTTTTTGTATGAGAGTGAGGCAGACAAAAGGTAAAACTGCCTGTGACAAGTGCCTCCCCCAGAGTTAATAGTGACCCGGCCAAAATCAAGGATCGTTAGAGCCAAAATGTCTGGAAACACTTGAGTTTAAACCAATTTGTCATAGGCTGAGAGAAAGATGGATTCAGAGAGAGTTCCAGAGTCCGCTGTTGAACAGAAGATTGATTGGGAGTAACTATTCACTCTTGAGTTGGAGAGTTGTACAGAGTAGGGGTGGGATTGTGTTGCAAGATGGGTAGCCTACTATGTAGCCTACCCGATGTAGAGGTGGTATGCAGAGTTCTGAGGAACACTGCATATTGTAGTAGCGATGGAATGGCCAGAGCGATGCAACATTGAGGCAAAGCAAGATTGCAGAGTCGGTTAGTGGACTGGAGTTAATGATCAGAAAGCCTTTCCTTTCTACTTTGTCTAGAAGAGCTGCGTGAGAGGATCCTCCCCACACATGTGAACAATACTCTATACAAGGAGGCACTGTGCCCCTGTACAGAGAAAGCTGAGCAGGGGTAAACAAAAATTTGAGGCGGTTGAGCACACCCAGCTTCTGGGAGGCTGCCTTAGCAAGACTGGTAATATGGTCCTTCCAAGAGAGCCGAAGAAAAAGACTCAAAGAATATTGAGAGAAGATGAAGGGTTTATTTTTGTATTGAACAATAAAGGATGGTCTGCTGGGAGTTCACGGTGGGTAGATGGAGAAATTGAGTTTTGGAAGCTTTAAAGGTAACTAGGTTTTCTCTGACCCAATTGGAGATGGTAGAAGATAAGTGTTCTGTGGCTTCATTAAGTTTACTTTTGAGAGATTGCTGGCTGGGGTGTTCTGGGAAACTAATTGAATAGTGTAAGGAAGTCTTATGCATATGAATGGATAGGACTGGAGGTACAGTAGAGATCATTTATGAAAATTAGAAAGTGAATAGAAGATCCCTGAGGAACACCGGAGTTGATAGGATGAGGAAGTGAAAGATGGCAGACCACAGCTGCAGCTATGGAACAACCGGAAAGGAAATTGGAGACAAAGGCAGACGGAGGGTAGTTTAGAGATTTGTGAAAGACTATATCGAAGGCCTTCGATATGTCGAACGCAATAGAAAACGTCTCGCCGAAGTCCCAAAAGGAGGATGACTTAAGATATCGTAAGATGTGAAAGCAGGTCCCCAGTAGAGTGACCCTTGAAGCCATACTGGCAATCTGATAGATTATAAGATGAATGCTTAACAAATTTGGAAGTAAGAATAGTTTAAACAAACTTTGGAGATAAGAGATGAGAGCAATTGGACGATAGTTGGAATGTTGAGTGGTTACTGTTCTTTGGGACAGGTTGAATGAGAGCAAACTTCCAGCAAGAAGGGAAGAAGTTAGAGGAGAGACAGAGACGAAACCGTTTGCCTAGGCAGGGAGTCGTGCGGCACGCAAGCACAGTATTTTAGTACAACCGGAGGAACACCATCCAGACTGTATGCCTTCTTATCAAGCCCAGAGAGGGTAGAAAGTACATATTTAGAAGAGATTAGGATATTAAGGTATGTCCAGACGAGCGGGTCTGATCGGCGGGCATGCTTGCCATCGGACACATTTGACGGACAAACTATCAAAAAGCCCGAGCCCCGGTATAGCGAAATCACCAGGGGGTGCCAGGTGGCTTCAGGAGCCAGGACGCTGCCAGACGTAAGATAACATTGGAGGTTTATAGAAGGCTTATTTGCCTCCCACTTCTCACAAATCTCACTTCGTTGCAACACAGTTCACATCAGAAACTTGCGATATCTAGCCAGGAGTCCTACAGTGAGCCACCTAGTATTTGCCAGTCTAAAGCACTTGGCCTACAATTAAGTTGATTCAGCTTAATCATCAAAATCCATACTTATGGAACGTTAAACTTGAGTGTGAGTGATATAAGAACAGAGATAAAAGAATAGCAGCAGTTAAGGCCATTGCTGTGGAGATAAGGGAACATAGTGCTTCCGGGACGACGGATGTCATTAACCCTCTCCGACATATGACGCGATTTTGAGCCTATTCGGGACACTTTAAAGCCTTTGTTAACATCAGGGGTATTTAGAAACCTTTAGTTTAGTTACTTCAACCTCTGCAGTTGTCTTTGAGTTCGCTGTGGGCAGAAAACTAATTTTGGAGAGGTAATTATAAAAGTGAGAGAACTCCATTTCTTATTGCTAATCTAGCAACCTCTGCGTCATAAAAGCGTGAAAGGGTTAACAAAATTGACACTACGAAACGAGAATAGGTGTGAAGCCAAGCGTATGAAGCTTTCAAATAAGTCGGGAGCTGGGAGTGAGCTAGGTTTATATTCCTAAATCAGTGTTTTCAGGATCTGTCATTCCTCACTGATAGTGTCATGATAAGACCTTCAGTGTCAAACTTGGGCAGCAGCCAAAATACCGAGTATATGTCTACGGACATGGCTTCTGATACTGAGGTACATAGGCATGCTCTCTCTGTATACAATTAATGATACTTATATTATGAGTTAAGGGGAGATGGTTCACTTTTTGGTAGATTTTGTTTCATTTATTAGGCCTATGTTTCTAGTTTCCTCCCTAGACCTCTATCAAGCTTAAAGAGACGTATGGCTGCCATAACCATGTCTTCTATTTAGCCATTCTACATACATGGAGGTCGGTCCTAGTTGTGTGTGTGAGGTTGTTTTTTACATACAGACATACTCCTCCCCCATGCCTATTGCGATCATTCCTAACCATGTTGAAACCTTGAATGTTTATTTCACCATCGTTTATAGTTGAATCCAGCCAGGTTTCTGTGATTGCAATTATTGAAGCTTTGGCCTTATTAGCTAACAAGTTTATTTCTGACAATTTATGGTACATAAATATAATACAGATGGTTTAGTTGTAAGTGGGATCCACAAAGACAATGTGGAAAACGGACTGCTGCTCCGTGATAAGCATGCACAAGTTTGCTAGATATGTGAAATAGGCTGCCGATTGCTTCAGTAGGATCAATAACGACAGAAAGCTTACAAACATAATTAGATAGGCACATGGCTGTGATGAGCTGATTGTCAATGGGATCCGCCGTGAATGGGCTAGTCCATGGTATAAAGACTAATATTAGTCTTTATACCATGGGCCAGTCAGCCCATGGAGTCAGTCCTCTGAAAAAATCCCTCTTTTATTATTTGTGTTTATGTTAATGTTTATGTAGGCCTAGTGGAATCAGGACTCGTCTTTGGCAGTGTATTCAAACTAGCATTATACTATTATAATCAGAGTAGAAAAGGAGAATATTTTATTCAGAGTAGAACGGGAATATGAAAGTCAAAGGGTAAATATGACATAGTTTGTGTCCCTATAATTCCTACAGAACCTCCATAAGTTGTATAAACCCTCTAATGAAAAGCCCGATTAACCTGCCAACATTAGTCAATCCTAATGGGATTAAATGTTCTAACCCATTCTGGCTATAATTCCGTGTCATTTGGCCTTAGTCGTCAGGCGTTAGAATATTATTGATGTTCTAATGTTCTATTATTCTGGATTGTTTTGGCATTCTTCTTTGTACCGTCACTTCCAACCAATCTATGGACACTGGACAGCAAAATTAAAAACATAATCCATGTGAAGCCTTACTAAGGACGGGTGAAATTTTAAAATTACGTTTGTTGTTATTCACACATCTAGATATCTATCTAAAACCTCTGATTTCAAACAATGTTGCATTGTTTATTTGGTTTCATATCACGACTGACGATGACTTCCAAATCTGTTGTAATAATTGAGTTACTTAATTCCATGCTATTTAGCCATCTAGATACCACTGATATTGCGTCTTGCCCCTGTCACCACTCACATTGGTGAACAAATTATATATTTTGTTTATGAGATATAGCTGGTGGTTACTGGCTACCCTGGCCTTGAGTAAGGGAGATGGGTAATGGAATCGGACATCACAAGAATGCATTGAGCTATTGAATCTCCTCATACGGGAGATATGTGGCTTGTAATTATTGACGAAGTAAATATTGTTAAATTTATATCCTGAAATTTCTGTCGATTTCCCCTTTTTCACTAAACTGCATGTATTGCCCATTCGGGTAGTGTATCAAATTATTTTTGGAGAGCATGAATCGTTATCAGGATCAATAATTCAACCTATTTGTAGTATCATTTGAAAAATTACCAATCTTTTTAGTTAGGCCTAAATCAAGCTAGGTCGTTAATGTAAAAGATGACCAATTGAGGAACTAAAACTGACCATCGTGTAAGATCCCAACCTTCACTACAACCAATATGATTGTATAGGCTACTGTTAATGTTAATGTTGTGTTTCCTACTAATTAGCCATTGTCTAATTCATGTAATATAGTTTGCCCTATTTCAAGAGCTGCTTCTTTAATCAGCAATCTGTCATGTGGATATTTATCGAATACTTTACTGACATGTCAATATCTTTGAAGGTATTTTGTTGTCTTTGTTTATCGATTCGTATGCTTGGGAAACGAAAGGTTAATAGATAGCGAGACACTCGCAGCCAACACGGTTACATTCCATTACAAGATTGATGATTAAGCATTTAACAAATGTGACAGCAGCATACTACTCTTAATTTGACGTTTGTAATTTAGTCAGTAGCCAGCCGTTATTCCCACAAGGGGTAGGGAGTATCAACAAGAAACACATAGAAGGAGGAACAAAAAAGAGGTGGCAGGGGAAGAATCCATACAGCAGTTCGCACACAAACATTCGGAAACCTCAATTACTTATTAGCCCCCAAGATCATTGGCTTCACCTCAGATGCTATTGACGTCCAGTCATGTTAATAATTATGTCTCTTAGTCATTTACCTGTATAATTTTATTTTTTATTTTTTAGTAACATCGAATGCATATAAACGTTTAGGATAACTCATACAATATATACCCGGTGCCAGCGAACTTGGCGCTAATCCTGATCACATATCTTATAACTAAAAAAAACAAAAAAACAAAAATATATATCTATACCCGGTATATATATAAATACATAAATATGAGATCAGGAAATAGATGTAGAGATTGACTACCCGTTCCTCGAATACTTTCTACACCAACACCAAGTATAGTGTTCAATAAGGGTTCAATAATGGATTATATAATTGTGCCATAATTATGCATGTTGTGACACTTGCTTGGGTTTCGTAACCATCAGGCAAAGGGTGATCAGCCATGGGCTGCGTTCAACGTGCCTCTAGTCCCTACTGAGCCCGTACAATTTTGTAATGTAGAGTCATGTGTGGTCACCTAGAGTATGTGGAATTCGGCGTATCATTAATCTGACTTGATAAGGCAGAATTTGTGTTTATTGGATGAAAAGCCAATCTTTTCATCACGTCGGGTAACTCTCGTTGGTCAATTTTTACGCGTCCAAAATCTAAGACATTCAGGCGGGCCCGGCGTAGTCGGTAGCCATCACTTCCTCCGACAAAGCTGAAACTTCGCTAGAAACTCTACCTTGGATGATTACGGTGCTACTCCTCCCTCTCCACCCCCCTCTCTCCTACTTATGCCTTAAGGCATGTCCAGACGAGCGGGCAGCGCGGTGGTCTGCGGACAAATTCCGCCAGGCATGCCCGTTAAAGGTGAACTACAGGGATGAACGAAAAAACGAAGATTAATGCAGGGTCATAACTTGGCATAAATATACTGTAATATGTATATGGGCAATATCGATTTAATTTCATTAAACTCCAGAGGAAAACAAAAAGTAATATATAACGTCGTTGGCATTCTCGCGATCAGCTGGACCAGTTCAACTGCTCGGGAGTGACGCCATTGTATGGAGAGGCACTTTGTAAACAACACATGTCGTCCTGGATTGTGAGGTCTGTTTTTCGTAGTTAATACCTTTCAATTCAATACTCAAGCTCTGCTAAAGATCGAACAACGTCCTGAAGATGTGGTGCACATCAAGAAATAATCCCATCTCGCCAACAATAAACATACAATAAGTGTTAATGCATGTTTAGCCTAGTCCAGAGTTGAGGGAGGTCGGTTCTAAGACCTATTTCGTAATGATAATATAGTTTTCTGTTCAATTTATATATCGCGGTCCCTTGACCAGACAGTGGTGAAGCCAAATGTTGAGCTGTAAACATGCATACAAATTATTAGAGTTTCTCGCATAACAAAACACACAGATTCACCCATTTCCTATGTCGAGAGTTCCCGCCATTGCACAAAGTGACGTCATGGTAAACACGCCAGTTCGCGCCACATAAAAGAACTGGTTCCATGTCATCTCAACCAGTAGACCATTTCAACCAGTAGCTCTCAACCAGTGCCAAATGAACCCAGACCAACCAAACCAGTGCCAAAATATAGTACTAACCTAACCTAACCTAACCGTATTGGTTGATTTTGTACTGGTTGAGAGCTACTGGTTGAAATGGTCTACTGGTTGAGTTGACCGGTCACCAAAATAACTTAGATAAGCTATAGTTCTATGTTTTTTAAAACAAATTGATGAAAGTTCTTCAGTATCATATACCTAAAACCAAGCAGATCCCAATGGACATTGTAGTTTGAATAGGTTTCATCCCTGGAATTCATCCTTTAATGTTGTCCACACAGCAGAGTCGATGAATGGGCAGGCGTGCCCGTCGATGCAAGTAGGTTGTAGAGTGCGGTACGATAAATATGGTGGCCAGTACTACTGAGAAGGAAGTATTGTGTAGCATAATTATTGCTGTGTGTTAAAGAAAAAGGAGAATAAGGTGCAAAGAATGGCTAAATAGAAGAAATGGTTATGGCAGCCATACGTCTTTTTAAGCTTGATAGAGGTCTAGGGAGGAAACTAGAAACATAGGCCTAATAAATGAAACAAAATCTACCAAAAAGTGAACCATCTCCCCTTAACTCATAATATAAGTATCATTAATTGTATACAGAGAGAGCATGCCTATGTACCTCAGTATCAGAAGCCATGTCCGTAGACATATACTCGGTATTGTGGCTGCTGCCCAAGTTTGGGACTGAATGTCTTATCATGTCACTATCAGTGAGGAATGACAGATCCTGAAGACACACTGATTTAGGAATATAAACATAGCTCACTCCCAGCTCCCGACTTATTTGAAAGCTTCATACGCTTGGCTTCACACCTATTTAGTTTCGTAGAGTGTCCATTTTTTTAATGACATCCGTCGTACCGGAAGCACCATGTTCCCTTATCTCCACAGCAATGGCCTTAACTGCTGCTATTCTTTTATCAATGAGAGATTAAGAGAACTCGACCTGTTTTCGCTTAAGAAACGGAGAATAAGGGGACAGCTGATAGTGTTTTAAGATACTAAAAGGCTTTAGTAACGTAAATTCTAATAATCTATTTAAGATAGCCAAAGAAGGTTCCACAAGAGGAAACAAATTAAAACTAACAGGCAGGAAAGCGAACCTAGACATAACTAAACATTTCTTCACCCACAGTATTATTAATGAGTGGAATAAGCTCCCTAATGAAGTTATTGACAGTGACTCAATATACACATTTAAAAAAAGGTTAGACACATATCACAGAAAAGTTGGTCTGCAGTAGAAGCTGATCACTGATAAGAGAACCTGGCGGAAATGAAAACGTTTTCAGTTGAAGAGAGAAAGAGGAAAAAAAAAAAAAAAAAAAAAAAAAAGTGAAGGTGTGCATGCCTTTTCCTTTCCATTTCTAACTATACTATAAATTCCTTCAGGCGATTTCCAAGCCCTGCAAGGTTATTCAAATCTAACTATTTTCATGTACGGCATATTGCCGGAGGGAGCGGACGGTGGGGAGAGAGCCTTCATCTTTGCTATCCTTTCCTTCCACTTTCTCTTAGGGTTGCTATCTCTATTAGGATTAAGTCCTGGTCACCTCGCAGGGATCGTAAGATCTGTGTGGCCAGTGTATCTATGTAAATATATGTAAATCTGTTCTTATAACACTCACACTCAAGTTTAACGTTCCATAAGTATGGATTTTGATGATTAAGTTGAATCAACTTAATTGTAGGCCAAGTGGTTTAGACTGGCAAATACTAGGTGGCTCACTGTAGAACTCCTGGCTAGATATCGCAAGTTTCTGATGTGAACTGTGTTGCAACGAAGTGAGATTTGTGAGAAGTGGGTGGCAAATAAGCCTTCTATAAACCTCCAATTTGATCTTACGTCTGGCAGCGTCCTGGCTCCTGAAGCCACCTGGCACCCCCTGGTGATTTCGCTATACGGGGGCTCGGGCTTTTTGATGGTTTGTCCGTCAAATGTGCCCGATGACAAGCATGCCTGCCGATCAGACCCGCTCATCTGGACATACCTTAATATCTTAATCTCTTCTAAATGTGTACTTTCTACCCTCTCTGGGCTTGATAAGAAGGCATACAGTCCGGATGGTGTTCCTCCGGTTGTACTAAAATACTGTGCTTGCGTGCCGACTCCCTGCCTAGGCAAACTGTTTCGTCTCTGTCTCTCCTCTAACTTCTTCCCTTCTTGCTGGAAGTTTGCTCTCATTCAACCTGTCCCAAAGAACGGTGACCACTCAACCTTCCAACTATCGTCCAATTGCTCTCATCTCTTATCTCAAAAGTTTGTTTAAACTATTCTTACTTCCAAATTTGTTAAGCATTCATCTTATAATCTATCAGATCGCCAATATGGCTTCAAGGGTCACTCTACTGGGGACCTGCTTACACATCTCACGATATCTTAGTCATCCTCCTTTTGGGACTTCGGAGAGACGTTTTCTATTGCGTTCGACATATCGAAGGCCTTCGATATAGTCTGGCACAAATCTCTAAACTACCCTCCGTCTGTGCCTTTGTCTCCAATTTCCTTTCCGGTTTATCATAGCTGCAGCTGTGGTCTGCCATCTTTCACTTCCTCATCCTATCAACTCCGGTGTTCCTCAGGGATCTGTCCTATCTATTCGCTTTCTAATTTTCATAAATGATCTCAACTGTACCTCCAGTCCTATCCATTCATATGTATAAGACTCTTCCTTCCACTATTCAATTAGTTTCCCAGAACACCCCAGCCAGCAATCTCTCAAAAGTAAACTTAATGAAGCCACAGAACACTTATCTTCTACCATCTCCAATTGGGTCAGAGAAAACCTAGTTATCTTTAAAGGTTCCAAAAATCAATTTCTCCATCTACCCACCGTGAACTCCCAGCGGACTATCCTTTATTGTTCAATACAAAAATCAGCCCTTCATCTTCTCTCAATATTCTTTGAGTCTTTTTCTTCTGCTCTCTTGGAAGGACCATATTACCAGTCTTGCTAAGGCGGCCTCCCAGAAGCTGGGTGTGCTCAACCGCCTCAATTTTTTTTTACCCCTGCTCAGCTTTCTCTGTACAGGGGCACAGTGCGTCCTTGTATAGAGTATTGTTCACATGTGTGGGGAGCATACTCTCACGCAGCTCTTCTAGACAAAGTAGAAAGGAAAGGCTTTCTGATCATTAACTCCAGTCCACTAACCGACTCTGCAATCTTGCTTTGCCTCAATGTTGCATCGCTCTTGCTATTCCATCGCTACTACAATAAGCAGTGTTCCTAAGAACTCTGCATACCACCTCTACATAGGGTAGGCTACATGGTAGGCTACCCGCCTTGCAACACAATCCCACCCCTACTCTGTACAACTCTCCAACTCAAGAGTAAATAGTTACTCCCAATCAATCTTCTATTCAACAGCTGACCCTGGAAATCTCTCCCTGAATCCATCTTTCGCTCATCCTATGACAAATTGGTTTAAACTAAAGTGTATCTAGACATTTTGGCTCTAACGTTCCTTGATTTTGGCCCAGTCACTATTAACCCTGGGGGAGGCAGTTTTACCTTTTGTCTGCCTCACTCTCAAAACAAATAAAAAATAATAATAATCATAAATTAAAGCTAAATGCAGAAATACATTTTCCAACTAGAATCAAGCTATTCATTATTAAGTCCGCTTATTTGTAAACTAATTAGGTAACGATATTTAGTTTATTGATCATTGAATCATGAAAGGTTACAGAACAGACAGTGTCTGCATTAATGGACCTCAATTAACTAGATTAAAATAAAATCTACTATCCCACTAAATAGTTTCTATATTCCTTTACAAACTATTTAGTGTTTGTTCACGTAGCACATTAATTAATTAAAAGGCCTGTTGAGCAGAGCACTCTGGATTATTCCGAACTAGTAATATTTAACCCAATGTGAATAAAGCGAGGCCGTTTAGCCAAGACTGTATTGTTACCAGGAGTTTAGTTCCAAGACTCCAGGATGTACAATTTAGAACATTCACTCAAGGCCTTAAGGGGGTATCCCACTGTGCGACTTTTCGATGGCGAATGCCTTGCGACCGTGTTTTTTTTCTATGTTCCAAAATTCGAGGCGAATAGGGTTTTTTCAGAAGCGAATGAAAGTGAAAAAGGCTAATTTCCTCTATTGCAGTGTGACGTTAGTACGACCAAAGTGCGAATATGGGGAATTTCTTGGCGAAAATTACTAATGGTGTGCGACAATTGAGGGCGATTCATGGCGAAAGTGGCGAACGATGGTGAAAATAGCGAATGCACGGCGATTGTTGGACGATGTAATGAGATTACACCGCGGAGGTTGTGAGACTTATGGCGAATATGGCGAATGCCGTGTGTGTTGTAGTGAATGTGTGTGTTTGTGTGTGTGAAAAGGCGAAATGTGGAAGAGCTGGACATTGTGAGTGTGTGTGTATCTATGGATCAATGTGTACAAGCATTATCCCGGAATATTTGAACAATACTTGGGAGAACAATGATACACTACTAATTATTCTGAACAATTAAGTCCCATAGAACATTAGCTTTGTTTTATATTTTCTTTCGAAGTTCACAATCTAGTTTACAAAAACATATGCCCTCTAATCAAAATTTAAATATAATTGTGTGGGTATGTCCGAGTGTCTGTGCATCTATGGAATAGGTGTATACCCTCTCAAGATACAATGATGGATTTATTTTAGTTTCCTTGCAATTATAAGACCATTGTATTCAGATTAGATGTAGATGGAAGTCAGAGGGTTAATCGAGATACTCTTTACCCTTCTAGTTCCACAGATCATTCCAAAGCTAGATAATATCTTCTAAAGGTAGTCATAATATACTGTCAAAATGCGTCCTAATCTTCAAAGGGTTAAGTAGAAGTAGCTATTAAATTAACACTCACTAACATGATATTTTGTATCTTCTAATTCGAGTTATTTGTCGATAAAGGGGAGCGTCCGGCCTTTACTCTAGAACGTGTCAGTGGATTTTGTCTGTATTTCATAAGATTTTGTACACTTATAGGGGACCTAACAACTAAGAAATTTCAAAAAATTTAATTCTCTAGGACAATTATTTTTTGAGTTTGTGTAAATTTATGACTTTGTAAAATCAAAATCTCATTTAAATGTTGCTCGATTGTTTTAATGCATTGGGGGTACTAACAATAGGTGTAGTTTCAATTGTACGTCGATACTTTTTTCCATTTTGTATCTAATTGTAGAATTAGGGCATTTACAATTAGGTACAAATTAGGTGACAAATGTCTCGGGGTGCTGTGTCGAAATGGGAAAGAAATAAAAACAAATGGCGACGTGGAGTTTTAGAGAATTGCATGCCCTTTCCAATGACACCAGAAACATTGTTGTAGCATGTTTGGTTAAGTCAGAACTGCGCCGACAAGTGAACTTTCTTTTACGTGAGGTACTAAGGCAAGAGAGCTGTTGCAAGCCAGCCGGCCAGCTGCACCCTAACTCTCTCGCGGCTTGGACCACACAGCTCTTTCTCTTCCACCACCACACCCTTCGTTGTTACCCGGGTTGAGTACCAGATACTGTTAGGCAAAATATCTAAGAAAGTCATATTTTCACCAAAAATTCATAGTTTTAGTTTTTTTTTTGCAGATCCGAAACCCATAATGCATTTTCTACGCGACCCGCGACCCGCGAAAACTTTAAACTAGCCCAGAAATAACATGCTTCCAGACTGACTATTGCCTCAGGATTTTAACTGAAGACAGAGGGATGGGTGATGCCATATATCGGGTTGCGCAATATTGCCGTTTTGAGCACTATTACGAGTATGAACCGGACGCTGGAAATTTCCACTTGAAGAATTACTTTCTAAACTCCTTTCTCAGTCATGTTTAGCACCATTCCTTTTGAAATTTTAAGAAGTTCGCCCCATTCGAACGTGACCTTAAATACAGTTTAGACAGGGCGTTTTGACAGAACTATGCCTCGCATACACTCTACAGCCACACAATAACACACACACACAACACTTGTTTTGGTAATGGTTCCGGTACACTGACTTTTAATTTGAACTTCCAACTCTTTATAGAAGTTTATTATGAAATATTATGAAGAATTAATTAGGTAAGTATACATAACTTACAGTTATGTATATAGTACGGATTATTAAATTTCGTATTACAGATTTTAGTCACTCTGAAAATCTGCCGATTAATCTCTGCGCTCCAAATTAACTTTCATTGAAATTATATTCTTCGTACAAGACCACCCATGGTTTTGCAGAGTTTATTTTAGGCTTAGAATTTGTTGTTGATACGCCGGTATATACGGTATACTCAGTTTCATTTCATCTGACCGTATTGAACCCCATTTCTCTATACTTAATGGAAATATGAAATAATTTCTCCGAATCATATTTACCCCTTCACCACCATGACTTAATTTTATCATATTCTGGTTACCAATATACGATGTTCTTTAGTATATATTCTACCTCTAAGACTCTTATGGCTAAATACGATCTCAATAAACACTGAATAACATAGGTAGTCTTGAAACTGTATAAAATCTTCTATCTTTAGCCAGAATGAAAGTTATGGGTGTTAAGCGGTTAAGTCAAAGTTTATATATTACCACCACATTTCACTAAAAAATCTTCAAAATAATAGAGAAATCCTGATGGGAACTTGGCATTTTTTTTTACCGTCAGTTGAAAAGAAACTGACTATAGTGAGACATCAACAGTCACATAGAAACTCACCAATCACCTCAGTTCGCCACACGTCGCAAGTCATTCGTATGGCATTTGCAATAATTCGTAGACACTTTCGCTACCGTCTATTCGCTCAAAGAGCAGAGTTGCCAATAATTGGAATTTGCAAATTGGCGAATCAGGGCGAATTGGTGCAACCAAGGGCGAATGAAGCGAGACAAAGGGCAAACATTCGCCAATATTTTCAGTTAGCCGCCGTTTTTGGGGTATGCTCAAAATTTAACTGCGAATCTGGGTGAACATGGGCGACGCTAGGGCGACCGTAGTGCGTTTTTGGCGACCATTGTAGAATGTTAGAGCGAATATACCTATTTTTTAAACAGACAACAAAATCCAGTACACCTCTGTCGCTGGCCGTTCCCCATCGAAAAATCGCACAGTGGGATACCCCCTTTAGTCATCAATGATAAGTATTTATAATTTGAAATTACAGAACTGAAAGACTAAATTCCTTTGGCAACATCGAAGAATACAATTCAACATCTATCTACTGTATATGCTCAGGACCAATCTCCACCTTTCCATTTATTTATTTATTTATTTTTTTTTTGGGGGGGGGGCTGGCCGGCTCAAGACAGAGCCACAATATCACAAAACAATGAACAAAAACACAATATAATTTATAGATTCATAAAGTTACGGAGAGTAAAAGTAAAAGTTTAGGTAATTATACATATATTTAGGCCCTATAGTAAACTTTTAAATTTTAAATAAATATTTATTATTTATATAAATTTCCTTGCACGCGCATACACCATTTGCAAGCGGCCGAAGTCTGCTTGCAAGTCTATTCAAACTCTCAGAAGATTGCTAGTTCCGTTGTGGGCAGCCTGGAAAAATAATATCCGGGAAGCATAGATCAGTTTAAGTACAGCCAGAAGAACTAGAATTATGAACACATTTAGAAATGAAAAAGGAAATTCGCATTAGTTACTAATGACCTACAGAATATTTTAATCACTAAATAAATCAGACTATAAGAACTATATTCCCACTAGAGTAAAGACTATGGACTTACAAGAATCTATATAATCTGCATCCTTGATTCCTTCCCCTGGGCAACTCTTTAAAGCATGGCCATGCCAAACCTTTCTAGGCTACATTTTTGTTTCCAGTCCAAACTACTATACCATCTAGCCTCCTCATAAGAGTTGCCATTCTGAACAAAATAAACAGTTTTAGAGTTTTGGATACTAATGTGCTTGAACGGTAAACAGTTCTTCAGGAACTTTTCACTTTACAGAATTTTCCACCTTTCAGGATAAAATTAAATTCTCCAATCTCCCTTCATTTTACAAGACTTTCACAGAACACTTCACAAATACTATATACTTCAAGACTTCTCCCAATTCTATTAACCATCATGACTGCATAGACTGCATATATAGTAAACACATTTCCTCTATTCCAAGCCTAGCTCCATTGTCCTAACTTTTCATCACTCCGGAGTCCGGTCATATAAGTCTTGTTAAACAGCCAAGGTGACTAGAAACATCCCGGTTTTGGCCTGAAGTCACCACAACACTATTTGCTGGACAAATTCTAGTATGATAATGAGCAAACTACTCATATATGTAGTGTATATGAAAGCTATAGGATATAGTAAACTCATCACCCCACCTGTCGATACTCACACTAATACACTCTGCAAACCGCCATACACTCTTTGAGAGTTTGGAAGTTATTAGAATTTCCTTGACAGCCACCAAAGATGAAGGTCCTACAGGCGCCAGAGACCCAATCATAGTAATAGCGAGTTATTGCTGCATAGCAAGGCCCGGGGTCCTGAGGGTAGAGGCACTGCTTGGGGAGGGTGGACGGGGGAAGGGTGAAGGGTGTGCTGGAAGGAAGAGTGCTGGACCCTGTTGGTGTAAGTGTCATTAGAGTTTGTGAAAATACAAATGTTAAGATTAGTCTAGTAACTTTAAAATTTATTCAAGATCATTAACCCTCGATCCTGTAGACTCTAGGGTTGCCGTTTAGCATTCATGAATAGAGTTCGCTCAATCTCCGATTTGTTTTCTGCCTACATCTCACTCAAAGACTACTGCAGCGGTTGAAGTAAATAAACTAAAGGTTTCGAAACCCCCCCCCCCCATTGTAACAAAGAGTTTTAATTATCGCTAAAAGGATGCAAATCGCGTCCTGTGCATGAAAGTTTGTTAACCCGTACAGCCCCAGCGACGCGCCAGACGTGTCTGCGATGTATGTAACTCACAGCCCCAGAGACGCGCCTGGCGCGTCACCCTAATTGCGCCGACCGTAACTTCATGTATAGCCACTCAAGAGGGCTCAGATTTGTATGGGAACTGTACGTATCCCACGCAACCTTGCCGATGGTTGAAAAGTCTCAAAGTCCACGTGCGTGCGCGTGAGCGCGCAATAACCTGGTTTTTTGGGGTAATTGCCTTCAATGTTTTACTCTTGTAAAATAAGTTTTTGGGGGCTCTGTAGGACCATTCTTTAAGCTGTTTTTCGTAGTTTTACCTTCATTCCTAACCCATTCGCTATAGTTTCTGGAATAAAACAATTTTGAAAACCGGCCGGGTTTTGGTGAACAAACATTACAAAACTAGCCGGGGCTGGACGGGTTAATAGTCACAAAAGGAATCTTAGTACTAAAGTTAGATATTATGGCAGTTATGAGACTCTTATTTTGCTATGGTTACGGGGTTTGATCACGACCGAAACAGTCAAAGTTACATACCCGAGCAGGAATGCATTGGTTGATTGGCAGTCTCCACACACTAACTTCACCCTCTCAGACATATGCCGCAATTGTGAGCCTATTGGGGATACTTTAAAGCATTGGTTACCATCAGGGATATTTAGAAACTTTTAGTTTAGTTACTTCAACCTCTGCAGTGGTCTTTGAGATAGCCGTGGGCAAAACATTAATTTTAGAGTTAATTATAAGAGTGAGAGAACTATTTATCATTGCTAATCTGGCAACCTCTGAGTCATAAATGGGTGAAAGGGTTAATATAGCAGGCATAGACAATCTGAAAAATGTAGACAAGCATAACGTAACTTCACCTTTTTATAGAACGAAGTTCTAATTTTGTTAAACTATGATCGCCCCTGGAGAGATGCATCAAGAGGCGGACCAAGAAAGACTTGGGATCGGACTTTTTAGTCAGATCTTAAATCAAAGAACCTGACAAGTGAGGCAGCTCTTATCAGGGCTGCCTGGAGCGCCACCATTAGGACGAGAGACCGAAACTGTGCTTCGTGTGGAGCACTCAGTCTTTAAATTTGTCCATGTCTAAACTATAAATCCATAGTAGGCTAAATACATAAGGAAACTCTGCAGTGTAGCCTACCTGTATGACAAGTATCTAAACACTGATGTAAATCATCGAAGTTGTTGTCATTGCCTTCACAACCACCATAAACAAAGGCTGTACAGGTAGCAGTGTCCACGTTGAAGGCGTAGCGAAGAGTATAGGTGGTGCAAGGTCCCTGCTCTGCTGGCTGGAGGCACTGGACTGGGGTGGTGGGATAGGTGGGCCGGGTGGTGGGATAGGTGGGCCGGGTGGTGGGATAGGTGGGCCGGGTGGTGGGATAGGTGGGCCGGGTGGTGGGATAGGTGGGCCGGGTGGTGGGATAGGTGGGCCGGGTGGTGGGATAGGTGGGCCCGGGGGTGGGATAGGTGGGCCCGGGGGTGGGATAAGTGGGCCGGGGGTGGGATAGGTGGGCCGGGTGGTGGGATAGGTGGGCCGGGTGGTGGGATAGGTGGGCCGGGTGGTGGGATAGGTGGGCCGGGTGGTGGGATAGGTGGGCCGGGTGGTGGGATAAGTGGGCCCGGGGGTGGGATAAGTGGGCCCGGGGGTGGGATAGGTGGGCCGGGTGGTGGGATAGGTGGGCCGGGTGGTGGGATAGGTGGGCCGGGTGGTGGGATAGGTGGGCCGGGTGGTGGGATAGGTGGGCCGGGGGGTGGGATAAGTGGGCCCGGGGGTGGGATAGGTAGTCATTGCGGTACCTGAAAATTGTTAATCTCAGCCTCTCCATGCCAAACTTAGTCTAAAAGGAATTCTATATATTTAAAAGGTAGTGGTGCATGGGTTGAAATAAAAATTTAATAATTGGCAACCTGCATATCATTATCTTTCAAAATGCAATGGAACAGAAATTATTAACAATGGTAAAAGGATTTTGTGAATCTTCTACACCGGACCTGGGACTTCATAGGCGTGAGTCTACCATCCAGTCCAGGATGAAGATACTCTTGTGAGGTCACAGGTCCGGTGTAGACCATCTACAAAATAATTTGTTTTTTACACCAACCAACTTCAAATCTAAACTCAATTAAATAAACATACAGGTGGCACTCTGAAGACTCAAACTCAGGATACTCTCATCGAAATTCCTAGACCGTTAAAGAAATATGGACAACCCTACGATTTGTTATGCAGTTTTGAATCTTGCATTTTAATCCGAGCATGTACATATATTCCAACTGCGCTATGGTAGCCTAATGTATAGACTAATGGAAGTAGTAATTAACGGGCCACTTAACCCTTAGGAAGGCCTCCCTATGAATTGCTCCTGAACATATTGTTAATCATTTCATTGATATTGCAGTTTGCAAGAAAACTGCAAATTGGCAATTATTCAAGGTTTATCTCAACTCTTGCATCACTACCTTTGAGTGTTGTGATAAAGTTTTAAACATGCTAAAAAGTAAGCCTACAGAGAGTCCGCTAAAAAGTAAGCCTACAGAGAGTCTGCCCAATTACAAAAAAAAAAAATCACAAATTTATCATCCAAGAGATTTCCATTTTACCCAATATTCTAATTGGTTTGCAAGAATTCCATTATGTACCTTTATTTCGATTGTTCTTAATTTTATAGTTATTCTTAGATGTGGAAATTAATCTGGTAAATTCCAAAACATATTAAAGGAAACCCTACTAAAGACATTTTGTCCCTCAATGGTTTGGTAGTATCCATCCATTATCAGCAGTTTACAGTCAGATATGTAGCTTAATGTTGAAGCCTCAATCAATGACCAGCTATCTACCATTGCAGTAGTTATCGCTCAGGCCTTCTAAAACGCTTTCCAGAACATTTTAGGGAAACTGGTCAGATCAGATGGCTATAGAAAAGTAGTAGAGTTTTGGATAGAGGAAGAAGTTGAGAAATAGGAAATGCAGTAAAAGATATGCGCTTGGTTTCAACCATGTGACTGACTGATTGCTAGAGTAAAGATAGAAACTGACTGATAATAGACTGGAGGAATTTGAGACTTTGGCATGGAAGACTAATTGGAGGGTTAACTTTGAGGGTATCGGGGTGTGTAATAATAGGTGAAGAATAGATAGAACTTTGAAATATAGTTATAGTAAAATATTCTAGTTACTTTCTGATTAACACTCTTCGATAGAAGACTCAATTTTGTGCCTATTGGGGATATTTTAAAGCCTTTGTTACCATCAGGGATATTTAGAAACCTTTAGTTTAGTTACTTCAACCTCTGCAGTAGTCTTTGAGTTAGCTGTGGGCAGAAAACTAATTTTGGAGAAGTAATTTAAGTGCGAGAGAACTATTATTGCTAATCTGGCAACCTCAGTCATAAAAACGTGAAAGGGTTAATATGCTTCCTTCTGCATACAGTCAAGCTTGTCTAACTTATGTATTTATTAGTTTCACTCTTCCAGCTTCCGCAACATACTCAGCCTCTTATTTTACCATTCCACTTGAATTCACATTTGAGAGTTTCCCCAACTGTTAATAGGAGTCACCGGCTTTTCTTTTAATCTTTCTCTCGATCCTGTTCCTGACTTTTATCCCTTCGGCCCCATTCAGTCAACCGTTTTAAGATTTATACCCATCCAGGTGTCAATTTCTTCCTGGCGAGCGATAGCGAGACCGCATTGTATGGAGAAATCCAGTTTCGCCAGACACATTTTTGGATCTAAAAATCTAAAAATTTAGATTGTGGTAAAAACAAAACATATGCTGGCTCTCTACCGCTCGCCAGGATAATATGGACACCTGGATGGGGGTAAAAGTCTTAGTGGGCCGAAAGGATAAAATCCAAAGAGAAAAAAAATAAAAAATAAACAAAAAAAAAATAAAAAAAGAGAAGTTTCATCTTTCCTCAAATTACCTCAAAATAAGTTTACCATCTACAGTGTCTTTTCCAGTTCTGTCAAGGATTGCAAGATTATTAAAATCCCATCTTTCAGTTTAAGGCTAATTGAATTACCCAAGACCGCTTTATACTTCACAAAAAAAAAAAAGCGATAGAGATGGCGAGAGAAAGAAATAGAGAAATCGCGAAAGCAAAAAAAAAAAGTTTCATCGGCCAAAATATAACTATTCACAAAGTTAACTCTACTTACTGGGCGTTCCTTCACAGGTTGCTTGGCACTCTTGCATGGACAGGAAGTTGTTGCCGTTGCCCCCACAGCCAGTGTAGTGGAAGAAGTGACACTGTCCGGTGGCGGAGAAGTAGAAGTAGCGGGGGAGTGACTCGTGACACTGTCCTGGAGAAGCTGGCAACAGACATACGGACCCACCTGGCACTGGTATCGTTGATGTACCTAGAGATTGTTAAACATATCAAACATCTGAATAGTTACATACTAATCTTATTTGGACAAAACATTTATGGTTAAAGCTGCACTAAACTTGCTAAAATTGTTCACCCCTATTTACAATCTTTCCAAATGGTACAAAAGTCAGCAGTTTTTGGTCCTTAGAGTTATGGAAGGTTGAGGGGAATCAGGATTGCATGAAAAATAAAATTTAGGCAACATATATTTAAAGAACTTTAGACTTAAAGGACATAAATGAAGCTCCATTAGATTTCTCCAAAACTAACAGCAAGAACTTCATACGCAGAATGGACGCGACCAACAATTCAGAAAGAGCCAGAGTTTTAGAGTTTAAATAGGTGTAAGCAACCAACAGACTATAGGATGCTTTCATCAGGCATCCTTTTGTACACTATATAAATCTCTAAAATAAGTTCTATATAATCATGGGTTGTGCACATTATAATAGGTGCCTATATCCAATAACCATAGAGTTTGGTAGTTAAATTTTGGAGACTGTCTTAACACCTCCCCGGTTGTCATTTTAAAATGACCCCGCGGCAGATGGACAGGAGACCGGGTGTCATTTTAAAATCGGTAAGCTTGAAAGCCTATAAAACTTTGTTGAGAGCCATGCGTCGAACCGTATGTAAACAAAGCTTGTCTGAGCGACGCGCACCTTCGAAATCAAGGAGAACTCAGACTTTTGTAGTTTATAGTTTTGGAGAAAAAGATTGGTAGTCATTATGGAGATATATTGCTAAAATTGCGGCAAAATGCGCTCCACGGAAATAATCACAACTGAACCAGTTGACCTAGAGCTCTAGGTAACGCCAGTCTACAGATACGAAACACTGTTTTGAGACGAGTGTGAATTCTCTAGCAGTTGAAATAACAAAGGTAGGGCTAGCCTATTAAGACTTTTTCGGCCAGATCCCCCGGATCTCAATAATGTCCTTAGGATGCAGAGCCCGGAGGAAAGTGGTGAAAGATGGAGAAAAGAAGATCTTCGACCTATAAATTATCTTAAAAGTTGTTGACCGTCTTACAACAGCAGCATATGAAACTAGTACCCATTTTCCAGTAAGAGTAGTGTCCCATACTCTCCTCACTTACTGAGGAGTATGGTTGCCTGAGAAAAAGGAGAAAAGCACCGCTGGCTTGGAAACTGTAGAGAACACAACCAATGCTACCAGAAGTCACCATAGTCGACATTAGCCAGATTGTTTACCACATTGCTTGGCCATCAAAAGGCAATGCATCAGTAATAGTGAAGTCCATCAAGACCAGGTTTAAGATCTTAGCCTTTGACAAATAGTGTTTCTGCAAAAGACCATACGCGTATGAGACTTGCTTGCCTCGGCTCCAACTACAACCTCACTATCAACACACTACTTCCTAGTAGAGATGCCATGATGAGAAATTAGCATAAGATGCAACTGCTTAAAGTGCGAAGTAACTACAACTTAGGAGAAAGTGATTAGAGTTCCAGTAATGGTGTGGTCAAACATGACTAAGCATGCTAATTATCTATTTTTAGTTCATATAATTAAGTTCTGCATAATAATTTGATGGGGGGGGAAAAAAAAATCAAAATAACTAATTTGATTCCAAATTACAAAACTGACTAGATATCGATTCCTCAGGTCAGAAATGCATGGAAAACTCACACGTGATTGTAAGTTAATTGGCTAAAAAGTTGTAATCCGCCGCAGTCTGAATCTGCCATTTTGGATTTATGCAAATTACCTAATTTCCCCAAGGTTGCCGATTCGGCAACCAAGCTAAACTTTCTTTAGACACATTAGTAAGAAACTACCAACAAACAATACACTTCTCACAACAACGTCATTACCTATAGGACATGCAAGTGGCAAACAGACTATTATAGAGCATTCAAAAGACACTTAAATAAAAGAAATTAAGACTTCTAGTTTGCTTTCAAACTACGGGCACAAATCTCTAAATTGAGAAGTTTGCCAGGTTAGACACTGCAAGTGAGTCTCTTACCCATCTGTCTCCACAGGACCAGTCTGCTCCGGTTGACTCTTGCCCGCAACAGCTGGCCTGGCTCACAGGCCACATAATAGCCGGAAAAACCTGCCAGTCAGGTGACTGGCCCCCTTCCAGAATGGGTCAAGCAGCAACTTTGTCCTTAGTTTAATAAGAACCTGTCCATTGGTATTCAAACAAACTATGGAAATCAATATTTCTATACTCACAGCACTCTTCCACCTTGATGTAGGACCAGTAGCCCCTAACACACTGTAGCTGAACACAGTGGCCTGGTAGGTAGGTTCCGTCAGGGTACAGGGTTCCGTCAAACTCACAACCTCAAGGACATAATGAGAGTCACTAAACTAATATCCTAAATCATAAACTAGCAATCTTCATTCTATTATATACAGTATATTTCTATAAGCTTTGTATTTTTTTTTACAGAACTCTTTTATTTTACTTTTTTATTTGTATTTTTGTAGTCTATTCTATAAATTTTCCCATTCCCTTTCATCCTCAGGTTTATACAAATTATTGAACATTAGTTTACCCAGTCTGTATACTTCCCCCCCTCAGTGTTTTTGCCTAAAAATTCTCGCCTGTACCTCAGATCCTCGTCACTTTTAGTCTGTCAAAAGTGAAGGTTTACTAATTTGGTAATTATGTAGGATTAACGACAATATAAGTCATACATTTCGAATACTAATTTGGTGTTCCTATCATATGCTTCATGGCTATATAATTTTTATCCTCGGGAATTTGGTTTTGTCTTTTCTTTTCTTCTTTTTTAGATTTGTTTATAGTCATTAACCTAACCAAAAAAACTAACCTAATAGCCCCCAAATACATTTAAGTTTAGTTAAGTTAGGTTTTTAAGTTAGGTGAATGATGACTCCGAGGATAACAAAATTATATAGCAATTAAGTATATGATAGGAACTCCAACCTTTTATAAATTTGTTACCTATATTGTAGTTAATCTTTCATATTAACCAATAATTCATATGCATTACACTTTAGTTTCAGAGAGATTAAAATCCGGCGATGGCTTTAAGAAATTATGAAGGAATAGCATCAGGAAAAAAACATATATAGCAATTATATCTACTGTAAGTTAGATTAAACTTTAACTTTAGAAAACAAACACTGTAAAGCAACTTATACTTACAATTCCTAGCTCCCGGTTCGCCCACATTGTGTTCGGAGATGGTACCGTCTGTACAGACCAGAGCCGTGCAGCATTCCGGTAGTACCAAAGCTGTGGTACCGTCAGCCACTGTGTCCGAACCATAACAACAGTCTCGGGAACGGGGGTATCCACACGACACTAGACAGAGTTTGACACTAATTTATTAACCCATTCAAGTTCTTTTGACGGAGGTTTCCTCATAAGCAATAAGAAATAGAGTTCTCTCCCTCTTATAATTACCTCTCTAAAATCAGTTTTCTGCCCACAGCTAACTCAAAGACAACTGCAGAGGTTGAAGTAACTAAACTAAAGGTTCCTAAATACCCCTGATGGAAGCAAAGGCTTTAAAGTATCCCCAATAGGCTTAAACTAGAGTCCTATGTCAAAGGGTTAACTCCAAAACACTTCCCAATAACTATGAAAACATGTGATTCTACAGAGATTCGAACCTGGGCTACCACATACAGACCTCAACCTCTATTGTACCAGCGACGTCTTTGTATTTATATTCTAGGTACATCTAGACTTTCAGTATAAGAAAAATCTGTGGTAGTAGAAAATGTTAAGCGATATAGTTCAAAGCCTGTTGATTGTTGGGGGTGGAGAGTCTTTTTTTTTTCAACTGAATAAGGTAGTCTAATAGTAGCCAGAATAAATTTAAAGACGTTGCGGTACAGAAGGGGTTAAACACTAATTACACCATCAACACAGTTGGAAGTTAAGTACATAACTACGATTATATATCCATTTAGCGAATACTGAAAGTCAATCTAATAATTTACTCAAACCCAACTACACACTGAATAGCCTAATGCTGAAGTGAAAGTAACATAAATTGAATGGGGCACAGATCAGTAAGGTGACTAAGGATCGAACTATGAAATTACAAGCTGATATTCCGCACAACTCACACTTCCGATTCCTAACTACTAGTAATTTTAAAGTTGGTAATATTAATCTAGTACAATAAAAATTAAATAACATTAAATTTAAATTACATTAACCCGCAAAACATAAGTTTGCAAATGCATTGTAGTCAGGTTCAGCCTATTTTCGATGACTTTTTGGACCGACAGATTTCGATAAGTTTTATAGCTTTTTATTTTATTTTTTTCTTCAGATCTTTTTAGTTTTATAGTTTTATACTGAAGAGGAGCGGAAATTAGTATTTACTCATTATACAACAATCTAAAAACACGCGCCTACTAGTGGGGAGGGTTATGAAGTTCAGGGAATGCGTAACAAAGACATTAGCCTAACCTAACAACCTTACCTAACCTATCCTAGTATTATGTGCTATAGCTTAACCCTTTGAAACGACAATAGCCTAACCACACAACCTTACCTAATCTATCCTAGTATTATGGGTGGGGGCTGCCGCCCCCACAGTTTGACATAAACTTAAGTGTAAACCCTAAGTACACCCGGTATCAACTCATTCCATAGGGGCTGCCGCCCCCACACCCCAGCTGGTTGGGCATCAGTGCAAAAAACACTTATGGGACATGCCTTACTCCCTTTTTTTCTCACTTACAAACATTTCAGTTCTTAAAGACATATATAGCAATGATGTAAATGCTCTACCAGACTTATTAGGCCTAAAAAGATAGATGGGCTAACTGTCTGTCCAAATAATCAGTAACCCATTTTCCTAATGGGTATAGATAGTTTGAATTGAATTTACAAGATTTAGACACAAAGGCAAAGCACTGGGACCTGTCGAGATCATTCAGCGCTACCAGATTGTTTGAAAATTAATACAAAATATTTATCAGGATTTATCATTACATAACACAACAGAAACCTTTTCCATAGTCCAGTTTCTGGATTTAAAATTATATTTCAGAAATAGCAACCAAAACTTTAAAATTAACTGAAATAGGTAGCATTCAAGGAGACTACTGCAAGACTTCTTCTTCTTCTTCTTCTTCTTCTTACCTCTGACCGGGTATAGGCTATCCTAATGTTTACTAGCCTATACCCCTTTGAAAGGACATTAGCCTAACCTAACAACCTTACCTAACCTAGTATTATAGGTGGGGGCTGCCGCCCCAACCTTTGACTTATATTTTTGGTGTATTTGTCTGTGAAGTGGGTATTTTTCAATTGGTTGATAACAAAAATCCTCCATGCGGACTAGAGAAAAATATGGCGAATCTATTAGTGCCTATTTTCCCTAATAAATTGTTTCTCATAACGTCGCACTAGTGTCCTTGAATCATAGACCCCTTTACATAAGGACTGGAAACTAGCACTCGAAGTTTGAAACTTTGGTCCATTGCTTAAAAGCAGTATCATGAAAGCAGTGGTCTCTCCGACTTTCTTAAACACAAAAATATGTACACAAACACAACTTTACATATAAATGCATGCAATTTCACACGCAATCTTCCATATCCCCACCATATTGGCGACATAATGTCTCGCCAGAAAACGAACAGCCCAAGACGATGCCAGACGCCAGTCACCCACGAGACACGTTAGAGGCAACACATTTTTGTTCTGTTCGTTATCTCTCAGCTTATTGTAAGTAATTTTCTTATAAATACTTACCAGTCACAAAAGGATCTGTGTTAACTTATTTAGCTGATAAATATTTGAATTGAGCTGATGTCAACTGGTTGCTTTGATATGTACGGATAACCATTTTAAAACTATTGTTTTTTTGCTTTACAGGAACAATGCCGAAAAGATGTGCTGCATTCAATTGTCGTGGAAACTACAGGGGAGAGCCATACAGTCCTATGGTGTGTTTCCCGAATGAAGAACACGAAATACATGAATGGATTAGTGCTATGCCAAATAGCCCAGAAAGTTTGAGAGACCGGTCGAAACTATGAATTTGTGCATCACACTTCGACTGCGATTGGGTCCCAGTTCGGGGAGGAAAACGACCAGCTGGGCAGTTTTTAAAGGTGTACCCAAGTCTTGCCTCAAACAACTTACGTCAGCTCCTAGGTTAACTAAAACAGTGACAAGTGAAGCAAGACTTAAAAAACAAACTGAATTTGAAAATGAACAAGACAAAATACATAGTTAGGACAAATTTGCAGGAGAGATTGGAAAACACTTCCCTGAGATTCATATAATGCAAAATGGTAGAGAACGGACAATGTTTACGACAGATGGTAATGGTAGAGCAGTTGATAAGTTTCTTAATTTTAAAGAGGTACAGTCTCCTTATGGTTTTCTGCAGCTGGTAGTAGCAGAGAAGTGGCTTAGAGATACCAAAAAGTAAACTGAATCTTCAAAAAATAGCTTGGTAAGTAAGTAGTCTCAAATTGAAGAAATAGTGAAAATTATGAACACTCATGAAGCGACTAATACGGACCGCTTAAAAAGAATAATTTCAGAACTTTACTCCATCACAGAATTTCATGAAATTGAAGGTTTTCAGTTCATTCAAGCACAGTTACAACTCCTTATTCCTCCTAAAAATCGCCGATATACAAAGCATATATTAATTCTTGCAGCAGAACTGTTTTGTATATCACCCGCAGCATATAGAATGCTTAGAAACTCCAAAGCAATTAGTCTTCCTTGTGAGAAACTGATTCGCCAATAGTTATCTTGCACTTATGCTGACATGCGTCTCCCAATCCTTTTTGATCAGTTGAAGCCACAACAGCGGTTAGTTAACATTTTGTTTGATGAAGTAAAGCTTAAGCAGGCCCTTAGATTTACAGGAGCATATAGTAGGCTATGCAACAAACTGACCAGAAAATCTAGCAACATCTGCTCTTGCTATTGAAGTAGTTTGTCACTATGGAGGACCACGGTACATCAAACGAATTCATCCTGTAACAAAACTGAATGCTATTCAACTGAAGGAAATATTACTGGAGGCTGTATATGTTGTTAAAGCTAGTGGTGGCCATCCAGTATCGTTCGTCTGTGACAACTGTCTACTGAATCAAGCGGTTTACAGAAAGCTGGGGGGGGTCCTGGAAAAGTAACACTAGCACCAGATGGCATATATGTTTTCCTTGTCTATGATTATGTTCACATCCTCAAGAATATGAGAAATTAGATCAGAGAAATGTCAAGAATTACATTTTAGCAAAGACGATACAGAATATTTGGCGTGTTGGAGTAATGTTAAAGCTCTTTACAATGAAGATCAGAAGACACTTCGTCTGACAAAACTCAAACGCTAATCAGTATTTCCTAAACCATTGCAACGTCAGAGTTTGCCCTTAGTTTGCCAAGTGTTCAATGAGAAAACGATTGCTGCATTTGAGTCTTAAAGTAACTAAAATTTCAGGATGGAACAGTGATATACATAACACTGGTAACCAATTGGTTTAAAATGATGAATGTTAAAAGCAAGTACAGCGCAGTTCATTTAAGAGACCAATATCGTGAATCTTGGACATTAAACTGTACAAACTTCAAAGCTCTGCAGGAAATGTGTACAGTTGTATCCAGCTGTCGGTGGACTGGTGGGCATGGCAGAGAGAAGAAACTAACAGTTAACAGCAGATGCCTTTGTCATCACAAAAAGGTATAACATAGAAGCAGCACAATATCTTTTTGAAACTCATGATTTTGCTTACATCCTAACTGTTGTTTTTTCACAAGATCCCCTAGAAAAGTTTTTTGGTCAAGCAAGACAACGTAAGAGGAAATTTTTACATTGACATTGGGGATGTTCAAGCAGCATCCAAAGTACAGCAGTTGCATCAGCTGATGAAACTTTACATCGTTCCTGACCGAGCCAAAGAAGTAAGCCGTGAATTTTGTACAGCAGCAATAGATGATGGTGATTTAAAACTTTTGGAAGAGCTGACATTACAAGACACTCTGACTTCTAGATTCAGATGATACTTTAAAACATAAAATAGTCTACATTGGGAGATTTTTTAGCTCATAAACATAAACAGGAAGTAGATTCTGGGGAATGCTTGTCAGAGTTTTTGACTGCGCTCAATCGAGGTGGGCTGAGTATGCCTACGGTCTTCTTTGTACATAGTGGCATCACCCTTCAAATGGCTCTTCAAGACTCTAAAAAGTGTTGTCGCAATTACTTGAAACAATGCTTGTCTTATGTAGATGCTCCTTTAGCTAGCCATTCAGGAGCATGCCAGACATGGTGTAATGTGTTTAAGGCCTTTGTATTTAATACAAGCGATCGGGAGTGTACACTAGGCTGCTTAAGGCGACAAGAGAAACTTTCTAATGTTTAAGTTAATTATTGGGTTATGGGACTTTGATATGTAAAATTATGTGTAAAGTAATATTTTGCAAAGGTTTTACTTTAATTTCTTCTAATATTTAATTAATGTAAGTCATGGTATGATGCTTTGCTTGTATAATACATGTTCTTATAAACTCTCATTATAACTGTATATTTTCCTATTATGTTCAATCACTAAAAAGACTTAAGAGTCAATCAACCAAAAACAAATAGTTTTATTTTCCCTTACTTGGTTGCTCTAGTTAAGATGTAGAGTAAAAACACAAAGTCCCATATCCAGTAAAACTAAAATAAGACTTCAGTTTGTGGGCCTGACAATAGACCACAGTTCCGGGACCCGAGTATGGCCGACGCCAGTCCTTATGTAGAAGAGTATGCCTTGAATATTATCCTGAAATAAATTTATAACTAATTTACCCTCAACTTTAAACCAGAGATTGGCGTTAGCAAGCATTAGGATTATCGGAGTAGTTAAAAAACTTTAAGAATTAATAAATCTGAAGATAAAAATTATTTCAAATATACAAAACTTTCCATTTTAATTCATAAAAAGTTATTATGCTGGCAAAAGATAAGTTTGGGAATGCATTACCATTTCGAAAAAATTAACCGAATTACAATTTTAATTTAATAGTCTTGCCAATTACTGGGCAGCAATCTAAAGAAGCAAGCAAAATTAATATAAACCTTAAGTCCTTCCAGAGTTAAGCCGGTATCACACTATCTTTTATAGTCTACATTCGATGAACTAAAATATTCTGGCAAACTTTCTAGACTATTTTGCACTGGTATCTGAAACTAGACTGATGGTAGATGCATTTAGGTAACAGAAATATTGTAAATTAGACCTCACAAGCTGCCAGACCAGTGTTAATGATAAATGTTGAGAAAAAGCGCTCTTGTGATACCGGCTTTAGAAGTTAAGATTTATGACCAACCTAGAATGAACAGACTATAGTCGTAGGAGTTATAAAAGTTGGTGGTAAATATGCTTTGGCCTAATTATGTATAAACTTTAGGAACTCAAACCAGACTTACCCGAGTGTAGTAGAGTCAGAGTGAAGGCTGCCCCCCACAACAATACATGCACCACTGTGGACACAACCTGTCAACGAAAATATAAATCCATTAGCCCCTTCACGGGAACTCTTTTTTAACACTTTATTTGAGCCATCATTGAGGGGGGTCACCGTCTTTTTTGTCGGTAGCATTCAAAGAGACTACTGCAAGACTTCTTCTTCTTACCTCTGACCGGGTATAGGCTATCCTAGAGTATACTAGCCTATACCCCTTTGAAAGGACATTAGCCTAACCTAACAACCTTACCTATTCTAGTATTATAGGCGGGGGCTGGCGCCCTCACACCTCAGCTTTGACTTTTGGTATATTTATCTGTGAAGTGGGTATTTTCAAGTTGTTGAAAAATAAAATCCTCCATGCCGACTACATGGAGAAAAATATGGCGAATCTATTGGTGCCTATTTTCCCAAATAAATAGTTTCTCACAACGTTGCACTAGTGTCCTTTTATATTATCTTTGTCTTTCTCTCCCTTTCGCCCTTTCCCCGACTTATCCATTCGGCCCCATTCAGCCAACCGTTTTAAGAAGTTTAGCCCCATCTAAGTGTCTTATTCTTTCCTTGCGAGCGAAAGCGAGCCAGCATTGTATGGAGAAATCCGGCTTCGCCGGAGAAATGTTTCTATCAAAACATTTACACATTTAGCTTGCCGTCAAAATATACATATATATGCTGGCTCGTTACCACTCTCCAGGAAAATATAGAAACCTGGATGGGGGTAAAAAGTCTTAAAATAGTAGGCTGAATGGGGCCGATAGGATAAAAGTAAACTCAAACAAAAACAAAAAAAAGTGAGGGGGGGGGGGGTTGAAAACAAAAAGGACATTTTAAATGGCCCAAGTAAACTTACAGAAAAATCACAATAGTAGCCCTAAAAAATAAGTTATAATAGCAGCAAATCCGCCAGATCAGTAAGTTGTCAAATTGTTTATTAAAAGGTTATCCTACTTTGACCCAAGGGATCACCAGAATTGAAGCTTGGCAAATTTCCTACCATAGTTAATAATTCCGAAGATATCACAATGACTTCTTGAAACTACATTCAGCTGTAAACTAAAATAGTGGTACTGTCGCTATGGACAAGTTCATTCGTCGTCATAACTCTGCTAAGGCGGCTGTTCTCACAGGTGTCGACAGACAACAAACCATTAATTAAAGAACAGTTCTTAATGTAAATACCAATTGGTGTGGATAATCATAGTAAATTAATTAAAGAACATTAAAGTGTGAACACTCATAAATCTCCGAAAACCCAAGATGTTCAGTGAACAAACAAAGATTCCAAGAATTATATTTAAAACAGTAGGTAGATCAATTTCTTCTGAAAGTATTAAACACTAATAACTATTGAAACTGGCTCAAGACAGCTCTCCATTTTGGGGAATAAGGAGTAATGGGAATAGAGAAAGTTAAAACTCTTGTAACAAAATTAAAATCTCGTAAATAACACAGTCGTACTCACCATGATGCCCGAAATTAATAATCCAATGTTGTCTGATCCTCCACCTACCTAACACTGACTCACTGCAGGGAGGGATCACCTCAAGAAACTTCGGGTAAGTAGTAACATACGTCTTGAACAGTGTCTCCAATACGATTTCGAACCCTTTAGGAATTGCCGACTTGCGAGTTTCGTTCTATAAGGAAGTTGGGGCTGTAGACATCGATATTTTGCAGAATTACCAGCTAAAATACGGTTGTAGTACTACAATTTGATAAACTACATGTAATCCAATTCAACATACTTTTAACCAGAGATTATATTATAGATGGAAAACCTGCTATCTAATGTACTAATAAAATCGTGCTCCTAAAGGTTGCCAGATGCCACCACAAAATAACGCCATCTGTTGTTGCTATCCACAACTAATAGTGAAAAAACTCTACGGGATCGCACTTCTTTCATTAGTGCACTCCACAGTACTGTATGTACTGTATAGTAATCACAAATTTGACGTAATGGCAAGACCTACATTATGTAACCTCTAATTTATCCTGTTATAACATCTATATGTAGGCTACATAAGTAATGTTTTCTGACATGAACCAACTATATATATATATATGTATTATACTGTAAAAAAACATATATGATTAAAACCATTGTTTGAGCTCACGTCACCAACTAAAATAATTATTCCATGCAATAATGCACGCTGACCATATGGCCTTAGCTGTATATACATATCAAGGACAAATCAAAACAACATAGGGCTACTCAATATACTTTATTTCGTCCTGTTTTTCGATTAATATATATTTCATTCTTCCACTGGACGAAGGCAACGAGTACAAATAAAATTGATCCATACATCATCAGAGAGGACAGCTATATCCTCCCTTACCCCAAACTAGATTGATTAGGTTCTTCAATTTCCCTGCGGAATATAATGGAAAATCGGTATTCAGGGAAATGACATCACCGTACCTTTCTTTCATGATTTCCTACTATTACTCTCGGAATAAAAGGATAAGCATAGGCCTATCCCAATATAAAATAGCGTAGGCTATGATATGGTTGGTTATGGCTTGCTTGTTAAACTTATTTAAAGAATAAATCGTGTTATGATAGCGAAACGACTAGGGAACGAGTTGATTTGTGTCCGGAGTCAGTGAAAATAGACTATTTACCAGCTGATTTACTTGAAATTATCAATCAATATTGAATATGTCACATCAACAATGCTTTCAGACCATGCCAGTGGATGAATGAAAGATTACTGATTGATTTAGAACACACAAAAACACTGATTTGTCTTTCACAAATCCAGTAGCTGTTTCGTGTTGTTTTGGAAGCTGATCACTAGTTCGGCTTTTAACATATTCAGGCATTCCGGGTAAAATTAGCAACTATCTCATAATAAATACCACATAATAATTGTATACCATTGAATACATAACCCTTATATCTACTCCAACCTCAATATAAATTATTTTGCAATAAAAAAAGTCAATTATAACAATGGCACACCCGATTGTCCTTGTCTGCAATGGACCGAAAATGCAAGTGTGTATTTCGTGTACCAGGAGGCAATAAGTGGTCAGGAACCAGACTCTATGGTGTAAATGCCCTAGATCTTGCCCTAAGGCCAACCAGACGCTAACGCCATCTGTTGTTGCTCTCCGTCAAAAAGTGGTGGGGTTCCAAGTACTCGATAACGACAATAACTGTTGGTTGCCAGGGGTTGCTTTTAACCATCATAAACCTACATTAGTATTGCATTTCTATTTGATATCGATGTTAATGGCTCCAACTTCCTTATAGCCTGAAACTCGCAAGTGGTCAATTGACCACTTGCGAGTTTCAGGCTACAAGGATCTGTAAACATTGATATTAAACACAATTACAGTAATTATGTAGGTGTCTGATGGATAAATAGTATGTCGAATTTGGTTTTATGTATGTATATAATGTACTAAAACCGTATTATTGTTAGTTATTCTGCTAAATATCGATATCTACAGGTCCAACTTCCTTATAGAATGAAACTCGCAAAGTGTCAATTGGAATATCTAGAGAACGAAGTCCCAACCAACCCTAGGCATGCTCTAGTTATTATCGGTATTGAGTAATTGCTGACTTGCGAGTTTCGTTCTATAAGGAAGTTGGAGCTGTAGACAACGATATATAACAGAATTTACAGCTAAAATACGGTCGTAGTACATTTATTAAAACACAAAACCCAATTCAACATACCATTTATCCTGATCAGAAACCGTACATTATACTTGCATTTCTGTTTAATATTGATGTTTACGGCTCCAACTTCCTTATAGCCTGAAACTCGCAAGTAGTCAAATGGGACCCCAACCCTTGTTTTCGTAATTCTGACGGATAGCAACAACAGATGGCGTTAGCGTCTAGTAGGGCAAGCTCTAGCGCATTTAAGGGGAGGAAGTTGTTTTTTCGAGACTGTGACGCCCCCCGGCGCTAGCAGAATGGTTGCGTGGGGCATTGCAGTTCGCTAGCGCTCGCCAGGATGGGGGGATGGGCTACAGTTGTCCTAGAATGATCTGCTTTATGTTATTAGTGTCGTGTTGCCACAGACAGTCTAGAAATGGTATTTTTTTTGGTCTGTGACCGCGCCTTGTATTTTATATTCGCTATAATATAAATGTTGCTTGTGTGAGAGGCGAGCGAGAGAGGGTGACGGGGTACACCTGGCAGTGGGGCGAGCTATCACGCGGCCCGCTTAGGCGCTGACGGCGTTGGCGGCCGGGTGGTCAACTAGTCCCTGCTCATCGCGGCCTCGTGTTTTTTTACCAGCTCAGAGCTGGCCTGACACGCGTATCGTCTACATCCTTTGCAATTCTCTCCCCCATACTCGCCACTTTGCATACTATTTCTCTCTCTCGACTTCTCCTTTCTCATTCTCTAATCTTTATTAAACTCAACATCCCTTCTGGTTTCAGCATAGACGTTCACCGTCGGCCAGTCGTATTGTACGCGAAGCTCTCAGATATTTCTATGTATTAGGCTTTAATGAGGTTTGGAGAGACGGACTTTTCCGTGTATGTCCTCTCTCGGGAAGGTTGTAGACCGGTATATGTCTCCCTGGCAGGGTGTTGAGTGATTCTGCTTAGTTATTTAAAGCTAGACTAGGGGTAAGGTTACTGTGTCGTTGTCTCCGATGTGTGCAGTGTTAGCTAAGCCCTGCACGACATCGACAGGTACTGTGGGAGCCTAAGTTGTCTTCGGGTGGGTTTACTTGCGAGCACAGCGCTGTGGTGTGAGAGGGCCATAGCCTATCCCTCACAACATAGTGCTGCCTCTTTGTGTTGACTTCTGAGGGATCGCCAGGATAGAACTAGGTACTTGAGACCTAGATTTATCAAGAGAGCATCCCCGTCATATAACGTAATCTTCATTATACCACCTTCGGACAACGTTAGGCTACGAGCCGCATGCTCACCCATTGTTGCCCTGCCTTGATACCCCAGCTAGACTTTATTAATTGAGCAGACACTGGTTTGAGATAAGCTCCATTATTATATGTATGCCACATTATTATTCAATGCACTTTTGAGCCGAGGTTGTTGTTGAGTTGCACAACCCTAGTAGGCTGTTGCGTTGTGTCACGAAGCATTTCTTTAGTTGTCGAGCATTACTACCTTTGTGCAGTCTTTATTATTCGCCTGCCTATTATTACTATATGTCCTAGCATTTATTGTGACCCGTATTCTGCATTATAATTGTTCAAGATTCTTTACGAACATCTTCCCAGCATCAGACTTATTTCAGAAGTTTCCAGTTGATGTTGCAGGACTAGCATTGCACTTTCTTTAATACAGGAGTGCCAGTTATTTGAGTATCTACCGTAACGTTAATTAATCACGTTACTTATCTTTTCTTTGTGTAACCTAACGAGTAATCTTTTACTGTTTGAGAATAGGCTGTTTCATCGAGCGTCAGCCTAGTGTGTGTGCACCAGTTACCGAGTCATAGGATACCTCGTTGTCCAGGCACGACTCAGGGCGGTAATGGTGTTTTGTTTTCCAGTGTTTAAGGCAGGGGTTGGATCTAGTGTTACCGTTGTTACATTTTTGCCATTTAGATATCTAGTCCAATGTTGAAGAGCCCTGTGTCTTTGAGAACCTGGATCGTAACAAATGGCGACCTAGCTCAGGATCTTGTGAACTAAGAGATAATTGCAGGATTGTTGTGGTCATTTGTTTTATTGAGGAATATAGTGGGCACGTTAAAAAAATGTTTGGCAAAGTAGTATAGCACTTGAGAGTCTTCAGAAATTTGTTGGCAAGTGAATAGTGCTACATAAGAGTTTGGGGTACTTCTTTTCTGAATATTGTGGTGAGAATTTTTGTGAGCATCATGTCTAATACCGGGTCAGAGGAGAATGGAGACACAGTACGTAATGTCGAGACTGAGGAACAACAGTATGATGAAAGGGTTAATCGGGTGAACTGTGAGGAGGATGCTAGGATATTTTTGCAATGGCCTGTTACTGCCGAGCGGTTGGAGGGTATGGATCGGTACGGTCTTCAATGCCTGGCCACAGCTATCGGTCATGCGGTTACTAGCAGCATGACCAAGGATAACTTGATAACGTGTGTACTGGGCAGGGTGACTGGCGAGCGAGATGGGTTGAGTGCTCAGAGCCCTTCGGCCATGCTTCCCCTACACTCGACTCCCAGCCATCCAGTAGTTTGCCGACCCCGGGTACGCTTCCGCAGTTGGGTGGTGACTGGCAGGGTGGGTTGCCCCTGGGGGGACCACCAGTAATTTCAAACATTGTAGCACCTTCACCTCCTCAAGGGTTAACTCCAGAATTAGTGTATCAGCTCAAATTAGCTAAGATTCAGCAGCAAATAGAATTAGCCAAGATAGAAGAGAGAAAAAGTCACCAGCAACAAAGGGCAGGTGAGCTTCAGCAGCAAATAGAGCTAGCAAAAATCCAAGCTGAGTCGACTAAGTACTGTGCCGACATGGATGTAGAGAAGTCGCGAGTAGAGGCAACGGGACAGCGACTTGGGGCTGGTAACCGTATTCATGAGCAGTCTCTCTCGCACTTATTGAAACTGGTTTCGGTGTTTGATGAGAGTGGTGTAACAGAATTTTTCACACGCTTTGAGAAGAAGTGCCAGGAACACCAGTGGCCATAGAATAAATGGGCAGCACTTGTATCCTCTAGATTAATAGGCAAGGGTCTTAAAGCCTACGATGCGTTGCCTATAGAGTCTTGTATTATCTATGAGGAACTCAAGGAGGCTGTCCTGAGAGCATACGAACTACAACCAGAGACGTACAGGTTGAAGTTCCGGGGTGTTACCAAGGGTCGGGAGAGCACCTTTTTGGAGCATGCCCGGGAGCTGTCCGATGCTTTTGGGAATTGGCTGAGGTTTGAGAAAGCTACTACGTTTGACGACATTAAACAGTTGGTGCTTTTAGAGCAGTTTTTCAAATGCACGGGCGGCGACCTGACGTTAAACCTTAAAGAAAAGCAACCAAAAACTCTACAGGAGGCAGCTGAGATGGCTGACCTCCGGCTATCACTAATTCGTGGGTGCGGGTCTGCCCAGCGTAGTGAGGCAGGTAACAAGGGGCGTGACGCCCCACCCCCCCGAGTTAGTGATATACCTTATGCAAACAAGTACAAGAGCCATGATACCAAGACTGACCACAAGACTAGCACCGTCCCATTTAAGAAGGGGCCGGGCCCTTCCCAGTACCAAGGGAAGCCCAAAGGGGAGTTGGAGTGTTATCATTGTCATCAAAAGGGGCACTTTGCAAGAGTCTGTCCTAGCAAACCACCTACAGCAGCTGTGTCTTTGGCCTGCAACATTGGTGTGTCTCCGAAGTCATCTGAGTTTGCCCGGGGCAGTTCGTCAGAGGCTGAGGCACAGCCAATGCAGAAGCACCTGGGAGGCTCGAACCCTGCTCAGGATGTTTTTTGCGACCATAGAGGGCGGGGTTGCGTGATGTGGGCGGGGCGCAAGCATGGAGTAGAGGTCTTGCGTGATACAGGTGCTTCCCAGACTCTGATGAAAAACTTGACTGGCTACCCTATAAACGCGGCTCGGGTGGTGGTGGTGCAGGGTATTAATGCAACTCGGTCATACCCGCTGGTGCGGTTGGAGTTGGAGGTGGATGGTGTGGCACGTGAATTGGATGTCGGGATTGTGGAGAAACTGCCAGTGGAGGGCGTCGACCTTCTTCTCGGCAACGACTTTGCAATGCCCGCTTCTGAGGTTCTACCCTTAGTCGTTGCTGAGAGGCCGGCCGACGTGAGTAGGGAAGAGCAAGAGTGGGTCGAGCGGTGCCAGACACAACCCATGGCGTGTGTTGTCACCCGAGCTCGGGCAGCTAAAGTGTCACAGCCTAGTCCTCCGTCTTTAGACCAGCGGAGGAACGATCAACAGGAGGCTAAAGCTGGAGTTGGTTTTAAGAGTTTTGACTCGGCGGCTCTCCTGGGTGATTCAGTATTAGCACCATTACTTAATTCTGGAGTAGCCCCTGGGCCTGTCATCGAGAGTGACGAGGCTGGGCATGACGAGTCTCCACGACAGCAACGTTATGTACATCGAGAGAGACAGAGGGAGCAGCCCAGTATCGGGGAAGGTCATGCATTGCTCCGGGAGCAGTTAGATCGCTTGGCACCCTCAGATATACGTTGGTTGCAACTAGAGGACCCTGAGCTCCAAACGTGTGCTAATGGAGCTGTAGAGCTCGACGAGGACGGCGATGCACAGCCAGGAGATTTTTTTTATTTAGAAGGCATCCTCTATAGGCGTTTTCAAGACCCTAAACGTAGTTGGCAAGAGGGGTCCGGAGTAGTGGACCAGTTGGTGGTGCCGCGGGAGTGCAGGGATAGCCTACTGAGGTTGGCGCATGACATACCACTGGCAGGACATCTAGGGGTGAGAAAAACGGTGGCGGCTTTAGAAAAATTGTTTTGGTGGCCGGGGTTGAAGGGGCAGGTGGTAACCTGGATAGCAATGTATCATACGTGCCAGAGGGTTGGAAAACCTAACCAAACAATTCCGAGAGCCCCGTTGCACCCCATTCCTGTCAGTGGACCGCCCTTCAGTAAGGTCATCATTGATATGGTCGGACCCCTACCCCCTACTAGTGCCGGTAATAAATTTCTAGTAACTATCATGGATGTGGCCACTCGTTATCCTGATGCATATCCAATGAGAAATGGCACGGCGAAAACTGTTGTCCGGAACCTGCTCTTGTATTGCTCGCGGTATGGTTACCCGCAAGAGGTGCAATCGGACCAAGGTTCTAGTGTTACATCTAATCTGTTCAAACAAACTATGATTCAGCATGGCATCAGCACTGTCGTCTCTTCTGCGTATCACCCGGAGAGTCAAGGGGTGTTGGCGAGGTGGCACGCCACGCTGAAAAGCATGCTTCGATGTTATTGCGCAGAGAACGGAAAGGATTGGGACCTTGGTCTGCCATATGTTTTGTTCGCGGCAAGAGAAGTACCTGGAGAGAGTCTCTGTTTCAGTCCGAATGAGCTTGTTTTTGGGCATCAGGTGAGGGCTCCTCTCCACATGGTGAAGGAGATGTGGGAGGACACTGGGCATGTTATTCTGCGAGATGGGTTGCAGCCTCTTGTTCCTGAGCGACGGGAGGAGTTGTTTGTTAGGCTGTGGCAGTCCGTCCGCATGTTTGTTGCTTCTCCAGGCCTGATGTACGGGGTAGAATCCGACATGGAGGCTGGAGACAGTGCAGGGCTCGAGTTGGTTCCCTGCCGTGTGAATCCTGCTCGACAGCCTGTTGTGAGGGCAGAGCTGGACAGCGTGTGGAGAGGGGGTCTGAGGGATGAGGGATATCGTGAGTGGTCGTTGCCAGTGGCTTTGCAACCTGAGTTTGGTGGCAGAGTCCGTGTGTGTGTTGATTGCAAGAGTGTGGAAGCATTATCTCTGACAGACGCCTATCCATTACCCAGAGTTGACGACACCATAGACCGCTTCGGGGCTGCCTCGCTCATCACGAAGGTAGAACTAGTGAAGGGTTATTGGCAGGCCCCGTTGCCGGAAGGAGCGAAGAGAGGTGCCGGTCTTGCGGTGAACTGGACAGTTTATCAGTGTCAGGTGTTGTTGTGCTGCCGGAACACAAGTTGGATGTGTGGCATGCTGGGGGCACTGATAATGTTTTGGCTTTGTTTGCAGAAGAACCCTCGCTGCTCAGTCAGTGTCTGTCGCAGGTGGAGGATCCGGGGTAGGCTACCACAGTATGTTGGTATAGCCTCCTGTCTTGGCTCGCGGTGTATTTTGCGCTGGTGCTTGTTGGCTCGCGTGTGTAGCATCAGCGTAGGGTCGCAGGGCAGGAGTTGTTGGCTTTGATTAGAAGAAAGTTAGGCTACATCTATAGTAGCCACCAAAAACAACATTAAAATAAAATATGAAAAATTAAATAAAAACTCTTTCTTTTTTATAATTAATTTTAAGATAATATTGTAGCTGAGTACTGAGGGCAGATGATTTTCCCTCAGTAGGCTGTGCTTCTTAAAGCTCGCTCTGGGAGCACAATGTTATGAATTAATGTATTATGTTTGGGAAGGGTGATAAGATTTTTTTATATATAAAATGTTGTATTTTTTTTTGGAGACTGAGCTTGCATTCCATGAGTGGCAGAGTGGTTAGGAGTGGCAGATTCTAGCGACATTCTGCCTGTTCAGATATGGGCTCATGGTTGAGTGTCCCATATCTTGGGGGGGGTGTGACGCCTCCCGGCGCTAGCAGAATGGTTGCGTGGGGCATTGCAGCTCGCTAGCGCTCGCCAGGATGGGGGGATGGGCTACAGTTGTCCTAGAATGATCTGCTTTATGTTATTAGTGTCGTGTTGCCACAGACAGTCTAGAAATGGTATTTTTTTTGGTCTGTGACCGCGCCTTGTATTTTATATTCGCTATAATATAAATGTTGCTTGTGTGAGAGGCGAGCGAGAGAGGGTGACGGGGTACACCTGGCAGTGGGGCGAGCTATCACGCGGCCCGCTTGGGCGCTGACGGCGTTGGCGGCCGGGTGGTCAACTAGTCCCTGCTCATCGCGGCCTCGTGTTTTTTACCAGCTCAGAGCTGGCCTGACACGCGTATCGTCTACATCCTTTGCAATTCTGTCCCCCATACTCGCCACTTTGCATACTATTTCTCTCTCTCGACTTCTCCTTTCTCATTCTCTAATCTTTATTAAACTCAACATCCCTTCTGGTTTCAGCATAGACGTTCACCGTCGGCCAGTCGTATTGTACGCGAAGCTCTCAGATATTTCTATGTATTAGGCTTTAATGAGGTTTGGAGAGACGGACTTTTCCGTGTGTGTCCTCTCTCGGGAAGGTTGTAGACCGGTATATGTCTCCCTGGCAGGGTGTTGAGTGATTCTGCTTAGTTATTTAAAGCTAGACTAGGGGTAAGGTTACTGTGTCGTTGTCTCCGATGTGTGCAGTGTTAGCTAAGCCCTGCACGACATCGACAGGTACTGTGGGAGCCTAAGTTGTCTTCGGGTGGGTTTACTTGCGAGCACAGCGCTGTGGTGTGAGAGGGCCATAGCCTATCCCTCACAACATAGTGCTGCCTCTTTGTGTTGACTCTGAGGGATCGCCAGGATAGAACTAGGTACTAGAGACCTAGATTTATCAAGAGAGCATCCCCGTCATATAACGTAATCTTCATTATACCACCTTCAGACAACGTTAGGCTACGAGCCACATGCTCACCCATTGTTGCCCTGCCTTGATACCCCAGCTAGACTTTATTAACTGAGCAGACACTGGTTAGAGATAAGCTCCATTATTATATGTATGCCACATTATTATTCACTGCACTTTTGAGCCGAGGTTGTTGTTGAGTTGCACAACCCTAGTAGGCTGTTGCGTTGTGTCACGAAGCATTTCTTTAGTTGTCGAGCATTACTACCTTTGCGCAGTCTTTATTATTCGCCTGCCTATTATTACTATATGTCCTAGCATTTATTGTGACCCGTATTCTGCATTATAATTGTTCAAGATTCTTTACGAACATCTTCCCAGCATCAGACTTATTTCAGAAGTTTCCAGTTGATGTTGCAGGACTAGCATTGCACTTTCTTTAATACAGGAGTGCCAGTTATTTGAGTATCTACCGTAACGTTAATTAATCACGTTACTTATCTTTTCTTTGTGTAACCTAACGAGTAATCTTTTACTGTTTGAGAATAGGCTGTTTCATCGAGCGTCAGCCTAGTGTGTGTGCACCAGTTACCGAGTCATAGGATACCTCGTTGTCCAGGCACGACTCACGGCGGTAATGGTGTTTTGTTTTCCAGTGTTTAACCCTTAATTAGCGGCGAGTAACGAGTAAATAAAGCTGGACTATGTGGTGGCGCTCGACATAGGTCGAGTGGCAATTTCAGCACGTAATGTTGCTGAGAGAGAGAGACAAGTGGTGGCAGGAGAGTAGCGAGCGTATGACTCCAGACCACCGCGGCGAACATACTGACACGAATCCTCCCTCTCTCAGGCGCTATATAAGGAATTGTATCGGGAAAGTGGCTAATTACATGCTTTTTGCACTCGCGTTGCACGGTTATTGCAAGAAAACTAGCCATCATAAATGGATCGTTATGGTGTCATTCGAAAGCTCTGTTTATGCCCTTTCAGGGATAGATACTTGTTTTACGTTCTGGGTCTTATTTAGGCATGAAAATGATCACGTAAACAGCCCTATTTTGGCTAAAAACACCCCGCTGGGCGGTACATATAAATAAACCGCATAGGCCGCTCTTAAGGTGTTAAGGCAGGGGTTGGATCTAGTGTTACCGTTGTTGCATTTTTGCCATTATCTAGTCCAATGTTGAAGAGCCCTGTGTCTTTGAGAACCTGGATCGTAACAAGACCTCCTCCTCCTTCATGTTTATCCCTATTAGTTATGAGATTTAAAGACATTCGCCCCATTAGTTTGACGATTTTCAGACCTTTTGCCCCATGTCTTTGCCAACATTAAGACCTTTCGTGCCATTTAGGTGTCAATTTTTTTCCTGGCGAGCAATAGCGAGCCTGTATCTGAAGAGGAATCGGCCTTCGGCCAGGACATTTTTCTACAGAAAAATTTACAATTTTATAACGAAGAGGGGTCTTGTGAGTTTTTTTAAAGTTTGAAAGAGGTTTAGAGAGCAAACTAAACCCCCTCCTTAAACCATTGAGTCTAATCAGTAAATTATGCTGCACGATACCGTCTGAGCTTCCTTAACCCTCCTGGCCCGGGCAGGCTCTCCGAAGGACGGAGCTCGTATCCGGGCGATCTGGCCGAATATCAACAAAAGTAAACTAAGGTTAATCTCGCTTTATATATTACCTACATTAATCAAACATATATAGAAATGGGCGCCTTACCTTGCTGCGTAGAATGGCATTGAGTAGAGCTCTCTAGCTCAACTGGTTCCGGAGTGATGGTGATGGAAGTGGAGGTAACTTTTGCCGCATATTTACCTCGGCGCGTCCGAACACTCAACCGCGGCCCCGGCTACGACGCCCAGTTGCACTCGTCGCTCCACCCGCAATTATGCCGGGAAGCGATTTGATAGTGTTTTATTGGTTATTCTGTCATTTATTATAGTTATTATGTTATTTTCACTCAATAAAGTTATTTACATGAACTTATTTGTGTCTCGGTCACTTATTACTTCGTTTTATTATTATTATTATGATTATAGTGTCACTTTCACTGGACTTTGATAATTGGTAGTGTCATTTCCCCTTTTATGTATTGTTAGGTAAGCTAATAATATATATAGTGTCACTGTCACTTGTTCATATTGTTATGAAGGCACTTATTATTACTTGTGTGTGTCTTTCACTTATACTTAGTTTTATTATTATTATACTGTCACTTTGACTGGCCTAGGCTTATTGAGTGTAATTTTCAATTATTTATTGTTAGCAATATATATTTTAGTGTCACTTTCACTTGTTCATATTGTTATTGAAGGCACTTATTATTACTTATATGTGTCCTTTTCACTTATACTTAGTTATATTATTATTCTTAGCCTACATTTGAGTGTCACTTTCACTGTTATCACTTCCACTTCAAAAGTTTATTAGAGTATGGAAGTCGTTGAAGCAGGTGCCAGCACACAGTCCAACTTGACGACTCGAGACATTCCCAAGTGGTTTTTGTGGTTTTGCGGGGTCTTCTTGTTGTGTGGCTGCACACATGGCACCTCTTCTGGATTCTGGTGTTAATATCTGGTGCTTTGAAAGGAAGGGCGTTGAGCTGGTGCTTCCTGAAAAATTCAGCACACCCCGTTCTGTCCAGCTGGCCTGGTCCTTGTAGTGGCCTCCCTGGTGTACCCGCATGTTTAGCCAGGAGCTCAAGTATCACCTGCTTGTGGAACTTCCGCAGGGACTTGTACTTCTTGGCTCCTGGAGTCCTCAGACGGTAGATGTTGTAGGCATTGAGACCCGACATATCTACCGTATGCAGGATAAACTTCTTGTACCACCTGCAAGATGTTCGCAGGCAGTCGATGAAGCCCATCTGCATGTCGGACTTGTCAATGAGGCGCATGTTGAGGTTATAATCCAGGACAGCAGCTGGTTTCTGGACGGGGTTCTTGGTTCTTCGGTCCACCTTCCCTGTGGCGACCATCTCGGCCTTGTGGCATGTGGTGAGGAGGTTGACCTTGCACTGGTCATGCAAGTGGATGGAGAGGATGGGGCCACTCTTCTTGTGGAACATGTCCACCTTCTTCGTCTTGGTTGGGTAGCCTGGCATGCCCTTCCTCTTGCCCTTGACTGTGCCGACAGTTCCGGTCTTGCGGTCATGGAGGTACTTGGTCAGGAGAGGCGACGTGTAGTAATTTTCTGTGTAGAGGATGTGGTTTTTATTGAAGTGCCTCTCCATCATCTTCACTACAGCGCCACCAAAACCAATGAGGGGGTCAGTCTCAATTTCTCCAGCCTTGCCGCTGTAGACTATAAAGTCCAGCACATACCCCGTCAAACAGTCGCAGAGGACGAAGAGTTTGATGCCGAAGCGGTGTCTCTTGGACGGGATATACTGTCGGAAGTGCAGCCTACCACGGAACAGGACCAGAGACTCGTCGAGGCACATCTTCTGGAAAGGAATCAGGTAGGTGGTGAACCGATGACGTATCATGTCATACAGCTTCCTGATCTTCCATAATGAGTCGAGAAGGTGGACTGCCATGTTGTTTGTCAGGTGGAGATACGAGAGGATGTCGAAGTACCTGTCCCTGGACATGTACTTGCCAAATGCTGGAGTCGTTATGATGTCGCCAGTGATCAAGTAGTCTGTCAGAGTGTGCTTTGTGATATGTGTCATCAGCATTGTGAGTGCCAAGAACACATATAGTTCTGCCACAGTGACAGCTCTCCATGCCACCATCTTGGCACTGGTCTTCCTCCCAAGAAAGTTGGCACAGATCTCATGATGGTTGTTGGTCTCCTCGACGAGGTATTCCATGACTTCATTGTCATAGAAGCCACAGAAAATTTCACTGGGGGTAGCAGCTGGGCCACAGGGAAATGTTGGTGGCACCCCAGAACCCATCTGTACCTCGTCAAAGGCAGGAAATCTGGCTCAAAATTAGCCCCATCTGTCCACACAAACAGGTCGGATGCTGATGCTCCAGGACGTGCAGGTGCAGCAGGCACACGCCCTGGACGCCCTGGCACACGCCCTTGGCCACGCGGATGCCCTGCACGCCCACGCCCACGCCCAGGGGCAGCGGCGTCGGCAGACTGACCACCACCACGACCTCGCCCTCTCACTCGTCTTGTCGGGACTTCCTCTTCCTCTTCCTCTTCCTGTTCCTCTTCCTCTTCCTCCTCAGGCGACGTCAGGTCATCTGGGGCAATGTTGGGGTCGTCAGCATCGTCTTCAGGAGACAATTCGGGTGAAGAAGTGACCGGGCGTCGGTGGTGTGGGAGCGGGAGGCTGCGGGAGCTTCAACAATGGGAGCCTCGGCCTCGGGAGTTGGGCTCCTTTTGCGGCAAGCCGAGGGCTTCTCCGCAGCAAATAATGCTCTGCGGTGTGTTGAGGGCTGTGGCACACTAGTAATACCACTTGAAGAGGCCCTTTGGTCATCCTGAAGGGAAGATGAAGCCGAGGGCTGTGGGTGACCCACGCGGCGTCCCGGGTCAAGGCGTCGGGACAATGGAATGCGGGTGGTTGCTAGACCAGGGTCGGCGTCATTATCACTGTCTTCAGCTTCCTTAGCCTTTTCTGCGGCTGCCCTGCGTGCTTTTTTAGCTGCACTTTTCACCAACGATTGTTTATAGAAATATTTGCCCACTTTCAAGGGCGTACGGGCAGGCAAAGGGGAAGGTCCTGGGCTAGGGCTAGGCCTAGGCTGACATAGCAAAGATGGCGAGGGGGTAGGCCTAGGTTCTAGCACACTTGGAAGCTCAATGGCACCTTCCTGAAACATTTCCACATCAGGATCATCACTACTGTCTCCCCCCTCAAATAAATCGACATTATCGTCGTCTTCAAAGCCAACGAAATCGTCATCTTCGCTTGCACTTATAAATTTTTCTTTGTCCACCAAGCTTTCGCCACTGCTCTCTTCACTATCAAAAAGTTGTCGCTGTATAGCGCTATCACTCAACAAACGCTTAACTTTCTTTCATTGAGCTTTCTTCTCGGTTGCAACAGGCGTTGAAGTTGCAAGCGGGGTAGCAGTGGGGCCCGCGGGAGGTTGCAGCGATTCAGACACGTCGGAATTTTTTTTTTCAGTATAACTCGCTATGGCGGCCACATACGAACTGATAACACTAGTAGTTGAGGCTTGGTGGCGCTGCGGTCGCTCCTGCAATGCAAAATTTGGCTGCGCGAATTTTGAAGCACGCTTTCAAGCACAGGGATTTTAAAAGGACACCCGGGCACCTGCCCTTTTTTCGTGGTGTCCTTTTAAAAGGACACCCGGGTTGGAAGGGTTAAGGAGGATGGTTCACTTTTTGGGCGTTTTTTTCCATGTATTCATTATTTTTCTAGTTTCCTCCCTAGACCTCCATCAAATTTAAAACAAAACATCCATTAGATCCCCCTTCTAGAATAATTTTTAAATTTTTTGGTAGAAAAATGTAGGCCGCTTCTTCCAACATTACAGGCTCACTATCGTTCGCCAGGGAAAACATCGACACCTAAATAGCGCGAAAGGTCTAAATATTGACGAAGAAATGGGGCGGAAGGTCTTAAAATTGACTAACTAATAGGCCAAACATCTTGACATCTGAAAACTAATGGGGCTAAACATTAGGGAGAAGGGGGTCCAGAAAAACGGTCTACCTCCCCTTAATGTAAGGAGTCTGGTTCCTGGCTATACTTATTTACTCCTGGTACAGTCGCGCTAATAATTCATGTCCCAGCTGTCATCACGTTTGGCTTGCTCTGTGCTGTATTGATGTCTGTCAGATGTTGGATAGGATGGGTAAGTGCAGGAACACGTTTGTATATCTCACTCGATATGAAGGAATGAAGCTTAGATATTGCTGATACCAATTATTCATCAAAACATACTTGGTGCTAAGACATGACTTATTAGCGCGACTGTACACGAAATACAAACTTGCATTCTCGGTCCTTTGCAGACAAGGAAAATCGGGTTTGCCGTTGTCATTAAGTAACACCCCGTTCTTAACCCCTTGAAGCTCTGACGCGTTTTAGCAGTTTAATTTCGGTATCATTAGACGAGTTTATGCAGCTTAGGAATGATCTATGGGTATTTAAATGATAAAGGCTTTCGCAATCAACCCTCTGATATCCATATACCCTTACTAATCTGAATAAAATCGTCTAATAATGACCAGAAAACAGAAATGAAATGCGTATTGGAGCTTGAAAGGGTTAACATCAATCATCAATTGCAAACCCCAATGTACTTGAATAAACTAATGAAAGCATATGGTCCTCCCGGGATTCCAACTCGGGACACCACACCCAGAACATAAGCATCTAAACCATTACACCACAAACACAGTCAAAGGTTGAATACACGATCACGATTAATATTAATTTTCGAATTTTGTATATCAAGCTAATCATGTACTCGACCCAACTGCATTATGAAAAGCGTAATGTTTTAGTGAGTGGAAAGAACAATGATTATAATTGACTTTCTATAGCAAAGTCATTTATATTATACAAGGTTGGAGTAGAAGGAAGGGTTATGTATTCAATGGTATACAATTGTTGTCTGGTATTAAGGGGAGGCAGACCGTTTTTCTGGACTCCCTTCTCCATAATGTTTAGCCCCACTAGTTTTGAAATTATAAGACGTTCGGCGCATTAGTTTGGCAATTTTAACACCTTTCCCCACATTTCATTGTCAATTATAAGACCTTTCGTGCCATTTAGGTATCGATTATTTCCTGGCGAGCAAAAGCGAGCCTGCAATTTCAGGAGGAACCGGCCTTCGGCCGTGACATTTTTCTACCGAAAAATTTACAAAATTATCTTGAGGGGGGGGTCTAAGGGGTGTTTTTCTAAGATTGATGGAGGTCTAGGGAGGAAACTAAAACAAATATAGGAATAAATTAATTAATAGACCAAACAAACGGTCTGCCTCCCCTTAACGGTCTTGATAGCGTAATGCAGAAGTGCGCGGAATTTTGGTGTAAGTATCCTAGGTTCGAGTCCTTGGAGTGCCACATGTATTTGTTGATTTCATCAATTGAGTTTAGAACTGAAGTTGGTTGGTGAACAAATATATAATAGTTTATTGATAGATAGTTTATAATTTTACCAGGAATGCCTACATATGTTAAGGGGGTCACCGTTTTTGTTTCTTTCTCTTCTTTTCTCTCTTTCCCTGGCTTGTATCCATTCGGCCCCATTCAGCCAACTGTTTAAAGACGTTTATTCCCATTCAGGGTTCGACTTCTTCCTGGTGAGCGATAGCGAGCCAGCATTGTATGGACAAATCCGGCTTCGCCGGAGAAATGTTTGCTATCGAAAAATTTACAATTTTATCAGGCTGTCAAAACAAAAATATATATATGCTGGCTCGCTACCGCTCGCCAGAAAAATATTGACACCTGGATGGGCTAAACGTCTTAAAACAGTAGGCTGAATGAGGCCGAATGGATACAAGCCAAAGAGAGAGAGAGATTAAAAGCAAACAAACAAAACGAGGTGGGCTCCCTTAAAGCATTTTTGCTGTGACATAAAGCAATATTGATAGATAATTTCAAGTTAATCATCTGGTAAAATATGATTTACCCTGGCTCCGGACAAATCAACTCGTTCCCTGGTCTTTTCGCTATCATAACACGATTAATTCATTAAGGGGAGGCAGACCGTTTTTCTGGACCTCCTTCTCCCTAATGTTTAGCCCCACTAGTTTTGAGAATATAAGACGTTCGGCCATTAGTTTGGCGATTTTAACACCTTTCACCCCATTTCCTTGCCAATTTTAAGACCTTTCGTGCTATTTAGGTGTTGATTATTCCTGGCGAGCGATAGCGAGCCTGCAATTTTAAGAGGAACCGGCCTTCGACCGGGAAATTTTTCTACCGAAAAATGTACACATTTATCTTAAAGGGGGTCTAGGGGGTGTTTTTCTAAGCTTGATGGAGGTCTAGGGAGGAAACCAAAAATATATATGAATAAATTCATTAATAGACCAAACAGTCAGTCTCCCCTTAAATAACTTGAATAAGCAAGCCATAACCAACCATATCATAGGCTAGCCTACGCAATGTTAGGCCTATGCTTATCCTCTTATTCCGACAGTTACAGTAAGACATGATGAAAGAAAGGGTCGGTGGGGTAATGTCCCTGAATACCGACGCGACAGGATGGGCACAGGTTCGTCATTTGACAGATGATAATCTGCCTCCACCTGCGCGCCGGCAGATCTTGCGTAAGCGTAAATCAACAGCTTGTGAAATGAAATATTGCATAGTTTCTACTTGAATTATAATCGGAAGAAAACTTACCTCAATCAAAGAAAATTGTAATTTTACTTTCACTATAGGGGATACTTAGCTGTGTTTTATTGAGTCCGTATTGCGTATCATATCAAAGTATCATTCACACGAATATCATGTCTATTTACCCACACCTTTCGCCCCATTACGTTATCAATTTTAAGACCTTTCGTGCCATTTAGGTGTCGATTATTTCCTTGCGAGCGATAGCGAGCCTGCAATTTTAAGAGATTTTACGTATAGACAAAAAATATTCTAGCAAAATTTGAAGAGTACCTTACCATGCATTGGTTGTTGTCGTTCCCTAAACTGCCTGGGCGAACAGCCCCGAGTCCCTAAGGAAGGCCATGACCATGATCGGGCTTTCACACATAGCACTCTAGGTTAAGGGAGCTCCGAAGGTATTGTGAAGCATAATTTACTGGTTCGGCTCAATGGTTTAAGGACGGAGTTTAGTTTACTCTCTAAACCTCCATCAAACTTGAAAAAACACCCACAAGACCCCCCTTAGATATAAATGTGTACATTTTTCCGTAGAAAAAGGTCCTGGCCGAAGGCCGATTCCCTTTTAAATACAGGTTCGCTATAGCTCGCCAGAATAAAAATGGACCCCTAAATGGCACAAAAAGTCTTAATATTGGCAAATAAAATGGGGCAAAAGGTCTGAAAATCCCCAAACTAATGGGGCGAATTTCTTGAAACTCATAACTAATAGGGCTAAACCGGAGGGAAGATGAAGACTCTAAAAACCAACTGCCTCCCCTTAATTCATATGAACAGAAAACAACGGAGGAGAAAGACCTGGGCATCATATAGTATATTCGCTGTAAGTATGCGAGAAACCATGACCTTTAACCTCGGTCTCAAAAACGACTCTTGTAATCGAGTTAATATTTCTAGTATTTAGGAAGAGTCAGTCCAGGAATAGATGTGGCAAATTATAGCCAAATTCTTCTAGCCTTTTTTGAGTTACAGAGGATAGAAGTTATGATTTTTCGCCTAGTTACAGCGAAAAGACGGTCGTGTGTGAAGGTATTGAGGGATAAGCCTTTACAACGGCATCTCTTATCTACTTTTTCGAAGAGCGTTGAGAGGGGAGAAGGGGTGATGGAAAGAGAGGAAACTGTTGGAGTGGCTTTGTTATGCATGTTATTAGAGGAGAGAAGGGGTGTTGGAAGAGAGGAAGCTGTTGGAGTGGTTGTGTTATGTGTGTTATTAGATGGGAGAAGAGGTGTTGGAGAGAGGAAACTGTTAGAGTGGCTTTGTTATAAGTTATTAGAAAGATATAGGCAAATATTAGTTTGGTAACCGAATTGTAGATAAGTGGAATAGGCTACCGGGTGCTATAGTGGGATCAAGAACGATAGAGAGCTTTAAGATAAAATTAGATAGGCATATGAACGAGATGGGTGGAGAGTGAGGGGGATCTGTCGGGTGTGGGCCAATCGGCGCTCTGCAGACCCCCGTTCTTCTGACCTCCGACAGTTTCGGTGAAGTCAGTCCTAATGGGGTTAGTAAGCTGGGCTTATAATTAAGCCTTATAATTAGAGTTGGGTGTGACAGGGATCTGCCTTGTGTAGGCCAATCGGCTTTCTGCAGACTAATTTTCTTATGTTCTTATGTTCTATTCCTTGACAGACTCTTCCCAATTGTAGAACCATTAGCTCTATTACTCTAGTCGTTTGAGTTACAGAAGTCATGATTTATCTGCTTATTACAGCGAATAGACTATAGACAGAAATCCTGGTACAGCAACTCTCTACTAGGCAAGGTGTCAAACGAAAGCGGTCCTTTAATTTTAGACTTCATTCTTGGATATGCAAAGATTCAATGGTAGTTTATGGTTCAAATGGAGTCTTTGGAAGTGATGAAATGGCAAACACAAATTTATTTAATCTTAATTGTCTTGTATTCCTTCAGACCTTCAATCTAAAACACTGCCCTCCAGACCTCCTTCAAGCTAAATAATAGGATTTGGTTTAGTTATTCCTGGGTTCTAATTAATGTGGCCAACTGTACAAATAGTAATTATGTCATTGGACTCTCGCGCATGTTTTACTTAGTCAGTTTTAAACAGTCTTGGTGGTGAAATGGTTAAGGTGTCTAAAACAAAATGTGTGATAACCCCGGTTCGAATCCCGGTGGATCATATATATGCTTTCATTAGAGGGATTTGGTGAAGAAAAAAAAAAATTATAGAGAGCTTGATATCGATGCCAGTGTTTCAGTTTATAAATGATATAAGTCTGCATCACAAGCCATACTGTATATGCAGCTCACAACTTGCAAATATCGAAGATAATGCAGACTATATTCTGTGAAATTCTAAGCCTGAAGATAATGAGGAAGAAGATTAATTAACTATCTTAAAATTCGAACAAGACTTGTGGATTGTCCGGGAAGGGGCGTTTGAATGTGAAGTCATTATTCAGTGCGATCATTCTCATGGAAGCAGACTGACTTATCGGCTTTGGCTCTTCGCATTTTTACCGTATTTAAGGTGTGCATGGGAATATTTCTGTGTATACATTCACTTAATAAGCGTGTATTGAAATTCTATTGATTTTATGGTAGTCATGCATGTAAAATATTCGATATATAAAAGACTTATTTAAATTAGGACTGAATGAGCCTGTTAGTGTCTGCCGTATCGTCAACATATATTTTGACAAATAGTAAATACGGGAATATCGTTGACTTAAAGATATTCAAGTCTTAACAGAAACAATTTGCCGTGTATACATTATGTTGGTGAGGTGCGGTGAACAGAGGGGTAAGTTTACTCTTAATTAAGGTACAAACTAGCGAATGAGGTGATAACTTTATTGACTAATAGCAAGTGATTTATCGATAATTACCTCATGGATATTAATACGAAACAGCAGTGGTACAGACTTTTAGGGGCGATCGTGATTTTAAAAAAAAAAAAATCTTCAAATGCAGTAGTTTTATAGGTAACATCATGTGTAGCGGGGAGAACAGTTTTTGTTCAGATGCCTATTTACGAAGACGCATTGAACAAGATTTTTAACCTAAGCTAACCAAAACTAAACTTAATTTAGTATATTAATAGACTATCTATGAATGTAAAAATATATGGACAATAAAGGACTTTTATTTATATTTAGGTAAGATTTTATTTACTGTACACCTATTTGACAGGCATCCTACCACCAACAATTTAATACACATTTGTTTTCAGTTTCCACCCATCCAACACCAAGCTACACCCTTTTCTGGTGTACAAAACACCAACAAAACAATGGAGACACTTTAATATTAATAATAAGAGACCAAGTGTAAAGAGAACCATGTTGCCCGTGGAAGTAGAGTCTCCTAGTTTACTTTACGTTCGAAGTGACTTCCCGCCTTGGCGGTCTACTTAGAATGGCTAAGCTAACCAGTTGTTTGGTAAATTTTCTTTTAAAGATTTGAGTTATAGGCCGTGGGATACAAGACCGAGGGGGGGCTCACAACACAACATAAAACAATGAACAAAAACAAAATCACACAATATAATTTATCTATTCATAAAGTTAAGGAGTGTAAAAGTAAAAGTTTAGTGAATTATACATATATTTATAGTAAACTTTTAAATTTTAAATTAGACAATAGATTTACATAAATTTTCTTGCACGCGCAAACGCCATATGCGAGCCGAGGTCAGCTTGCAGGTCTATTCAAGCTCACCGAGGATTGCTGGGTCCGTTGTGGGAAACTTGGGAAAATAAAATCCAGTAAGCATAGATCAGTTGAAGTACAGCCAGAAGAACTAGCATCATTAACACATTTAGAAATTAAAAAGGAAAATCACATTTGTTACAAATTACCTACAGAATATTTTAATCAGTAAATAAATCAGACTATAACTAAATTCCCACTGGAGTAAAGACTAGGGACTTACAAGAATCTATATAATCTGCATCCTTGCTTCCTTCCCCCTGGGTAACTCTTTAAGGCCTTACGAGCAGGCCAGTCAGTAACTTCTACTCGCCAAGCGGGTGGTTTTACCCTAAACTACCTGGTTTCCGTGCTCTTTTTCATGCATAAACAAGAGCCAGAGCGTAATACAATTAAGTATCCGTGAAAGGTCGTTAATTGACCTTTCCAATGACACTAGAACCATCCTTCTATGACCACGGGTTCTCTTGCAACGATCGTGCAAGACTAAGGAAAAATCCTTAAAATTTGGTAATTTCCTTACATAATTTCCTGTGTAGCAAGGTGGTGTGTGGATGAGTGTGGAAGAGACGGCAGTTGCCGCGCAGTACCCGTGCCGAACGGTCAGAGCCAACCAACGCTCCTCCCACCGCTCGTCTCGCTCTCTCAGCGCCAACTATTGCTCAAAATTGCACACACCCTGAATTCGGTCCCCGCCACATAGTCCTTCCTTCTCTAGACTGACTTTAGTCTAGTCCCGCTAGACAAGGGTTAAAGGATGGCCATGCCAAACTTTTCCAGGCTACTTTGTTCAGATGCCATTCCTTTGTCCATACCACAAGGCCCCTTCTACTACAGTATGTAGAAGTTTATCAAAGATCTTTCCTGACAAGTTCGCCCATACCTAAAGTAGTCTTCCACTACCAGAAGTTTCACTCTCCTAACTCCCATGTAGCAGTCTTTGCTTTCAGTCTCCATCCATCCTTTGAACATTATCGAACCACCTCAAAGTACTTTTCTTTATCCACTCTACTACATTCAATGCCCAAAACTTTCTTTTCAATTCCAAACTACACCAACTAGCCTCATCATACGAGTTGTCATTCTGATAAACATCTACACAGTTTAGAGTTTTGGATACTAATGTTTGAACAGTAAACCGTTCTCCAGGAACTTTTCACTTTACAGAATATTCTACCTCTGGATAAAATTCAGTTCTCCAATCCACCTTCATTTTACAAGACTTTCACAGTACACTTCCCAAATACTATATACTTCAAGACTTCTCCCAAACACCATTAAATATCATGACTATATATATATATATATATATATATACACACACACAGTTAAAACATTTCTTCTATTCCAGCCTTGCTCCATTGCCCTACATTTTCATCACTCCGGAGTCTGGTCATGTAGGTCTTAAACAGTCGAGGTGACTTAGAAATATCCCAGTTTTGGCCTTAGGTCACCACACTATTTGCTGGACAAATTCTAGTAAGATAACTAGCAAACTACTCTTATATGTAGTGTATAATTATGAAAGCTATAAGATAGTATAAGATATACTAAACTCATCACCCCACCTGTCGATACTCACACTAATACACTCTGCAAACCGCCATACACTCTTGGAGAGTTTGGAAGTTATTGGAATTTCCCCGACAGCCACCAAAGATGAAGGTCCTACAGGCGCCAGAGACCCAATCATAGTAATAGCGAGTTATTGCCGCATAGCAAGGCCCGGGGTCCTGAGGGTAGAGGCACTGCTTGGGGAGGGTGGACGGGGGAAGGGTGAAAGAGTTGCTGGAAGGATGAATGCTGGACCCTGTTGGTGTAAATATCATTAGAGTTCGTGAAAATACAAAGGTTAAGATTAGTCTATTTACTTTAAAATTTATTAAAAATCATTAACCCTCTATCCTGTGGAGTCTAGGGTTGCTGTTTAGCATGCATAAATAGAGTTCGCTCAATCTCCTAATTAACTCTCCAAATTGTTTTCTGCCCACAGCTCTCTCAAAGACTACTGCAGCGGTTGAAGTAAATAAACTAAAGGTTTCGAAACACCCCCCATTGTAACAAAGGCTTTTAATTATCGCTAAAAGGATGCAAATCGCATCCTGTGCATGAAAGGGTTGATTTTAATAGTCATAGAAGGGATCTTCGTACTAAAGTTATATTATATATTATGGCAGTTATGAGACTCTTATTTTGCTATGGTTACGGGGTTTGATCAATTCCGACACCGTCAAAGTTACATTCCCGAGCAGGAATGCATTGGTTGATTGGCAGTCTCTACACAGCAACTTGACACGGACATATGCCGCGATTTTGAGCCTATTGGTGATACTTTAAAGCATTTGTTACCATCAGGGGTATTTAGAAACTTATAGTTTAGTTACTTCAACCTCTGCAGTAGTCTAGATTTCGCCGTGAGCAAAAAACTAATTTTAGAGGTAATTATAAGAGAACTTTATTGCTAATCTGGTAACCTCTGCATCATAAATGCGTGAAAGGGTTAATATAGCAGGGATAGACAGATCTGAAAAATTTAGATTAGCATAACCTAACTTCACCTTTTATAGAACTAAGCTATACATTTTTTAAAGTATGATCACCCCTGGAGAGAGATGCATCAATGAGCGGACCAAGACTTTGGATCGGACTTTCCAGTCTGATGTTAAATCAAAGAACCTGACAAGTGAGGCAGCTCTTAACAGGGCTGCCTGGAGCGCCACCATTAGGACGCGAGACCGAAACTGTGCTTCGTGTGTAGCACTCAGTCTTCAAATTTGTCCATGTCTAAACTATACATCCATAGTAGGCTAAATACATAAGGAAACTCTGCGGCGTAGCCTACCTGTGCGACAAGTGTCTAAACACAGATGTACATCATCGAAGTTGTTGTCATTGCCTTCACAACCACCATAAACAAAGGCTGTACAGGTAGCAGTGTCCACGTTGAAGGCGTAGCGAAGAGTATAGGTGGTGCAAGGTCCCTGCTCTGCTGGTTGGAGGCACTGGACTGGGGTGGTGGGATACGTGGGCCAGGTGGTGGGATAAGTGGGCGGGGGGTGGGATAAGTGGGGCGGGGGGTGGGATAGGTGGGCGGGGGGGGGGGATAAGTGGGCCGGGGGGTGGGATAAGTGGGCCGGGGGGTGGGATAAGTGGGCCGGGGGGTGGGATAAGTGGGCCGGGGGGTGGGATAAGTGGGCCGGGGGGTGGGATAAGTGGGCCGGGGGGTGGGATAAGTGGGCCGGGCGGTGGGATACGTGGGCCGGGCGGTGGGATACGTGGGCCGGGCGGTGGGATACGTGGGCCGGGCGGTGGGATACGTGGGCCGGGCGGTGGGATACGTGGGCCGGGCGGTGGGATACGTGGGCCGGGCGGTGGGATACGTGGGCCGGGCGGTGGGATACGTGGGCCGGGCGGTTGGATAGGTAGTCATTGCAGTACCTGAAAATAGTTAATCTCAGCCTCTCCATGCCAAACTTGGTCTAAAAGGAATTCTATATATTTAAAGGGTGTGGTGCATGGGTTGAAATAAAAATTTAATAATAATTTGCAACCTGCATATCATTATCTTTCAAAATGCAATTGCACCGAAATAATTATTAACAATGGTATAAAGGATTTTGCAAATCTTCTACACCGGACCGGTGACTTCATAAGAGTGCAAGTCCACCAGCCAGTCTAGGATGAGGTACTCTTGTGAAGTCACAGGTCCGGTGTAGACTATCCACAAAATCCTTGTTTTTTTTACACCAACCAACTTCACATATAAACTCAATTAATGAAATAAACATACAGGTGGAACTCAGAGGACTCAAAACTCAGGATACTCACATCGAAATAACGCAAGACAGTTAAACAAATATAGACAAGCCTACTATTTATTATGCAGTTCTGAATCCTCCATATTAATCCGAGCATATACATATATTCCAACTGCGCTATGGTAGCCTAATGTATAGACTAATGGAAGGAGTAATTAATGGGGCACTTAAACCTTAGGAAGGCCTCCCTATAAATTGCTCCTGAACATATTGTTAATTATTTCAGTGATATTGCAGTTTGCAAGAAAACTGCAGATTGGCAATTATTCAAAGTTTATCTCAACTCTTGCATCACTAACTTTGAGTGTTGTGATAAAGTTTTAAACATGCTAAAAAGTAAGCCTACAGAGTTTGCCCAATTAAATAAAAATCAAATTTATCATCCAAGAGATTTCCATTTTAACCAATATTAGAGTTGGTTTGCAAGAATTCCATTAAGTAACTTTTATTTCGGTTGTTCTTAATTTTATAGTTATTCTTATGTGGAAATTAAGCTGGTAAATTCCAGATAAATATTAAAGGAAACTCCGCTAAAAAGACATTTAGTCCCTCAATGGTTTTGTAGTATCTATCAATTATCAGCAGTTTACCGTCAGATATGTAGCTTAATGTTGAAGCCTCAATCAATGACCAGCTATCTACCATTGCAAGAGTTATCGCAGAGGCCTTTTAAAACTGTTTCCAGAACATTTTAGGGAAACTAGTCAGATTAGATGGCTATAGAAAAGTAATAGAGTTTTGGATAGAGGAATAAGTTGAGAAATAGGAAATGCAGTAAAAGATAAGTGCTAGGATTCAACCATGTGACTGACTGATGGCTAGAGTAAAGATAGAAACTGACTAATAGATTGGAGGAATTTGAGACTTTGGAATGGAAGACTGATTGGAGGGTTAACTTTGAGGGTATTGGGGTATGTAATAATAGGCGAGGAATAGATAGAAGTTAGAAATATAGTTAGAGAGTAAAAGAGTCTGGCGTAACTTTCTGATTAACCCTCTCCGACACAACTCAATTTTGAGCCTATTGGGGATATTTTAAAGTCTTTGTTACCATCAGGGGTATTTAGTTACTTCAACCTCTGCAGTGGTCTGAGAGTTGGCTGTGGGCAGAAAACTAATTTTAGAGAGGTAATTATAAGAGCGAGATAACTCCATTATTGATAATCTGGCAACATCAGAGTCCTAAAAACTTGAAAGGATTAACATGCTTCCCTTCTGCATATATTCAAGCTTGTCTACCTTTATGTATTTATTAGTTTCACTCTTCCAGCTTCCGCAACATACTCAGTCTCCCCTATTTTACCATTACACTTTAATTCACATTTGAGAGTTTCCCCAACTGTTAATAGGGGTCACCGGCTTTTCTTTTAATCTTTCTCTCAATCCTTTTCTACCTTTCCCTGGCTTTCATCCATTCGGCCCCATTCAGTCAACTGTTTTAAGATTGATCTCTATCCAGGTGTCCATTTCTTCCTGGCGAGCGATAGCGAGACCGCATTGTAGGGAGAAATCCGGCTTTGCCGGAGAAATTTTTGTATCCAAAAATTTACAAATTTAGCTTGCGGTCAAAACAAAACCTATATGCAGGCTCGCTACCGCTTGCCAGGATAATATGGACACCTGGATGGGGGTAAAAGTCTTAGTGGGCCGAATGAATAAAAGCCAAAAAGGGCGAGAAAAAAGCGAAGTTCGCGTTTAATCTCCCCTCAAATCACCTACAAATAAGTTTACCATCTGCAGTGTCTTTTCCCGTTCCGTCAAGGATTGCAAGATCATTAAAATCCTATCTTTCAGTTGAAGGCTAATTGAATTACCCAAGACTGCTATATACTTTACAAAAAAAAATAAAAATTGAGGAAAAAAAGAGAAAGGTAGAAACAGAGAAATAGCAAGAGAACCAGATAGCGAGAGAAAGAGAAATCGCTTAAGCAAAAAGTTTCATCGGCCAAAATGTAACTTCACAAAGTCAACTCTACTTACTGGGCGTTCCTTCACAGGTTGCTTGGCACTCTTGCATGGACAGGAAGTTGTTGCCGTTGCCCCCACAGCCAGTGTAGTGGAAGAAGTGACACTGTCCGGTGGCGGAGAAGTAGAAGTAGCGGGGGAGTGACTCGTGACACTGTCCTGGAGACACTGGCAACAGACATACGGACCCACCTGGGCCTGGTATCGTTGCTGTACCTAGAGATTGTTAAATATATCAAACTTCTAAATAGTTAAATACTAAGCTTATTTGGACAAAACATTAAAGCTGCACTAAACTTGCTAAAAATGTACACCCCTATTTACAATCTTTCCAAATGGTACAAAAGTCAGCGGTTTTTAGTCCTTCGAGTTATGGAAGGTTGAGGGGGATCAGGATTGCATGAACAATAAATTTTAGGCAACATACATTTAAAGAACTTTAGACTTAAATGACATTAATGAACGCTTCATGCTCTAGTAGATTTCTCCAAAACTAACAGTAGGAACTTCGCCATACGCAGAATTGTCGCGACCAACAATTCAGAAAGATAGTTTTAGAGTTTAAATAGGTGTAAGCGACCAACAGCCTATAGGATGCCTTCATCAGGCATAATTTTCTGCACCAATTAAATCTCTAAAATACGTTTTATATAATCATAGGTTGTGCACATTAGAATAGGTCCCTATATCCAATAACCATAGAGTTTGGTAGTTAAATGTTAGAGGGTCTTAACCCCTCCTCCCCGGTTGTCATTTTAAAAAGACACCGCAGCAGATGGGCAGGAGACCGGGTGTCATTTTAAAATCCGTAAGCTTGAAAGCCTATTAAGCTTGGTTTGAAAGCCATGCGTCGAAACTTATGTAAACAAAGCCTTTCTGAGCAACGCGCACCTTCAAAATTAAGGAGAACTCAGACTTTTGTAGTTATTGTTTTGGAGAAAAAGATTAGTTGTTATTATGGAGATATATTGCTAAAATTGCAGAAAAATGCACTCCAGAAATAGTCATCAACTGAACCAGTTGACCTAGGTAACGCCAGTCTACTACAAGACACTGCTAAGTTTTGAGATGCTTGTGAATTCTCTAGCAGTTGAAATAACAAAGGTAGGTCTAGCCTATTAAGACTTATTTTTCGGCCAGATCCCCCGGATCTCAATAATGTCCTTAGGATGGCGAGCCCGGGCAAGAAGGTATCACACAAGCGCTTTTTTACTCTACATTTATACTTAACACTGGTCTGGCAACTTATGAGGTCAACATTTAGAATATTTCGGTTATCTAAATCCATCTAGCAACAGTTTAGTTTCCGATCCCAGTGCAAAATATTCCAGAAATTTTGCCAGAAATTTTTTGATAATCTAATAGAGGTACATAGAAATGCACTTAAATTAGTGTTCGATCATCACTGTCCAGAAGTAGAAGAAAATCATAGTAACAGATGATTCACCCTGGTGTAGCACTAGTTAAATTTCTTAGAAGAGCACGTAGAAGAGCTGAACATGAATGGCGGAAAAATAAAACAGACTACATGGTTGCAATATCGGTCAGCCAGAAGAGCCGTGGTCCACACAATCAAAGATTAAAAGAAAGTGCATTATCAGGGAAAAGTAGACTCATGTGGTAAAGACCAGAGGAGGTTGGCTTCAATTGTAAACAGTTTACTTGGAAAACCAAGAGTCGGCTTAAGACCTTCTGTACCCGATGCAGAGTTGGCTGCCAACTTGGTCATTTTTTGCTGGAAAGATAACTCTCATAAGACAGGAACTAGATGATGCTTCAGTTGGTGAAGAACTTTCAGTTTTACTCGAACCCCGACACATTCCTAATAATGTCCTCTCATCCTTTCACTCAGTAGAGGTGGACATTATCTCGTCCTCCATAAGCTCAATAACAAAAATTGCCCGTTGGATCCCATAAATGTTTCCAAGCTACCAAGAGTATGATCAGTGGAGTTTATTTCCAAAATAATTAAGAAGTGCTTCCCTGAAGGTAACTTCCCACATTCTGAAAAGCATGCACTACTCCGACCTAGTCTAAAGAAAATGGTGATGGGCTGGTCTATCAGAGTGAGAGCTGAGCAATCTCTGCCATACCCATAGCTTACTCGGACTATTCCTTTAACTTATATATTTTCTAGATCTCAAGTGACGGCGTCTCTTCCGTGGATTGATCTCCCAATCTACCAAGATTGGAAGCCAAAGAGTCACATTTTTCCCTTGCCCCTCAACTTTCTCTTCATAATTGCTGAGGGGCACAGGGCCCTGGGTGGGGCTTTGGTTTCCCGGGCGTTTCCGCACCCTCCTCAGCCCCCCGCCATGGAGTGGCTTCGGTCACCCAGGCTTTATTGTGGTCGGCGGGGAGGGTTCTGTGGGGGCACTCTGTTATGGCCTTGGAATTGCTCGGGGCCTTGGGGCTGTTCGGCCAGGCAGCTTGGGGAACAAAAACACCAACAACAACGTCTAAAGAAACCTGGACTTTATGTTGAGAACATTTTGAACAATCGTCCTGTCTCCAACCTGTCCTTCATATCAAAGATATTAGAGCTTGCAATACTTTACCAATTACAACTACTACTTCAGCAGAATGAAACTATCCCAATTTTTCAGTCTGCTTACCGACAGCATCATTCAACTGAAACAGCATTGATTAGAGTACATAATGATCTAGTTGAGAAAATTTGCAATGGTGTGGCCTCACTATTAGTCTTCCTTGATCTCTCTGCGGCCTTTGACACAGTGGATCACGAGTGGTTATGGAGTGATCTTTATGATTGTGGTGTGCGTGACTCCGCTCTTGCTTCTTGGGTCGTACTGGTCAGGTAGATCCCAGTGCGTGACGGTAAATCAAATAGTCTGACTCAACACCCCTGCAGTATGGTGTTCCGCAGGGATCAGTTTTAAGTCCCATCCTATTTATAATTTATATTAGCAGTTGGTCTCTTCTGCTTTGTGCACATAATGTCACCTTTCACTTTTATGCAGATGACACCCGGATTTATGCGAGAATCACAAATATAGTCGATATACGGAGTAAGATGGAATTGTTGAAGTCTGATATCAAGAAGTGGATGAGAGCGAGAAAACTTAAACTAAATGATGGTAAAACCGATATGCTCATCATCCGAGGAAATAGAAGAGCTGATGATATAGTAGGTGCCCTCTCCATCAATGTGGGTGGATCTCAGCTGCAACCGGCCAACTCTGTTCGAAATCTGGGTGAACTCCCGATTAAATTTCAAAGAGCATTTAAACCAGATAGTTAAAAGTAGTTAACTTGCAAATCAGAAATCTATTTGGTGAAGCCGTTTATAACCAGACGTTGCCTCCTGACGTTGGTTCTCATTGGTCTTCTCTAGTGTTGATTATTGCAATGCCCTGTTGGTGGGTCTTCCAAATTATATTTTAAAGAAAGTTCAGTCTGATCTTAACAGGGCCGCAAGACTCATTTTTAGTGTTCCACCTAGAACTACTACATCTCTTCACATAGAACTGCACTGGCTGCCAGTAAGAGCAAGAATAGAATTGAAGTTGTGTTTTGTGACTCAAGGTTCTCAAATTTGGTGAGCCTAGGTACCTTGCGGAGCTGCTCAGGTGCCCCACCGGCACATCATGCGAGTCATGACAATGACCCTTTTCGTCTTTATGAACCAAGGGCTTTCCAGCAGTCTTCTTTCTTTGAAAAGTCATTCTCCTACATGGCTCCGAGGATGTATAACAGGTTGCCGCTGTCATTGAGACAACAGAGTTCTGTTGAATGCTTCAAGAGACAAACTTAAGACTTTTCTCTTTGAGAGAATCCATGATCTTGAGAGAAGGGTCATGACAGATGGCTATAGGGTTTAGGCTATTTTGCCACTGCTAGGGATTGTTAAAGGTGTGTTTTATATAAGCTTTCTTTTGATGCATTGATTTAGTTCTTTTTTCTTTCGGAGCGCTAGTGAATTCTTCGGAAAAATTGGCGCTTTTGAGAAATAAGTAAAATGCTTATTATTTGTATTATAAAACCTCATGCGATACCGGCTTTAGCCTCCCTTTTCCCAGACTAGAATAGCCGCATTAAAACTATTAATCTACTTAGGCTTCAGTTATCAAATTACTTCCATTTATAGTAAGTAACTGCATTCAACGGCTGGAATGTAGGATAGGCATAGACATTCGGTATATTCTTTGTTTGAGAGGCTACCCAGTTGTAGAAATAGCCAGTGTCAACATTTAAATAGAGCTTTCAAAGGACAAATAACAAAATTTAAGACTTCTGGTTATCTTTCAAACTAAGGGGACAAATTTCTAAATTGAGCAGTTTGCCAGGTTTGACACTGCAAGCGAGTCCCTTACCCATCTGTCTCCACGGGACCAGTCGGCTCCGGTTGAGTCCTGCCCGCAACAGCTGGCCTGGCTCACAGGCCGCATAATAGCCGGAAAAACCTGCCGGTCAGGTGACTGGCCCCATCCAGAATGGGTCAAAACGCACCTTTGTCCTTAGTTTAATAAGAACCTGTCCAGAGGTATTCAAACAAACTATGGAAATCAAAAGGGTTATACTCGCAGCACTCTTCCACCTCTATGTAAGACCAGTAGCCCCTAACACACTGTAGCTGAACAGTGGCCGGGTAGGTAGGTTATGTCAGGGTACAGGGTTCCGTCAAACTCACAACCTCAAGGACATTATGCGAGTCACTAAACTAATATCCTAAATCATTAACTAGCAATCTTCATTCTATTATATACAGTATATTTATATACATATATTTTATTTTTACAGCAATCTTTATTTTATTTTTTTATTTTTATTTTTGTAGTCTATTCTATATATTTTCTCATTCCCTTTCATCCTCAAGTTTAAAAAAATTATTGAACATTAGTTTTGCAAGTCTGTATACTTCCCCTTCAGTGTTTTTGCCTAACAATCCTCGGCTGTACCTCTTTAAGCATAAAGTTCAGATCCTGGCACTTTATTCGGTCAAAAGTGAAGGTTTAATAATGTGGTCAATATGTAGGATTAACGACAATCTAAGTCACAAATTTCTAATACGAATTTGGAGTTCCTATCTTATGCTTCATTGCTATATAATTTTTATCCTCGGGAATTTTGTTTTGGCTTTGAATTTTTAATTTGTTTTTAGATTCGTTTTTAGTCATTAACCTAACCAAAACACCTAACCTAATATCCCCATATACATTTTAGTTAAGTTAGGTTTTTTGGTTAGGTGAATGATCAACAAAAATAAAATCAAGAATATGAGTTTTTCAGAAGATAACACAATTATATAGCAATGAAGTATATTGATAGGAACCCCAAACTTTTATACATTAGTTACCTATATTTTAGATAATCTTTCATATTAACCAATAATTCGGATACATTACACTTTAGTTTCAGCGAGATAAAAATCCGGCGATGGCTTTAAGAAATTATGAAGGAATAGCATCAGGAAAAACAAAATATCTAGCAATTATATCTACTGTAAGTTAGAATAAACTTTAACTTTAGAAAACAAATACTGTAAAGCAACTTATACTTACAATTCCTAGCTCCCGGTTCGCCCACATTGTGTTCGGAGATGGTACCGTCCGTACAGACCAGAGCCTTGCAGCATTCCGGTAGTACCAAAGCTGTGGTACCGTCAGCCACTGTGTCCGAACCATAACAACAGTCTCGGGAACGGGGGTACCCACACGTCACTGGAAATAGATTAACACTAATTTATTAACCCTTTCAAGTTCTTTTGACTCCAAGAGGTTGCCAGATTAGCAATAAGAAATAGAGTTCTCTCACTCTTATAATTAACTCTCCAAAATTACTTTTCTGCCCACAGCTAACTCAAAGACAACTGCAGAGGTTGAAGGAACTAAACTAATGGTTCCTAAATACCCCTGATGGAAACAAAGGCTTTAAAGTATCTCCAATAGGCTCAAAATAGAGTCATAGGTCACAGTGTTAACTTTACTCTCAAAACACTTCCCAATAACTATGAAAGCATGTGATTCTACCGAGATTCGAACCGGGGCTACCACATACAGACCTCAACCCCTATTGTACCAGCGACGTCTTTGTAATTATATTCTAGGTACATTTAGACTGTTTAAGAAGGATCTGTGGTAGTAGAAAATTGTAAGCGATATAGTTCAAAGCCTGTTGATTGTTGGGGGTAGAGTCTTTTTCAACTGAATAAGGTAGTCTAATAGTAGCCAGAATAAAGTTAAAGACGTTGCGTTACAGAAGGGGTTAAACACTAATTACACCATCAAGACAGTTGGAAGTTAATTACATAACTACGATTATATATCCATTGAGCGAATACTGGAGGTCAATCTAATCATTTACTCAAACCCAACTGCACACTGAATAGCCTAATGCTGAAGCGAAAGTAAAATAAATTGAATGGGGCACAGATCAGTAAGGTGACTAAGGACCGAGCTCTATGAAATTACAAGCGGATATTCCGCACAATTCACACTTCCGATTCCTAACTACTAGTAATTTTAAGGCTAGTAATATTAATCTAGTACTATACAAATTAAAATCCATACAATTTAAATTACATTAACCCGCAAAATATAATTTTGCAAATGCATTTTAGTCAGGTTCAGCCTTCTTTCGATGTGGGCAAGACCCTATTTAGAGAAATTTTCCGGTAAACCGGACTCTTTGGACCGACAGAGATTTCGATAAGTTTTATAGTTTTTTTGAATTTTTCCTGCACATATAGTTTTATACTGAAGAGGAGCGGAAATGAGTATTTACACATTATCCAACAATCTAAAAACACAACCCCTACTAGTGAAGCTATGAAGTTCAGGGAAAATGAGGGGTTAAAAGCGTAAAAATTAAATTAGCCTAAGCCTAACTTAACAAACTTACCTAACCTATCCTAGTATTTTGGGTGGGGGCTGCCGGGACCCCCCCACTGTTAGACATAAACTTACATGTCAACACTAAGTACGCCCGGTAACAACTCATTCCATAGGGGCTGCCGCCCCCACAGCCCAGCTGGTTTGGCATCAGTGCAAAAAACACAGTATTAGCAGACATACCTTACTCCCTCTTTTTTTCTCCCTTATTATAAATTTCAGCTCTTAATGACATATATAGCAATGATGTATATGGTCTACCGGACTTATTAGGCCTAAAAAGATCGATGGGCTAACTGTCGGTCCAAATCATCAGTATAACCCATTTTCTTAATGGGTATAGATAGTTTGAATTGAATTGATAAGATTTAGGCACAACGGACAAGCACTGGGACCTGTTTAGATCATTTAGCGCTACCAGATGGTTTGAAAAGTAATTAAAAATATTTATCAGGATTTATCATTACATAAAAACACAACAAACCTTTTCCATAGTCCAGTTTCTGCATTTAAAATTATATTTCAGAAATAGCAACGAACAACTTTACGAATTAATAAATCTGAAGATAAAAATGTGTTCAAATTAACAAAACTTCCCATTTTAATTCATAACTGATTATGCTGGCAAAAGATAAGTTTGGGAATGCATTACCATTTCGAAAAATTTAACGGAATTAAAATTTTAATTTATTAGTCTTGCCAATTACTTCGCAGCAATCTAAAGTAGCAAGCAAAATTAATATAAACCTTAAGTCCTTTCAGAGTTAAGCCGGTATCACAAGATAGCTGGATTTTTTTTATTTTAATACCCGATTTTTCAGTCTTTTTATAAACAAAATTAGTCATTTGCATCAATATATAGATTTTGTAATTAATTAGAAATCTCTGGAAAACCTATTTTCCCCATTAGGCCTATCGATCAATGTTGAGACACGCTCCCAATAGTGATTTGAAAAGACATAAGCCTAACCTAACAACCTTACCTAACTTAGTATTATGGGTGGGGGCTGCTGCCCCCACAACTCCGCTGGTGGAGTACTAATCCCTTAATAAAAAAAATAAAAAAAGTGGCTGTATTATACGAAGGCGAAAGAAAAGTCGATGAAGTCTATAGTGTTTACTCTGCAATCTTCAGCTTTATTGTACATTGATAACTGGAAAGTACTGTATTGACAACCTTGTTACGAAAATTAAATTTTAGTACCATACTTTTATATGAAGTATTTCCGAGGGTTTAACACATTTTCAGATGATCTTTAGAGCTATCATGACTGAAAGTACCGTGTTGACAACCTTGTTACGAACAAAGAAATTTTACTAACATACTTTTTTATTAGGTTTTGCCGAGGGTTAAAACAAATGTTATGATCTTTAGAGCATATAGATTTATTATTTATCTTCAAATATATCACCAACATTCGTGGTATTAAAATAACATTAAACCAGATAGCTTTTATAGTAAACATTCGATGATAAACATTTTTCTGGCAAAATGTCTAGACTATTTTGCACTGGTATCTGAAACTAGACTGATGGTAGATGAATTTAGGTAACAGAAATATTGAAAAAGTTTACCTCACAAGCTGCCAGACCAGTGTTGAGGATATAAGTTGAGAAAAAGCGCTCTTGTGATACCGGCTTTAGAAGTTAAATTTATGTCCAACCTAGAATGAACAGACTATAGTCTTAAGAGTTATAAAAGTTGGTGGTAAATATGCTTTGGCCTAATTATGTATGAACTTTAGTAACTCAAACCAGACTTACCCGAGTGTAGTACAGTCAGAGTGAAGGCTGCCCCCCACAACAATACATGCACCACTGTGGACACAACCTGTCAACGAAAATATAAACCCATTAGCCCCTTCACGGAAACTCTTTTTAACACTTTATTTGGGCCATCATTAAGGAGAGTCACCGGTTTTTTTGTCTTTCTCTCCTTTTCGCCCTTTCCCCGACTGTTATCCATTCGGCCCCATTCAGCCAACTGTTTTAAGAAGCTTAGCCTCATCCAGGTGTCTATGCTTTCCTTGCGAGCGATAGAGAGCCAGCATTGTATAGAGAAATCCGGCTTGGCCGGAGAAATTTTTCTATCTAAACATTTACACATTTAGCTTTGTCAAAACAAATATATATATATATGCTGGCTCGCTACCACTCTCCAGGAAAATATAGACACCTGGATGGGGTGTTACGTCCTGGGATATATAAACACTGGGCTCTTCTATTGGACTAGGTATGCAGCAACAAGCAACAACGGAAAACGCTAGATCCAACCCTTATCTATAAACCCAGGCAACAAACTAACCTAAACCGTCAAGTCTTGCCTGGACAAAGAGGTATCCTATGACTGTTACAGGGTGCACGCACTATAGACTGCTGATAGTCAAGCAGCCTATATAAAAGATCACACAATTAAGTTGACTTAAAGCTTAAAGGAAAAGATAGATAACAGAATTAAATTGCAGAAACAATTTAATAACAAACTAGAAGAAAGTACATTTAACGTTACGTTAATTAATAAAACTAATCACCCCTGCGTGAAAAAAGGTGAAAGCAAACAGTCCTCAAAACATCGTACCGGTAGACAAGATGAGTTCCTAAACTGCATGCGGCTACTGTAGGATCTGATGCTTAGCAAAGAAAGTTACAGATTTAGAACTCTTAACTCATAAGCAGGAATAAATACTAGTCATAGGCCATACAGTGTATAATGGCATAGGTATAATTAAATAAAGGTAGCAACTCACAACATAACTACATATAGGTGTGCTTCTCCCTCTTAGTCAGGCAAGCCTGCTCGGACAGAGTCTCTAAGCCACACCCTGACTCACAAACACTTTAAACTGTGGCACAATAACAAGCATACAGAGATAAACCCCTAGCTGTTAATCTGCCAGGTGGCAGAGGTCTAGCCGGAAGGATATAGGCTTCGGATACCCGGGCTGAGCCACCTGCTCTAGCCTAGGGACGTTCCCAAGTCTGTGCGCCAAATTACTCAAATTGAAAGGGTGCGCTCTTGAGAGACTCCGATCGCAAGTATCCGACTCTCCTGGCGACCCTAAAACAAAAGCAAGACGTGCTAGCGCAGTGCTGATTGGACTAGGCAAGGGCCCTCACACAACAACACTAGACACAGACAAGAAAATGCCCCCAGACTCCCACGGGTATCCTAGTAAAGTCGTGCGGGTCCACAGGACTCTCATCAGCAGACTTTACTTAAAGGATCGCAAAAAGCCTCCCCTCCGGTCTAGCCCCTGCTAACCTGTCACAAGAACACACTAGCAAGCATGAAACCACCAAATATGTGACAACAAAAAAAGCTTCCCCAAGTCTCATTAACAATTAAGTCTCTGCATAAAGCCCTAAATCCTATCTAATTACCTGAGAGCTCGTCGTTAATACAATAGATATAAGGTCTATCAAGGGGATGGGATAATTAAATAGATTGGTGAAGTAGTGGAAGGAAGGTATACAAAGTAAGAGAGAAAGTTTCTAAGTGGGGTTGAGAGAGATAGATATCAAGGGGGTCCGAAGGGTACGACATTGAGGTGAGCTCCGAGTCTTTAATCAGTCTGGACCCAACCCTAGGCATGCAAAATACATCCCATGCTTGGCAACACTCAACACAGTTGCCGGGTCAAAATCCTCTACCCCGTGCGTGAGTCGAAACTAAGCCTAACGTTGCGATCAAATGCATATGGCAACGTTTTCAGGCTCGTACCAAGCTGGCAAGCGAAGCAACGTCCCAAGCCGGTCTCGCTCTCTCCCGCTCGTCTCCTCCCGCCCTCACTAGACTTACATCTTATATATTATAATGAAATAATAAACTATCGAGAATAAAATATACTAAGATGCGTTGGTTAAGAATAAGGGCAGCTTCAAGCTGTGAAACAACATAAGAATATCCCAGACATTAGTTACGTTGTCGTAGGATATAGGAAAAGCCTGCCGGCCGGCTGCCGCCAGCCGGTTTCTAAACGGCTGGGCAGCCGACGCGCACGCATGCCCGCACGTGGCTACTATGCAGAAGCGTCACAGGGGGTAAAAAGTCTTAAAACAGTAGGATAAATGGGGCCGAATGGATAAAAGTAAAGAAAACAAAAGGGAGCTCTTAAGAATTATACATCTCTGAAAAGATCTGTAGAGAAAATTTAAATGGCAAAGACTCAAACAACCATGGCTCCTGCCTGTGTTCTTACCTCGTAGTGCCGTAACCTCCTGCCTATATCACATAATATACGCAGGTAGTCCGGGCCCAAGTACTGGTATATATATAGATACTATAGCTAGATTGTGGAGTAGGTACACGTAACATAGTCAGGCTGATAGCGTATCCTCTAGGATTTTTTGTAGGTATGCGTGTGTGTGTGTGTGTGTGTGTGTCTGTCTGTCTGGGGGGGGGGGGGTTGAAAACCAATAAACTTTAAATGGCCAAAGATAACCTCCAGAAAAATCACAATAGTAGCCCTAAAAAATTAATAGCAGCGAATCCGCCAGATCAGTAAGTTGTCAAATTGTCTATTAAAAGGTTATCCTACTTTGACGCTAGGAATCACCAGAATTGAAGCTTGCCAAATTTCCTACCATAGTTAATAGTTCCGAAAATATCACAAAGACTTCTTAAAACTACATTCAGCTTTACACTAAAATAGTGGTACTGTCGCCATGGACAAGTTCATTCGTAGTCATAACTCTGCTAAGGCGGCTGTTCTCACAGGTGTCGACAGACAAACCATTAATTAAAGAACAGTTCTTAATGTAAATACCAATTGGTGTGGATAATCATAGTAAATTAATTAAAGAACATACAAGTGTGAACACTCATAAATCTCCGAAAACCCAAGATGTTCAGTGAACAAACAAAGATTCCAAGAATTATATTTAAAACAGTAGGTAGATAAATTTCTTAAATAACCCAATTTAAGCCTAATAACTATTGAAACGGACTCAGAACAGCTCTTCATTTGGGGAATAAGGAGTAATGGGAATAGAGAAAGTTACCACTCTTGTAACAAAATTAAAATCTCGCAATTAACACAGTCGTACTCACCATGATGCCCGAAAATAATAATCCAATGTTGTCTGATCCTCCACCACCCTAACACTGACTCACTGCAGGGAGGGATCACCACAAGAAACTTCGGGTAAGTAGTAACATACGTCTTGAACAGTGTTTCCAATACGATTTCGAACCCTTTAGGAATTGCCGACTTGCGAGTTTCGTTCTATAAGGAAGTTGGAGCTGTAGACATCGATATTTTGCAGAATTACCAGCTAAAATACGGTTGTAGTACTAAAATTTTATAAACTACATGTAATCCAATTCAACATACTTTTAACCATCATAAACCTCCATTAGTATTGCAGGACAAACTGGAGTTTAGGTCACGTATGGGATATAATGTTCTAAATGTATAGTATAGCTTTGTATTAGAGTATTAGTCACCACAATATATGTCTGTACCACTGCATATTAAATTATTTTTCCGTAGACTTTGTGGGTTAAATAAGGGTGATGGCGGCCATCTTGGATCAGCTGAGAACTAATATTTTTCATTGTTTTACCATAGTTTTAGTATTTTGTCATATTCTATATCAATACTAACCCTGCCGCCCCCAGGTTAGGTTAGGTTGTTAGGTTAGGGTAATGACAAAATATGGTTTCGTATGGTTTTAGGGGGCATGTTTTAATATTGCAAAATAATGGGTAAATATGAATTTCCAGAAGGAAAAACACCTTAAAACACACTAATTAATGAAGGAACTGATGAGAAAAAGGATTATAATACAAAAAACACGTACTACGTGACCTAAAATCCAATTTGACCGTATTGCATTTATATTTGTTATCGATGTTAACGGCTCCAACTTCCTTATAGCCTGAAACTCGCATGTGGTCAATTGGCCACTTGCGAGTTTCAGGCTACAAGGAAGTTCGGTCTGTAAACATTGATATTAAACACAAATACAGTAATTATGTAGGTGTCTGATGGATAAATAGTATGTCGATTTTTTTTTTTTTTTTTCTATATTCCAACTACTCCCTCTCGGGCATAGGCTGATAGGCTGATAGCCTTTACACTCTACCGCTGAACACAGTGAGGCCCGTGAGGTCTTGTTCCAGCCTAGGGAGTGAGACATGCGAAGCACCTACTCACGGCTCGAACCCAACTCCATCTCTGAAGCTGCCTCGCCCCCGCGCTTCCCAGTCTAACTCCCCAGGCTCGGACCCTCACTCTCAGAACGCCACCTATTGATCAATTAACTCACTAGGCATTGCCCCCCTGTAGCATATTTTGAATATGGGAATATTCATACAGTGCTATTTAATCAGGGAACAATGAGGGTATTTTGTTTTGGCATTTCGGTGTGCTGTGGTAATGCACTGAAACTAGGTACAGCACAAATTCCATCCCAATAATATCTTCCCATTGACATATTGGGATTCGAACCCGGGCCCAAAATTCGAAAATGGATATTAATCGTGATCGTGTATTCAACCTTTGACTGTGTTGGTGGTGTAATGGTTTAGATGCTTATGTTCTGGGTGTGGTGTCCCGAGTTGTAATCCCGGGAGGACCATATGCTTTCATTAGTTTATTCAAGTACATTGGGGTTTGCAATTGATGATTGATGTTAACCCTTTCAAGCTCCAATACGCATTTCTTTTCTGTTTTCTGGTCATTATTAGACGATGTTATTCAGATTAGTAAGGGTATATGGATATCAGAGGGTTGATTGCGAAAGTCTTTATCATTTAAATACCCATAGATCATTCCTAAGCTGCATAAACTCGTTTAATGATACCGAAATTAAACTGCTAAAACGCGTCAGAGCTTCAAGGGGTTAAGAACGGGGTGTTACTTAATCTATCTATCTATCTATATGCTCAGGCCCAATCCCCATTTAGGGGGTAGCCGACTCAAGATAGAGCAAGAAAAGGGAAAACACAAAAACAACATAAAACAACAAATAAACACAGATAAAAAGCACAAACTCACACACATCCAGGTCACCGAGGAGAAGACCCAGAGACCAGGGTCACCAAGGTCGCTCCAGCACTCCCCCGGCCCCCGACCACCCGGAGAGGTTCCGATCTCGGCAGGCAGACATGCAGCGGAACTTAATGACAACGGCAATCCCGATTGTCCTTGTCTGCAAAGGACCGAGAATGCAAGTTTGTATTTCGTGTACAGTTGCGCTAATAAGTCATGTTTCGGCACCAAGTATGTTTTGATGAATAATTGGTATCAGCAATATCTAAGCTTCATTTCTTCATATCGAGTGAGATATACAAACGTGTTCCTGCACTTACCCATCCTATCCAACATCTGACAGACATTAATACAGCACAGAACAAGCCAAACGTGATGACAGCTGGGACATGACTTATTAGCGCGACTGTACCAGGAGTAAATAAGTATAGCCAGGAACCAGACTCCTTTCATTAAGGGGAGGGGAGACCGTTTTCTGGACCCCCTTCTCCCTAATGTTTAGCCCCATTAGTTTTCAGATGTCAAGATGTTTGCCCTATTAGTTAGTCAATTTTAAGACCTTCCGCCCCATTTCTTCATCAATATTTTCGATGTTTTCCCTGGCGAACGATAGTGAGCCTGTAATGTTGGAAGAAGCGGCCTTCGGCCGGGATATTTTTCTGCCGAAAAATTTACAAATTATTCTAGAAGGGGGATCTAATGGATGTTTTGTTTTAAATTTGATGGAGGTCTAGGGAGGAAACTAGAAAAATAATGAATACATGGAAAAAAACGCCCAAAAAGTGAACCATCCCCCAAAAGGAAGCTCAGACGGTATTGTGCAGCATAATTTACTGGTTCGACTCAATGGTTTAAGGAGGGGGTTTAGTTTGCTCTCTAAACCTCTATCAAACTTTTAAAAAACTCACAAGACCCCTCTTCGTTATAATATTGTACATTTTTCGGTAGAAAAAATTCCTGGCCGAAGGCCGATTCCTCTTCAGATACAGGCTCGCTATTGCTCGCCAGGACAAAATTGACACCTAAATGGCACGAAAGGTCTTAATGTTGGCAGACATGGGGCAAAATGTCTGAAAATCGTCAAACTATTGGGGCGAATGTCTTGAAATCTCATAACTAATAGGGATAAACATGAAGGAGAAGGAGGTCTCGAAAAACCAACTGCCTCCCCTTAAATGCGCTAGAGCTTGCCCTACTAGACGCTAACGCCATCTGTTGTTGCTATCCGTCAGAATTACGAAAACAAGGGGTGGGGTCCCAATTGACTACTTGCGAGTTTCAGGCTATAAGGAAGTTGGAGCCGTAAACATCAATATTAAACAGAAATGCAAGAATAATGTACGGTTTCTGATCAGGATAAATGGTATGTTGAATTGGGTTTTGTCTTTTAATAAATGTACTGCGACCGTATTTTAGCTGTAAATTCTGTTATATATCGTTGTCTACAGCTCCAACTTCCTTATTGAACGAAACTCGCAAGGCAGCAATTACTCAATACCGATAATAACTAGAGCTTACCTAGGGTTGGTTGGGACTTCGTTCTCTAGATATTCCAATTGACACTTTGCGAGTTTAATTCTATAAGGAAGTTGGAGCTGTAGATATCGATATTTAGCAGAATAACTAACAATAATACGGTTATAGTACATATATACATACATATAGGGGTTTAGGGGAGGTGTGGCAGAGTGGTCTTGCCACTGGACTGGTAATCCAATGGACCCGGGTTCGAATCCCAATATGTCAATGGGAAGATATTATTGGGATGGAATTTGTGCTGTACCTAGTTTCAGTGCATTACCACAGCACACCGAAATGCCAAAACAAAATACCCTCATTGTTCCCTGATTAAATAGCACTGTATGAATATTCCCATATTCAAAATATGCTACAGGGGGGCAATGCCTAGTGAGTTAATTGCTTAATAGGTGGCGTTCTGAGAGTGAGGGTCCGAGCCTGGGGAGTGAGACAGTGAAGCGCGGGGGCGAGGCAGCTTCAGAGATGGAGTTGGGTTCGAGCCGTGAGTAGGTGCTTCGCATGTCTCACTCCCTAGGCTGGAACAAGACCTCACGGGCCTCACTGTGTTCAGCGGTAGAGTGTAAAGGCTATCAGCCTATCAGCCTATGCCCGAGAGGGAGTAGTTGGAATATAGAAAAAAAAAAAAAAAAAATCGACATACTATTTATCCATCAGACACCTACATAATTACTGTATTTGTGTTTAATATCAATGTTTACAGACCGAACTTCCTTGTAGCCTGAAACTCGCAAGTGGCCAATTGACCACAGGCGAGTTTCAGGCTATAAGGAAGTTGGAGCCGTTAACATCGATAACAAATAAAAATGCAATACGGTCAAATTGGATTTTAGGTCACGTAGTACGTGTTTTTTGTATTATAATCCTTTTTCTCATCAGTTCCTTCATTAATTAGTGTGTTTTAAGGTGTTTTTCCTTCTGGAAATTCATATTTACCCATTATTTTGCAATATTAAAACATGCCCCCTAAAACCATACGAAACCATATTTTGTCATTACCCTAACCTAACAACCTAACCTAACCTGGGGGCGGCAGGGTTAGTATTGATATAGAATATGACAAAATACTAAAACTATGGTAAAACAATGAAAAATATTAGTTCTCAGCTGATCCAAGATGGCCGCCATCACCCTTATTTAACCCACAAAGTCTACGGAAAAATAATTTAATATGCAGTGGTACAGACATATATTGTGGTGACTAATACTCTAATACAAAGCTATACTATACATTTAGAACATTATATCCCATACGTGACCTAAACTCCAGTTTGTCCTGCAATACTAATGGAGGTTTATGATGGTTAAAAGTATGTTGAATTGGATTACATGTAGTTTATCAAATGTTAGTACTACAACCGTATTTTAGCTGGTAATTCTGCAAAATATCGATGTCTACAGCTCCAACTTCCTTATAGAACGAAACTCGCAAGTCGGCAATTCCTAAAGGGTTCGAAATCGTATTGGAGACACTGTTCAAGACGTATGTTACTACTTACCCGAAGTTTCTTGTGGTGATCCCTCCCTGCAGGGAGTCAGTGTTAGGGTGGTGGAGGATCAGACAACATTGGATTATTATTTTCGGGCATCATGGTGAGTACGACTGTGTTATTTGCGAGATTTTAATTTTGTTACAAGAGTTGTAACTTTCTCTATTCCCATTACTCCTTATTCCCCAAATGAAGAGATGTTCGGAGTCCGTTTCAATAGTTATTCGGGTATAATTAGGTTATTAGGGTTATTTAAGAAATTTATCTACCTACTGTTTTAAATATAATTCTTGGAATCTTTGTTTGTTCACTGAACATCTTGGGTTTTCGGAGATTTATGAGTGTTCACACTTGTATGTTCTTTAATTAATTTACTATGATTATCCACACCAATTGGTATTTACATTAAGAACTGTTCTTTAATTAATGGTTTGTTGTCTGTCGACACCTGTGAGAACAGCCGCCTTAGCAGAGTTATGACTACGAATGAACTTGTCCATGGCGACAGTACCACTATTTTAGTGTACAGCTGAATGTAGTTTCAAGAAGTCTTTGTGATATCTTCGGAATTATTAACTATGGTAGGAAATTTGGCAAGCTTCAATTCTGGTGATCCTTAGCGTCAAAGTAGGATAACCTTTTAATAGACAATTTAACAACTTACTGATCTGGTGGATTCGCTGCTATTAATTTTTTAGGGCTACTATTGTGATTTTTCTGGAAGTTATCTTTGGCCATTTAAAGTTTCATATTAGTTTTCAACCCCCCCCCCCCCCCCCCCCACACACACACACACGCACACACGCACACCTACAACAAATCCTAGAGGATACACTATCAGCCTGACTATGTTAAGTGTACCTACTCCATAATCTAGCTATAGTATCCATATATATACCAGTACTTGGGCCCGGACTACCTGCGTGTATTATGTGATATAGGCAGGAGGTTACGGCACTAAGAGGTAAGAACACTGGCAGGAGCCATGGTTGTTTGAGTCTTTGCCATTTAAATTTTCTCTACAGATCTTTTCAGAGATGTACAATTCTTAAGAGCGCTCACTTTTTTTTTTTCTTTACTTTTATCCATTCGGCCCCATTTATCCTACTGTTTTAAGACTTTTTACCCCCTGTGACGCTTCTGCATAATAGCCACGTGCGGGCATGCGCGCGCGTCGGCTGCCCAGCCGTTTAGAAACCGGCTGCTGGCAGCCTTAGCATATATCCTACGACAACGTAACTAATGTCTGGGATATTCTTCTGTTTCACAGCTTGAAGCTGCCCTTATTCTTAAACGCATCTTGGTATATTTTATTCTCGATAGTTGATTATTTAATTATAATATATAAGATGTAAGTCTAGTGAGGGCGGGAGGAGACGAGCGGGAGAGCGAGACCGGCTTGGGACGTTGCTTCGCTTGCCAGCTTGGGACGAGCCTGAAAACGTTGCCATATGCATTTGATCGCAACGTTAGGCTTAGTTTCGACTCTCGCACGGGGTAGAGGATTTTGACCCGGCAACTGTGTTTAGTGTTGCCAAGCATGGGATGTATTTTGCATGCTTCGGGTGGGGTCCAGACAGATTCAAGACTCGGAGCTCCCCTCACTGTCGTACCCTTCGGACCCCCTTGATATCTATCCCTCTCAACCCCACTTAGAAACTTTCTCTCTTACTCTGTATACCTTCCTTCCACTACTTCACCAATCTATTTAATTATCCCATCCCCTTAATAGACCTTATATCTATTATTGTATTAACGACGAGCTCTCGGGTAATTAGATAGGATTTAGGGCTTTATGCAGAGACTTAATTGTTAATGAGACTTCGGAAGCTTTTTTTGTTGTCTCATATTTGGTAGTTTCATGCTTGCTAGTGTGTTCTTGTGATAGGTGAGCAGGGGCTAGACCGGAGGGGAGGCTTTTTGCGATCCTTTAAGTAAAGTCTGCTGGTGCGAGTCCTGTGGACCTGCACGACTTTACTAGGATACCCGTGGGAGTCTGGGGGCATTTTCTTGTCTGTGTCTAGTGTTGTGTTGTGTGAGGGCCCTTGCCTAGTCCACTCAGCACTGCGCTAGCATGTCTTGCTTTTGTTTTAGGGTCGCCAGGAGAGAGTCCGATACTTGCGATCGGAGTCTCAAGAGGGCACTCTTTCAATTTGAGTAATTTGGCGCACAGACTTGGGAACGTCCCTAGGCTAGAGCAGGTGGCTCAGCCCGGGTATCCGAAGCATATATCCTTCCGGCTAGACCTCTGGCAGATTAACAGCTAGGGGTTTATTATCTCTGTATGCTTGTTATTGTGCCACAGTTTACCATTTTTGTGAGCATTGTGAGTCAGGGTGTGGCTTAGAGACTGTCAGAGCAGGCTTGCCTGACTAAGAGTGAGAAGCACACCTGTATGTGGTTATGTTGTGAGTTGCTACCTTTATTTAATTATACCTATGCCATTATACACTGTATGGCCTATCACTAGTATTTATTCCTGCTTATGAGTTAAGAGTTCTAAATCTGTAACTTACTTTCTTTGCTGAGCATCAGATCCTACAGTAGCCGCATGCAGTTTAGAAACTCATCTTGTCTACCGGTACGATGTGTTGAGGACCGTTTGCTTTCACCTTTCACGCAGGGGTGATTAGTTGTATTAATTAACTTAACGTTAAATGTACTTTCTTCTAGTTTGTTATTAAATTGTTTCTGCAATTTAATTCCGTTATCTATCTTTTCTTTGAAGCTTTAAGTCAACTTAATTGTGTGATCTTTTATATAGCCTGCTTGACTATCAGCAGTCTATAGTGCGTGCACCCTGTAACAGTCATAGGATACCTCGTTGTCCAGGCAAGACTCTTGACGGTTTAGGGTAGTTTGTTGCCTGGGTTTATAGATAAGGGTTGGATCTAGCGTTTTCCGTTGTTGCTTGTTGCCGCATACCTAGTCCAATAGCAGAGCCCAGTGTTTACATATCTCAGGACGTAACACCCCATCCAGGTGTTATATTTTCCTGGAGAGTGGTAGCGAGCCAGCATATATATATATTTGTTTTGACAGAGCTAAATGTGTAAATGTTTCGATAGAAAAATTTCTCCGGCCAAGCCGGATTTCTCTATACAATGCTGGCTCTCTATCGCTCGCAAGGAAAGCATAGACACCTGGATGAGGCTAAGCTTTTTAAAACAGTTGGCTGAATGGGGCCGAATGGATAACAGTCGGGAAAGGGCGAAAAGGAGAGAAAGACAAAAAAGCCGGTGACCCCCCTTAATGATGGCTCAAATAAAGTGTTAAAAAGAGTTACCGTGAAGGGGCTAATGGATTTATATTTTCGTTGACAGGTTGCGTCCACAGTGGTGCATGTATTGTTGTGGGGGGCAGCCTTCACTCTGACTCTACTACACTCGGGTAAGTCTGGTTTGAGTTACTAAAGTTCATACATAATTAGGCCAAAGCATATTTACCACCAACATTTATAACTCCTACGACTATAGTCTGTTCATTCTAGGTTGGACATAAATTTAACTTCTAAAGCCGGTATCACAAGAGCGCTTTTTCTCAACTTTTATCCTCTACACTGGTCTGGCAGCTTGTGAGGTCCACATTTACAATATTTCTGTTCCCTAAATTCATCTACAATCGGTCTAGTTTCAGATACCAGTGCAAAATAGTCTAGACATTTTGCCAGAAAAATGTTTATCATCGAATGTTTACTATAAAAGCGATCTGGTTTAATGTTATTTTAATACCGCGAATTTTGGTGATATATTTGAAGATAAATAATTAATCTTTATGCTCTAAAGATCATAAGAAAATTTGTTTAAACCCTCTGCAAAACTTAATAAAAATATGTTAGTAAAATTTCTTTTTTCGTAACAAGGTTGTCAATACGGTACTTTCAGTCATAGATTGCTCTAGAGATCATATGAAAATGTGTTGAACTCTCAGAAATACTTAATATAAAAGTATGGTACTAAAATTTAATTTTCGTAACAAGGTTGTCAATACAGTACTTTCCAGTTATCAATGTACAATAAAGCTGAAGATTGCAGAGTAAACACTAGACTTCATCGACTTTTCTTTCACCTTCGTATAATACAGCCAATTTATTTTGTTTTGTATTAAGGGATTAGTACTCAACCAGCGGGGTTGTGGGGGCAGCAGCCCCACCCATAATACTAGGTAAGGTTGTTAGGTTAGGCTTATGTCTTTTCAAATCACTATTGGGAGCGTGTCTCAACATCGATCGATAGGCCTAATGGGGAAAATAGGTTTTCCAGAAATTTCTAATTAATTACAAAATCTATATATTGATGCAAATTACTAATTTTGTTTATAAAATGACTCTGAAAAATCGGGTATTAAAATAAAAAATGTCCAGCTATCTTGTGATACCGGCTTAACTCTGAAAGGACTTGGGGTTTATATTAATTTTGCTTGCTACTTTAGATTGCTGCGCAGTAATTGGCAAGACTAATAAATTAAAATTTTAATTCAGTTAAATATTTCGAAATGGTAATGCATTCCCAAACTTATCTTTTGCCAGCATAATCACTGTTATGAATTAAAATGGGAAGTTTTGTTGATTTGAACACCTTTTTATCTTCAGATTTATTAATTCGTAAAGTTAGTTTCTATTTCTGAAATATAATTTTAAATGCAGAAACTGGACTATGGAAAAGGTTTCTGTTGTGTTTTTATGTAATGATAAATCCTGATAAATATTTTTAATTACTTTTCAAACTATCTGGTAGCGCTAAATGATCTCGACAGGTCCCAGTGCTTGTCCTTTGTGCCTAAATCTTATCAATTCAATTCAAACCATCTATACCCATTAAGAAAATGGCTTATACTGATGATTTGGACCGACAGTTAGCCCATCGATCTTTTTAGGCCTAATAAGTCCGGTAGAGCATATACATCATTGCTATATATGTCATTAAGAGCTGAAATTTATAATGAGGGAGAAAAAAAGAGGGAGTAAGGCATGTCTCCTAATACTGTTTTTTGCACTGATGCCAAACCAGCTGGGGTGTGGGGCGGCAGCCCCTATGGAATGAGTTTTTACAGGGCGTACTTAGTGTTGACATTTAAGTTTATGTCTAACCGTGGGGGCGCCCCGGCAGCCCCCACCCAAAATACTAGGATAGGTTAGGTAAGGTTGTTAAGTTAGGCTATTGTCCTTTCAAAGTGGTAAGCTATAGTACATAATACTAGGATAGGTAAGGTTGTTAGGTTAGGCTAATTTCTTTTTTACGCTTTAAACCCCTCATTTTCCCTGAACTTCATAGCCCTCTCCACTAGTAGGGGTTGTGTGTTTAGATTGTTGGATAATGTGTAAATACTCCTTTCCGCTCCTCTTCAGTATAAAACTATCTGAAGGAAAAATAAAAAAAATATATATAAAACTTACCGAAATCTCTGTCGGTCCAAAAAGTCAGGTTTACCGGAAAATGTCTCTAAATAGTCTTGCCCACATTGAAAGAAGGCTGAACCTGACAAAAATGCATTTGCAAAATTATATTTTGCGGGTTAATGTAATTTAAATTGTATGGATTTTAATTGTTATAGTACTAGATTAATATTACTAGCCTTAAAATTACTAGTAGTTAGGAATCGGAAGTGTGAATTGTGCGGAATATCAGCTTGTAATTTCATAGAGCTCGGTCCTTAGTCACCTTACTGATCTGTGCCCCATTCAATTTATTTTACTTTCGCTTCAGCATTAGGCTATTCAGTGTGCAGTTGGGTTTGAGTAAATGATTAGATTGACATCCAGTATTCGCTTAATGGATATATAATCGTAGTTATGTAATTAACTTCCAACTGTCTTGATGGTGTAATTAGTGTTTAACCCCTTCTGTACCGCAACGTCTTAAACTTTATTCTGGCTACTATTAGACTACCTTATTCAGTTGAAAAAGACTCTACCCCCAACAATAAACCGGCTTTGAACTATATCTTAACATTTTCTACTACCACAGATCCTTCTTAAACAGTCTAAATGTACCTAGAATATAATTACAAAGACGTCGCTGGTACAATAGGGGTTGAGGTCTGTATGTGGTAGCCCAGGTTCGAATCTCGGTAGAATCACATGCTTTCATAGTTATTGGGAAGTGTTTTGGGAGTAAAGTTAACACGGTGACATATGACACTATTTTGAGCCTATTGGAGATACTTTAAAGCCTTTGTTTCCATCAGGGGTATTTAAGAACCATTAGTTTAGTTACTTCAACCTCTGCAGTTGTCTTTGAGTTAGCTGTGGGCAGAAAACTAATTTTGGAGAGTTAATTATAAGTGAGAACTCTATTTCTTATTGCTAATCTGGCAACCTCAGAGTAAAAAAAACGTTTAAAGGGTTAATAAATTAGTGTTAATCTTTTTCCAGTGACTTGTGGGTACCCCCGTTCCCGAGACTGTTGTTATGGTTCGGACACAGTGGCTGACGGTACCACAGCTTTGGTACTACCGGGATGCTGCAAGGCTCTGGTCTGTACGGACGGTACCATCTCCGAACACAATGTGGGCGAACCGGGAGCTAGGAATTGTAAGTATAAGTTGCTTTACAGTATTTGTTTTCTATAAGTTAAAGTTTATTCTAACTTACAGTAGATATAATTGCTAGATATTTTTTTTCCTGATGCTATTCCTTCATAGTTTCTTAGCCATCGCCGGATTTTAATCTCGCTGAAACTAAAGTGAAATGTATCCGAATTATTGGTTAATATGAAAGGTTAACTAAAATATAGGTAACCAATTTATAAAAGTTTGGGGTTCCTATCATATACTGCATTGCTATATAATTTTGTTATCCTCTGAAAAACATTCTTGATTTTATTTTTGTTGATCATTCACCTAACCCAAAAACCTAACTTAACTAAACTTAAATGTATATGGGGATATTAGGTTAGGTGTTTTGGTTAGGTTAATGACTAGAAACTAATCTAAAAACAAAATTAAAATTTCAAAGCCAAAACAAAATTCCCGAGGATAAAAATTATATAGCAATGAAGCATAAGATAGGAACTCCAAATTAGTATTATAAATTTGTGACTTAGATTGTCGTTAATCCTACATATTGACCACATTATTAAACCTTCACTTTTGACAGAATAAAGTGCCAGGATCTGAACTTTATGCTTAAAGAGGTACAGCCTAGGACTGTTAGGCAAAAACACTGAAGGGGGAAGTATACAGACTTGCAAAACTAATTTTCAATGTTTATAAACTTGAGGATGAAAGGGAATGGGAAAATTTATAGAATAGACTACAAAAATAAAAATAAAAAATGAAAATAAAGATTGATGTAAAAATAAAATATATATATATATATATATATATATATATGTTAGTAAAGCCAGGTAATAAATTTTCTTTAATACATACGAGGTTGAAAGAAATGGCAATTTCTGCGTTGGAAATTTTATTATTCAAAGTTTCCAGGTCTCTGATGAGTTTTCGCTGGGTGGCAGGAAGTAGATGAAGGAGATGAGCAAAATTCATGGTGGTACAGGGTTACATAAATGTACATGATGATACAGGATATACGACTCGTTTCACTGGACAACCAGCATTATCAAGTAAGGAAGGAATGAAATAAAAGGTAAACAGGAAGGGTATATATAGAGGGTGGAGGATCAGAGGAGGAGGAAAACCGGGGGCAAAAGTCTGCTATTGGTGGAAGCGTAAACTAGGAGAGAGAAGGGGTTAACCGCTCCACGCATGCGCACTGGATGCGGGATGGTGGTCAGTAGGTGGGGTCGAAGCTGATTGGCTGCGTGTCGAGGGGCGTGGCCTAAGTTGTGTGGCGCCTGCAGAAGACTAAGCTGAAGGAGGTAGCGCGGGGGGCTGCGTCAAGGGCACCGGGGGGCGAGGAGGGGTGTTAGGTCCTGTAGGGTAGTGCCTTTTGGCAGAAGGAAGGATCTGAAGGTCCAGAGTTTGGTTGTTGATGTTGGGATGTAAGGCTTGGATATATAAAGCTTCGAGTATAGGTAATCTCCTTGGGTCACTTTCTTTATCGAGTATGGTGGTGTGTTTCTCTAACTCGTTGCGTGTGAGGTGAGGGTGGTTAGGGGTGAGATAGTGGTCTTTGATGGCTCCAGCCTGAAGGTGAAGAGTTAACCGACGTGAAAGACGAGTCTGCGTCATACCAATATAGGAATGAGGTCCACAGTCCTCATAATTACAGGTATGTTGGTAAATGACGTGATAGTCGGTCATCGGGCTCTTTATCTTGGTGGAGGCTGGTTTGTTGCGGAGAACGAGGTTGGAGGTCTTGGGGGATTTGTAATAAATTATTAATTTGATTTTGTTTTCCGGGTTGGTTGGGTGGACATGCTTGGAGATTATTTCTTTTAAGACGGCCTCGTCATTTTTGTGTTCAGAGGACATGTAATTGCGGTAGATCTTAATTTCATTGGGGGGGTCAATGTTGGGAGGGCTTTGAGTGTACCATTTTTCAAGATGGTGGTTGATGGTGCTGGAGATGTCGGAGTTGGAGTATCCGTTATTTACTAAAACTTGGGATAGTCTTTCTAGTTCCTGGTGGGTGTCGGCCCAGGTAGAGCAGTGCGTGAGGGCTCTCCTAACATAGGCGGAGATGGAGGATAGAAGATAACGGCGGGGGCATTCACTATCGCCGTTGAGGCATTGTCCTGTGTTAGTAGGTTTAATGTAGACGGTGGTTTTGAACCCATGGTCGTTCAGAGCTACGAGGATGTCTCTGAACGACCATGGGTTCAAAACCACCGTCTACATTAAACCTACTAACACAGGACAATGCCTCAACGGCGATAGTGAATGCCCCCGCCGTTATCTTCTATCCTCCATCTCCGCCTATGTTAGGAGAGCCCTCACGCACTGCTCTACCTGGGCCGACACCCACCAGGAACTAGAAAGACTATCCCAAGTTTTAGTAAATAACGGATACTCCAACTCCGACATCTCCAGCACCATCAACCACCATCTTGAAAAATGGTACACTCAAAGCCCTCCCAACATTGACCCCCCCAATGAAATTAAGATCTTCTACCGCAATTACATGTCCTCTGAACACAAAAATGACGAGGCCGTCTTAAAAGAAATAATCTCCAAGCATGTCCACCCAACCAACCCGGAAAACAAAATCAAATTAATAATTTATTACAAATCCCCCAAGACCTCCAACCTCGTTCTCCGCAACAAACCAGCCTCCACCAAGATAAAGAGCCCGATGACCGACGATCACGTCATTTACCAACATACCTGTAATTATGAGGACTGTGGACCTCATTCCTATATTGGTATGACGCAGACTCGTCTTTCACGTCGGTTAACTCTTCACCTTCAGGCTGGAGCCATCAAAGACCACTATCTCACCCCTAACCACCCTCACCTCACACGCAACGAGTTAGAGAAACACACCACCATACTCGATAAAGAAAGTGACCCAAGGAGATTACCTATACTCGAAGCTTTATATATCCAAGCCTTACATCCCAACATCAACAACCAAACTCTGGACCTTCAGATCCTTCCTTCTGCCAAAAGGCACTACCCTACAGGACCTAACACCCCTCCTCGCCCCCCGGTGCCCTTGACGCAGCCCCCCGCGCTACCTCCTTCAGCTTAGTCTTCTGCAGGCGCCACACAACTTAGGCCACGCCCCTCGACACGCAGCCAATCAGCTTCGACCCCACCTACTGACCACCATCCCGCATCCAGTGCGCATGCGTGGAGCGGTTAACCCCTTCTCTCTCCTAGTTTACGCTTCCACCAATAGCAGACTTTTGCCCCCTGTTTTCCTCCTCCTCTGATCCTCCACCCTCTATATATACCCTTCCTGTTTACCTTTTATTTCATTCCTTCCTTACTTGATAATGCTGGTTGTCCAGTGAAACGCGTCGTATATCCTGTATCATCATGTACATTTATGTAACCCTGTACCACCATGAATTTTGCTCATCTCCTTCATCTACTTCCTGCCACCCAGCGAAAACTCATCAGAGACCTGGAAACTTTGAATAATAAAATTTCCAACGCAGAAATTGCCATTTCTTTCAACCTCGTATGTATTAAAGAAAATATATATATATATATATATATATAAATATACTGTATATAATCTAATTAAGATTGCTAGTTAATGATTTAGGATATTAGTTTAGTGACTCGCATAATGTCCTTGAGGTTGTGAGTTTGACGGAACCCTGTACCCTGACGTAACCTACCTACCCGGCCACTGTTCAGCTACAGTGTGTTAGGGGCTACTAGTCTTACATAGAGGTGGAAGAGTGCTGAGAGTATAAAACTTTTGATTTTCATAGTTTGTTTGAATACCTCTGGACAGGTTCTTATTAAACTAAGGACAAAGGTGCTTTTTGACCCATTCTGGATGGGGCCAGTCACCTGACCGGCAGGTTTTTCCGGCTATTCTGCGGCCTGTGAGCCAGGCCAGCTGTTGCGGGCAGGAGTCAACCGGAGCCGACTGGTCCCGTGGAGACAGATGGGTAAGCGACTCGCTTGCAGTGTCAAACTTGGCAAACTGCTCAATTTAGAGATTTGTCCCCTTAGTTTGAAAGATAACCAAAAGTCTTAAATTGTGTTATTTAAGTGTCTTTTGAAAGCTCTATTTAAATGTTGCCACTGGCTATTTCTACAACTGGGTAGCCTCTCAAACAATGAATATACCGAATGTTTAAATGTCTATGCCTATCCTACATTCCAGCCGTTGAATGCAGTTACTTACTATAAATGGAAGTAATTTGATAACTGAAGCCTAAGTAGATTAATAGTTTTAATGCGGCTATTCTAGTCTGGGAAAAGGGTGGCTAAAGCCGGTATCGCATGAGGTTTTATAATAAAAATAACTAGCATTTTACTTATTTCTCATAAGCGCCAATTTTTCCGAAGAATTCACTTGCGCTCAGAAAGAAAAAAGAACTAAATCAATGCATCAAAAGATAGTTTATATAAAACACACCTTTAACAATAACTAGCAGTGGCAAAATAGCCTAAACTCTATAGCCATCTGTCATGACACTTCTCTCAAGATCATAGCTTCTCTCAAAGGGAAAAGTCTTAAGTTGTCTCTTGAAGCATTCAACAGAACTCTGTTGTCTCGATGACAGCGGCAACCTGTTATACAACCTCGGAGCCATGTAGGAGAATGACTTCTCAAAGAAAGAAGACTGCTGGAAAGCCCTTGGTTCATAAAGACGAAAAGGGTCATTGTCATGACTCGCATGGTGTGCCGGTGGGGCGCCTGAGCAGCTCCGCAAGGTGCCTAGGCTCACCAAATTTGAGAACCTTAAGTCACGAAACACCACTTAAATTTTATTCTTGCTCTTACTGGCAGCCAGTGCAGTTCTATGTGAAGAGATGTAGTAGTTCTAGGTGGAACACTAAAAATGAGTCTTGCGGCCCTGTTAAGATCCGACTGAACTTTCTTTAAAATATAATTTGGAAGAACTACCAACAGGGCATTGCAATAATCAACACTAGAGAAGACCAATGAGAACTAACGTCAGGAGGCAATGTCTGGTTATAAACGGCTTCACCAAATAGATTTCTGATTTGCAAGTTAACTACTTTTAACTATCTGGTTTACATGCTCTTTGAAATTTAATAGAGAGTTCACCCAGATTTCGAACAGAGTTGGCCAGTCGCAGCTGAGATCCACCCACATTGATGGAGAGGGCACCTACTATATCATCAGCTCTTCTATATCATCAGCTCTTCTATTTCCTTGGATGATGAGAATAGCGGGTTTACCATCATTTAGTTTAAGTTTTCTCGCTCTCATCCACTTCTTGATATCAGACTTCAACAATTCCATCTTACTCCGTATATCAACTATATTTGTGATTCTCGCATAAATCCGGGTGTCCTCTGCATAAAAGTGAAAGGTGACATTATGTGCACAAAGCAGAAGAGACTAACTGCTAATATAAATTATAAATAGGATAGGACCTAAAACTGATTCCTGCGGAACACCATACTGCAGGAGTGTTGAGTCAGACTATTTGATTTACCATCACGCACTGGGATCTACCTGACAAGTACGACCCAAGAAGCAAGAGAGCGGAGTCACGCACACCACAATCATAAAGATCACTCCATAACCACTCTTGATCCACTTTGTCAAAGGCCGCAGAGAGATCCAGGAAGACTAATAGTGAGGCCACACCATTGCAAATTTTCTCTACTAGATCATTATGTACTCTAATCAATGCTGTTTCAGTTGAACGATGCTGTCGGTAAGCAGACTGAAAAATTGGGATAGTTTCATTCTGCTGAAGTAGTAGTTGTAATTGGTAAAGTATTGCAAGCTCTAATATCTTTGATATGAAGGACAGGTTGGAGACAGGACGATTATTCAAAATGTTCTCAACATAAAGTCTAAGTTTCTTTAGACTAGGTCGGAGTAGTGCATGCTTTTCAGAATGTGGGAAGTTACCTTCAGGGAAGCACTTATTAATTATTTTGGAAATAAACTCCACTGATCATAGACTCTTGGTAGCTTGGAAACCTTTATGGGATCCAACGGGCAATTTTTTTTATTGAGCTTTCTTATGTAGGACGAGATTATGTCTACCTCTACTGAGTGAAAGGATGAGAGGACATTATTAGGAATGTGTCTGGGTTGGAGTAAAACTTAGTTCTTCACCAACAGAAGCATCATCTAGTTCCTGTCTTCTGCAAGTTATCTTGCCAGCAAAAAATTACAAAGTTGGCAGCCAACTCGACATCGGGTACAGAAGGTTTTAAGCCGACTTGTTTTTCAAAGTAAACTGTTTACAATTGAAGCCAACCTCCTCTGGTCTTTACCACACGAGTCTACTTTTCCCTGATAATACACTTTATTTTAATCTTTGTGTGGACCACGGCTCTTCTGGCTGACAGATATTGCAACCATGTAGTCTGTTTTATTTTTCCGCCAATCATGTTCAGCTCTTCTACGTGCTCTAAGAAATTTAACTAGAGTGCTACACCAGGGTGAATCATCTGTTACTATGATTTTCTTCTACTTCTGGACAGTGATGATCGAACACTAATTTAAGTGCATTTCTATGTACCTCTATTAGATTCTCAAAAAATTTCTGGCAAAATTTCTGGATTATTTTGCACTGGGATCGGAAACTAAACTGTTGCTAGATGGATTTAGATAACTGAAATATTCTAAATGTTTACCTCATAAGTTGCCAGACCAGTGTTAAGTATAAATGTAGAGTAAAAAAGCGCTTGTGTGATACCTTCTTGCCCGGGCTCGCCATCCTAAGGACATTATTGAGATCCGGGGGATCTGGCCGAAAAATAAGTCTTAATAGGCTAGACCTACCTTTGTTATTTCAACTGCTAGAGAATTCACAAGCATCTCAAAACTTAGCAGTGTGTCTTGTAGTAGACTGGCGTTACCTAGAGCTCTCTAGGTCAACTGGTTCAGTTGACTATTTCTGTGGAGCGCATTTTTCTGCAATTTTAGCAATATATCTCCATAACGACTAATCTTTTTCTCCAAAACAATAACTACAAAAGTCTGAGTTCTTAATTTTTGAAGGTGCGCGTCGCTCAGAAAGGCTTTGTTTACATAAGTTTCGACGCATGGCTTTCAAACCAAGCTTAATAGGCTTTCAAGCTTACGGATTTTAAAATGACACCCGGTCTCCTGCCCATCTGCTGCGGTGTCTTTTTAAAATGACAACCGGGGAGGAGGGGTTAAGACGCTCTAACATTTAACTACCAAACTCTATGGTTATTGGATATAGGGACCTATTATAATGTGCACAACCTATGATTATATAAAACTTATTTTAGAGATTTAATTGGTGCAGAAAATTATGCCTGATGAAGGCATCCTATAGTCTCTTGGTCGCTTACACCTAACTCTAAAACTATCTTTCTGAATTGTTGGTCGCGACAATTCTGCGTATGGTGAAGTTCCTACTGTTAGTTTTGGAGAAATCTACTAGAGCTTCATTAATGTCGTTTAAGTCTAAAGTTCTTGAAATGTATGTTGCCTAAAATTTATTTTTCATGCAATCCTGATCCCCCTCAACCTTCCATAACTCGAAGGACTAAAAACCGCTGACTTTTGTACCATTTGGAAAGATTGTAAATAGGGGTGAAAATTTTTAGCAAGTTTAGTGCAGCTTTAACCATCAATGTTTTGTCCAAATAAGCTTAGTATTTAACTATTTAGAAGTTTGATATATTTAACAATCTCTAGGTACAGTAAGGATACCAGTGCCAGGTGGGTCCGTATGTCTGTTGCCAGTGTCTCCAGGACAGTGTCACGAGTCACTCCCCCGCTACTTCTACTTCTCCGCCACCGGACAGTGTCACTTCTTCCACTACACTGGCTGTGGGGGCAACGGCAACAACTTCCTGTCCATGCAAGAGTGCCAAGCAACCTGTGAAGGAACGCCCAGTAAGTAGAGTTGACTTTGTGAAGTTACATTTTGGCCGATGAAACTGTTTTGCTTAAGCGATTTATCTTTGTTTCTCTCGCTATCTGGTTCTCTTGCTATTTCTCTGTTTCTACCTTTCTCTTTTTTTTCTCTATCTCTATATTTTTTATTTTTTTTTAAAGTATATAGCGGTCTTGGGTAATTCAATTAGCCTTCAACTGAAAGATAGGATTTTAATGATCTTGCAATCCTTGACAGAACGGGAAAAGACACTGCAGATGGTAAACTTATTTTGAGGTGATTTGAGGGAAGATTAAACGCGAACTTCGCTTTTTTTTCTCGCCCTCTTTGGCTTTTATTCGGCCCACTATTAAGACTTTTACCCCCATCCAGGTGTCAATATTATCCTGGCAAGCGGTAGCGAGCCTGCATATATGTTTTGTTTTGACCGCAAGCTAAATTTGTAAATTTTTGGATACAAAAATTTCTCCGGCAAAGCCGGATTTCTCCCTACAATGCGGTCTCGCTATCGCTCGCCAGGAAGAAATAGACACCTGGATGGGGATCAATCTTAAAACTGTTGACTGAATGGGGCCGAATGGATAAAAGCCAGGGAAAGGGAGAAAAGGATTGAGAGAAAGATTAAAAGAAAAGCCGGTGACCCCTATTAACAGTTGGGAAACTCTCAAATGTGAATTAAAGTGTAATGGTAAAATAGGGGAGACTGAGTATGTTGCGGAAGCTGAAGAGTGAAACTAATAAACACATAAAGGTAGACAAGCTTGAATATATGCAGAAGGGAAGCATGTTAATACTTTCAAGTTTTTAGGACTCTGATGTTGCCAGAGTATCAATAATGGAGTTCTCTCGCTCTTATAATTACTTCTCCAAAATTAGTTTTCTGCCCACAGCCAACTCACAGACCACTGCAGAGGTTGAAGTAACTAAATACCCCTGATGGTAACAAAGACTTTAAAATATCCCCAATAGGCTCAAAATTGAGTCTTCTGTCGGAGAGGGTTAATCAGAAAGTTAGGCCAGACTCTTTTACTCCCTAACTATATTTCTAACTTCTATCTATTCCTCGCCTATTATTACATACCCCAATACCCTCAAAGTTAACCCTCCAATCAGTCTTCCATTCCAAAGTCTCAAATTCCTCCAATCTATTAGTCAGTTTCTATCTTTACTCTAGCCATCAGTCAGTCACATGGTTGAATCCTAGCACTTATCTTTTACTGCATTTCCTATTTCTCAACTTATTCCTCTATCCAAAACTCTATTACTTTTCTATAGCCATCTAATCTGACAAGTTTCCCTAAAATGTTCTGGAAAAGGTTTTAAAAGGCCTCTGCGATAACCCTTGCAATGGTAGATAGCTGGTCATTGATTGAGGCTTCAACATTAAGCTACATATCTGACTGTAAACTGCTGATAATGGATAGATACTACAAAACCATTGAGGAACTAAATTTCCTTTTAGCGGAGTTTTCTTTAATTATTTTCTGGAATTTACCAGCTTAATTTCCACATAAGAATAACTAACATTAAGAACAATCGAAATAAGTTACTTAATGGAATTCTTGCAAACCAACTCTAATATTGGTTAAAATGGAAATCTCTTGGATGATAAATTTGATTTTTTAATTGGGCAAACTCTCTGTAGGCTTACTTTTTAGCATGTTTAAAACTTTATCACAACACTCAAAGTTAGTGATGCAAGAGTTGAGATAAACATCGAATAATTGCCAACCTGCAGTTTTCTTGCAAACTGCAATATCACTGAAATAATTAACAATATGTTCAGGAGCAATTTATAGGGAGGCCTTCCTAAGGTTTAAGTGTCCCATTAATTACTCCTTCCATTAGTCTATACATTAGGCTACCATAGCGCAGTTGGAATATATGTATATGCTCGGATTAATATGGAAGATTCAGAACTGCATAATAAATAGTAGGCTTGTCCATATTTGTTTAACTGTCTTGCGTTATTTCGATGTGAGTATCCTGAGTTTGAGTCCTCTGAGTTCCACCTGTATGTTTATTTCATTAATTGAGTTTAGATGTGAAGTTGGTTGGTGTAAAAAAACAAGGATTTTGTGGATAGTCTACACCGGACCTGTGACTTCACAAGAGTACCTCATCCTAGACTGGCTGGTGGACTTGCACTCTTATGAAGTCACCGGTCCGGTGTAGAAGATTTGCAAAATCCTTTATACCAAGTTTGGCATGGAGAGGCTGAGATTAACTATTTTCAGGTACTGCAATGACTACCTATCCCACCGCCCGGCCCACGTATCCCACCGCCCGGCCCACGTATCCCACCGCCCGGCCCACGTATCCCACCGCCCGGCCCACTTATCCCACCGCCCGGCCCACGTATCCCACCGCCCGGCCCACGTATCCCACCGCCCGGCCCACGTATCCCACCCCCCGGCCCACTTATCCCACCCCCCGGCCCACTTATCCCACCCCCCGGCCCCCTTATCCCACCCCCCGGCCCCCTTATCCCACCCCCCGGCCCCCTTATCCCACCCCCCGGCCCCCTTATCCCACCCCCCGGCCCCCTTATCCCACCCCCCGGCCCCCTTATCCCACCCCCCGGCCCACTTATCCCACCCCCCGGCCCACTTATCCCACCACCCGGCCCACTTATCCCACCCCCCCGCCCACCTATTCCCCCCCCCCGGCCCCCTATCCCACCCCCCGGCCCACTTATCCCACCCCCCGGCCCACTTATCCCACCACCCCAGTCCAGTGCCTCCAACCAGCAGAGCAGGGACCTTGCACCACCTATACTCTTCGCTACGCCTTCAACGTGGACACTGCTACCTGTACAGCCTTTGTTTATGGTGGTTGTGAAGGCAATGACAACAACTTCGATGATGTACATCTGTGTTTAGACACTTGTCGCACAGGTAGGCTACGCCGCAGAGTTTCCTTATGTATTTAGCCTACTATGGATGTATAGTTTAGACATGGACAAATTTGAAGACTGAGTGCTACACGCGAAGCACAGTTTTGGTCTCGCGTCCTAATGGTGGCGCTCCAGGCAGCCCTGTTAAGAGCTGCCTCACTTGTCAGGTTCTTTGATTTAACATCAGACTGGAAAGTCCGATCCAAAGTCTTGGTCCGCTCATTGATGCATCTCTCTCCAGGGGCGATCATACTTTAAAAAATGTATAGCTTAGTTCTATAAAAAGGTGAAGATAGGATATGCTAATCTAAATTTTTCAGATCTGTCTATCCCTGCTATATTAACCCTTTCACGCATTTATGACGCAGAGGTTGCCAGATTAGCAATAAAGTTCTCTCTTATAATTACCTCTAAAATTAGTGTTTTGCTCACGGCGAAATCAAAGACAACTGCAGAGGTTGAAGTAACTAAACTATAGGTTTCTAAATACCCCTGATGGTAAATGCTTTAAAGTATCCCCAATAGGCTCAAAATCGCGGCATATGTCAGTGTCAAGTTGCTGTGTAGAGACTGCCAATCAACCTATGCATTCTTGCTCGGGAATGTAAATTTGACGGTGTCGGAATTGATCAAACACCGTAACCATAGCAAAATAAGTCTCATTATATCTAATAACTTTAGTACGAAGATCCCTTCTATGACTATTAAAATCAACCCTTTCATGCACAGGACGAGATTTGCATCCTTTTACCGATAATTAAAAGCCTTTGTTACAATGGGGGGGTGTTTCGAAACCTTTAGTTTATTTACTTCAACCGCTGCAGTAGTCTTTGAGAGAGCTGTGGGCAGAAAACAATTTGGAGAGTTAATTAGGAGATTGAGCGAACTCTATTTATGCATGCTAAACAGCAACCCTAGAGTCCACAGGATAGAGGGTTAATGATTTTTAATAAATTGTAAAGTTACTAGACTAATCTTAACCTTTGTATTTTCACGAACTCTAATGATATTTACACCAACAGGGTCCAGCATTCATCCTTCCAGCAACTCTTTCACCTTTCCCCCGTCCACCCTCCCCAAGCAGTGCCTCTACCCTCAGGACCCCGGGCCTTGCTATGCGGCAATAACTCGCTATTACTATGATTGGGTCTCTGGCGCCTGTAGGACCTTAATCTTTGGTGGCTGTCGGGGAAATTCCAATAACTTCCAAACTCTCGAAGAGTGTATGGCGGTTTGCAGAGTGTATTAGTGTGAGTATCGACAGGTTGGGTGATGAGTTTAGTATATCTTCTACTATATTATAGCTTTCATAATTATACACTACATATAAGAGTAGTTTGCTAGTTATCTTACTAGAATTTGTCCAGCAAATAGTGTGGTGACCTAAGGCCAAAACTGGGATATTTCTAGTCGCCTTGACTGTTTAAGACCTACATGACCAGACTCCGGAGTGATGAAAATGTAGGGCAATGGAGCAAGGCTGGAATAGAAGAAATTTTTTAACTGTATATATAATTAATTATATATATATATATATATATATATATATATATATCGATGCAGTCATGATAGTTAATGGTGTTTGGGAGAAGTCTTGAAGTATATAGTATTTGGGAAGTGTACTGTGAAAGTCTTGTAAAAATGAAGGGGGATTGGAGAACTGAATTTTATCCAGAGGTAGAATATTCTGTAAAGTGAAAAGTTCCTGGAGAACGGTTTACTGTTCAAACATTAGTATCCAAAACTCTAAACTGTGTAGATGTTTATCAGAATGACAACCCGTATGATGAGGCTAGTTGGTGTAGTTTGGAATTGAAAAGAAAGTTTTGGGCATTGAATGTAGAGTGGATAAAGAAAAGTACTTTGAGGTGGTTCGATAATGTTCAAAGGATGGATGGAGACTGAAAGCAAAGACTGCTACATGGAAGTTAGGAGAGTGAAACTTCTGGTAGTGGAAGACTACTTGAGGTATGGGTGAACTTGTCAGGAAAGATCTTTGATAAAAACTTCTACATACTGTAGTAGAAGGGGCCTTGTGGTATGGACAAAGGAATGGCATCTGAACAAAGTAGCCTGGAAAAGTTTGGCATGGCCATCCTTTAACCCTTGTCTAGCGGGACCGGACTAAAGTCCGTCTAGAGAAGGAAGGACTGTGGCGGGGACCGAATTCAGGCGGTGTGCAATTTTGAGCAATAGTTGGCGCTGAGAGAGCGAGACGAGTGTTGGGAGGAGCTTTGGTTGGCTCTGACCCTTCGGCATGGGTCCCGCGCGGCAACTGCAGTCTCTTCCACACTCACCACCTCGCTACACAGGAAATTATGTGAGGAAATTACCAAATTTTAAGGATTTTTCCTTAGTCTTGCACGATCGTTGCAAGAGAACCCGTGGTCTTAGAAGGATGGTTCTAGTGTCATTGGAAAGGTCAATTAACGACCTTTCACGGATACTTAATTGTATTACGCTCTGGCTCTTGTTTATGCATGAAAAAGAGCATGGAAACCAGGTAGTTTAGGGTAAAACCACCCGCTTGGCGAGTAGAAGTTACTGACTGGCCCGCTCGTAAGGCCTTAAAGAGTTACCCAGGGGGAAGGAAGCAAGGATCTAGATTCTTGTAAGTCCCTAGTCTTTACTCTAGTGGGAATTTAGTTATGGTCTGATTTATTTACTGATTTAAATATTCTGTAGGTAATTAGTAACAAATTTGATTTTCCTTTTTAATTTCTAAATGTGTTAATGATGCTAGTTCTTCTGGCTGTACTTCAACTGATCTATGCTTACTGGATTTTATTTTCCCAAGTTTCCCACAACGGACCCAGCAATCCTCGGTGAGCTTGAATAGACCTGCAAGCTGACCTCGGCTCCCATATGGTGTTTGCGCGTGCAAGAAAATGTATCTAAATCTATTGTCTAATTTAAAATTTAAAAGTTTACTATAAATATATGTATAATTCACCAAACTTTTACTTTTACACCTTAACTTTATGAATAGGTAAATTATATTGTGTGAATTTGTATTTTGTTTTTGTTCATTGTTTTATGTTGTGAGCCCCCCCTCGGTCTTGTATCCCACGGCCTATAACTCAAATCTTTAAAAGAAAATTTACCAAACAACTGGTTAGCTTAGCCATTCTAAGTAGACCGCCAAGGCGGGAAGTCACTTTGAACGTAAAGTAAACTAGGAGACGCTACTTCCACGAACGCAACCTAGTTCTCTTTACACTTGGTCTCTTATTATTAATATTAAAGTGTCTCCATTGTTTTGTTGGTGTTTTGTACACCAGAAAAGGGTGTAGCTTGGTGTTGGATGGGTGGAAACTGAAAACAAATGTGTATTAAATTGTTGGTGGTAGGATGCCTGTCAAATAGGTGTACAGTAAGTAAAATCTTACCTAAATATAAATAAAAGACCTTTATTGTCTATATATTTTTACATTCATAGATAGTCTATTAATATACTAAATTAAGTTTAGTTTTGGTTAGCTTAGGTTAAAAAATCTTGTTCAATGAGTCTTCGTAAATAGGCATCTGAAAAAACTTCTCTCCGCTACACATGATGTTACCTATAAAACTACTGCATTTGAAGATTTTTTATTTTTTTAAATCACGATCGCACCTAAAAGTCCGTACCACTGCTGTTTCGTATTAATATCCATGAGGTAATTATCGATAAATCACTTGCTAATAGTCAATAAAGTTATCACCTCATTCGCTAGTTTGTACCTTAATTAAGAGTAAACTTACCCCTCTGTTTACCGCACCTCACCAACATAATGTATACACGGCAAATTATTTCTGTTAAGACCTAAATATCTTTAAGTCGACGATATTCCCGTATTTACAATTTGTCAAAATATATGCTGACGATACGGCAGACACTAACCGGCTCATTCAGTCCTAATTTAAATAGGTCTTGTATATATCCAATATGTTACATGCATGACTACCATAAAATCAATAGAATTTAAATACACGCTTATTAAGTGAATGTATACAGACATATTCCCATGCACACCTTAAATACGGTAAAAATGCGAAGAGCCAAAGCCGATGAGTCTGTCTGCTTCCATGAGAATGATCGCACTGAATAATGACTTCACATTCAAACGCCCCTTCCAGGACAATCCACCAGTCCTGTTCGAATTTTAAGATAGTTAATTAATCATCTTTCTCATTATCTTCAGGCTTAGAATTTCACAGAATATAGTCTGCATTATCTTAGATATTTGCAAGTTGTGAGCTGCATATACAGTATGGCTTGTGATTTAGACATATAATTTATAAACTGAAACACTGGCATCGATATCAAGCTCTCCATAATCTATTTTTGTTCTTCACCAAACCCCTCTAATGAAAGCATATATATGATTCACCGGGATTCGAACCGGGGTTATCACACAGATTTTTTTAGACACCTTAACCATTTCACCACCAAGACTGTTTAAAACAGACTAAGTAAAACATGCGCGAGAGTCTAATGACATAATTACTATTTGTACAGTTGGCCACATTAATTAGTACACAGGAATAACTAAACCAAATCATATTTAGCTTGAAGGAGGTCTGGAGGGCAGTGTTTTAGATTGGAGAAGGTCTGAAGGAATAAAAGACAATTAAGATGAAATGCATTTGTGTGCCATTTCATCACTTCCAAAGACTCCATTTGAACCATAAACTACCATTGAATCTTTGCATATCCAAGAATGAAGTCTAAAATTAAAGGACCGCTTTCGTTTGACACCTTGCCTAGTAGAGAGTTGCTGTACCAGGATTTCTGTCTATAGTCTATTCGCTGTAATAAGCAGATAAATCATGACTTCTGTAACTCAAAAACGACTAGAGTAATAGAGCTAATGGTTCTACAATTGGGAAGAGTCTGTCAAGGAATAGAACATAAGAAAATTAGTCTGCAGAAAGCCGATTGGCCTACACAAGGCAGATCCCTGTCACACCCAACTCTAATTATAAGGCTTAATTATAAGCCCAGCTTACGAACCCCATTAGGACTGACTTCACCGAAACTGTCAGAGGTCAGAAGAACGGGGGTCTGCAGAGCGCCGATTGGCCCACACCCGACAGATCCCCCTCACACTCAACCCATCTCGTTCGTATGCCTATCTAATTTTATCTTAAAGCTCCCTATCGTTCTTGATCCCACTATAGCACCCGGTAGCCTATTCCACTTATCTACAATTCTGTTATCAAACCAATATTTGCCTATATCTTTCTAATAACACTTATAACAAAGCCACTCCAATAGTTTCCTCTCTCAAACACCCCTTCTCCCCTCTAATAACACATAACAAAGTCACTCAAACAGTTTCCTCTCTCCAACACCCCTTCTCCCCTCTAATAACACACATAACAAAGCCACTCCAACAGTTTCCTCTCTCCAACACCCCTTCTCCCCTCTAATAACACATCTAACAAAGCCACTCCAACAGTTTCCTCTCTCCAACACCCCTTCTCCCCTCTAATAACACACATAACAGTCACTCCAACAGTTTCCTCTCTCCAACACTCCTTCTCCCCTCTAATAACACATAACAAAGCCACTCCAACAGTTTCCTCTCTCTCCAACACCCCTTCTCCCCTCTAATTACACACATAACAGAACTAAAACTGTTTCCTCTCTTTCCATCACCTTCTCCCCTCTCAACGCTCTTCGAAAAAGTAGATACGAGATGCCGTTGTAAAGGCTTGTCCCTAAATACCTTCACAAGAGTCTTTTCGCTGTAACTAGGCGAAAAATCATAACTTCTATCCTCTGTAACTCAAAAAGGGCTAGAAGAATTTGGCTATAATTTGCCACATCTATTCCTGGACTTACTCTTCCTAAATACTAGAAATATTAACTCGATTACACGAGTCTTTTTTGAGACCGAGGTTAAAGGTCATGGTTTCTCGCTTACTTACAGCGAATATACTATAGGATGCCCAGGTCTTTCTCCTCCGTTGTTTTCTGTTCATATGAATTAAGGGGAGGAAGTTGGTTTTTAGAGTCCTCATCTTTCCTCAGGTTTAGCCCTATTAGTTATGAGTTTCAAGAAATTCGCCCCATTAGTTTGGGGATATTCAGACCTTTTGCCCCATTTATTTGCCAATATTAAGACTTTTTGTGCCATTTAGGGGTCTATTTTTATTCTGGCGAGCTATAGCGAACCTGTATTTAAAAGGGAATCGGCCTTCGGCCAGGACATTTTTCTACGGAAAAATTTACACATTTATATCGAAGGGGGGTCTTGTGGGTGTTTTTTCAAGTTTGATGGAGGTTTAGAGCGTAAACTAAACTCCGTCCTTAAACCATTGAGCCGAACCAGTAAATTATGCTTCACAATACCTTCTGAGCTCCCTTAACCTAGAGTGCCATGTGTGAAAGCCCGATCATGGCCATGGCCTTCCTTAGGGACTCGGGGCTGTTCGCCCAGGCAGTTTAGGGAACGACAACAACCAATGCATAGTAAGGTACTCTTCAAATTTTGCTAGAATATTTTTTGTCTATACGTAAAATCTCTTAAAATTGCAGGCTCGCTTTCGCTCGCCAGGAAATAATCGACACCTAAATGGCACGAAAGGTCTTAAAATTGATAACGAAATGGGGCGAAAGGTGTGGGTAACTATACATGATATTCGTGTGAATGATACTTGGATATGATACGCAATACGGACTCAATAAAACACAGCTAAGTATCCCCTATCGTAAAAGTAAAATTACAATTTTCTTTGAGGTACGTTTTCTTCCGATTATAATTCAAGTAGAAACTATGCAATATTTCATTTCACAAGCTGTTGATTTACGCTTACGCAAGATCTGCCGGCGCGCAGGTGGAGGCAGATTATCATCTGTCAAATGACGAACCTGTGCCCATCCTGTCGCGTCGGTATTCAGGGACATGACACCACCGACCCTTTCTTTCATCATGTCTTACTGTAACTGTCGGAATAAGAGGATAAGCATAGGCCTAACATTGCGTAGGCTAGCCTATGATATGGTTGGTTATGGCTTGCTTATTCAAGTTATTTAAGGGGAGACTGACCGTTTGTTTGGTCTATTAATGAATTTATTCATATATATATTTTTAGTTTCCTCCCTAGACCTCCATCAAGCTTAGAAAAACACCCCCTAGACCCCCTTTAAGATAAATGTGTACATTTTTCGGTAGAAAAATTTCCCGGTCGAAGGCCGGTTCCTCTTAAAATTGCAGGCTCGCTATCGCTCGCCAGGAAATAATCAACACCTAAATGGCACGAAAGGTCTTAAAATTGGCAACGAAATGGGGTGAAAGGTGTTAAAATCGCCAAACTAATGGCCGAACGTCTTATATTCTCAAAACTAGTGGGGCTAAACATTAGGGAGAAGGAGGTCCAGCAAAACGGTCTGCCTCCCCTTAATGAATTAATCGTGTTATGATAGCGAAAAGACCAGGGAACGAGTTGATTTGTCCGGAGCCAGGGTAAATCATATTTTACCAGATGATTAACTTGAAATTATCTATCAATATTGCTATATGTCACAGCAAAAATGCTTTAAGGGAGCCCACCTCGTTTTGTTGTTTGCTTTTAATCTCTCTCTCTCTCTCTTTGGCTTGTATCCATTCGGCCTCATTCAGCCTACTGTTTTAGGACTTTTACCCCATCCAGGTGTCAATATTTTCCTGGCGAGCGGTAGCGAGCCAGCATATATATATTTTTGTTTTGACAGCAAGCTAAAATTGTAAATTTTTCGATAGAAACATTTCTCCGGCGAAGCCGGATTTCTCCATACAATGCTGGCTCGCTATCGCTCACCAGGAAGAAATCGAACCCTGAATGGGAATAAACGTCTTTAAACAGTTGGCTGAATGGGGCCGAATGGATACAAGCCAGGGAAAGAGAGAAAAGGAGAGAAAGAAAAAAAAACGGTGACCCCCCTTAACATATGTAGGCATTCCTGGTAAAATTATAAACTATCTATCAATAAACTATTATATATTTGTTTACCAACCAACTTCAGTTCTAAACTCAATTGATGAAATTAACAAATACATGTGGCACTCAAAGGACTCGAACCTAGGATACTCACACCGAAATTCCGCGCACTTCTGCATTACGCTATCAAGACAGTTAAGGGGAGGCAGACCGTTTGTTTGGTCTATTAATTCATTTATTCCTATATTTGTTTTAGTTTCCTCCCTAGACCTCCATCAAGCTTAGAAAAACACCCCTTAGACCCCCCTTCAAGATAATTTGTAATGTTTTCGGTAGAAAAATGTCACGGCCGAAGGCCGGTTCCTCCTGAAATTGCAGGCCCGCTTTTGCTCGCCAGGAAATAATCGATACCTAAATGGCATGAAAGGTCTTATAATTGACAATGAAATGGGGGGAAAGGTGTTAAAATTGCCAAACTAATGCGCCGAACGTCTTATAATGTCAAAACTAGTGGGGCTAAACATTATGGAGAAGGGAGTCCAGAAAAACGGTCTGCCTCCCCTTAATACCAGACAACAATTGTATACCATTGAATACATAACCCTTCCTTCTACTCCAACCTTGTATAATATAAATGACTTTGCTATAGAAAGTCAATTATAATCATTGTTCTTTCCACTCACTAAAACATTACGCTTTTCATAATGCAGTTGGGTCGAGTACATGATTAGCTTGATATACAAAATTCGAAAATGGATATTAATCGTGATCGTGTATTCAAGCTTTAACTGTGTTTGTGGTGTAATGGTTTAGATGCTTATGTTCTGGGTGTGGTGTCCCGAGTTGGAATCCCGGGAGGACCATATGCTTTCATTAGTTTATTCAAGTACATTGGGGTTTGCAATTGATGATTGATGTTAACCCTTTCAAGCTCCAATACGCATTTCTTTTCTGTTTTCTGGTCATTATTAGACGATTTTATTCAGATTAGTAAGGGTATATGGATATCAGAGGGTTGATTGCGAAAGTCTTTACCATTTAAATACCCATAGATCATTCCTAAGCTGCATAAACTCGTCTAATGATACCGAAATTAAACTGCTAAAACGCGTCAGAGCTTCAAGGGGTTAAGAACGGGGTGTTACTTAATGACCACGGCAAACCCGATTTTCCTTGTCTGCAAAGGACCGAGAATGCAAGTTTGTATTTCGTGTACAGTCGCGCTAATAAGTCATGTCTTAGCACCAAGTATGTTTTGATGAATAATTGGTATCAGCAATATCTAAGCTTCATTTCTTCATATCGAGTGAGATATACAAACGTGTTCCTGCACTTACCCATCCTATCCAACATCTGACAGACATCAATACAGCACAGAGCAAGCCAAACGTGATGACAGCTGGGACATGAATTATTAGCGCGACTGTACCAGGAGTAAATAAGTATAGCCAGGAACCAGACTCCTTACATTAAGGGGAGGTAGACCGTTTTTCTGGACCCCCTTCTCCCTAATGTTTAGCCCCATTAGTTTTCAGATGTCAAGATGTTTGGCCCATTAGTTAGTCAATTTTAAGACCTTCCGCCCCATTTCTTCGTCAATATTTAGACCTTTCGCGCTATTTAGGTGTCGATGTTTTCCCTGGCGAACGATAGTGAGCCTGTAATGTTGGAAGAAGCGGCCTACATTTTTCTACCGAAAAATTTAAAAATTATTCTAGAAGGGGGATCTAATGGATGTTTTGTTTTAAATTTGATGGAGGTCTAGGGAGGAAACTAGAAAAATAATGAATACATGGAAAAAAACGTGCTGAAATTGCCCAAATGTGAACACAACCCTTTAACTCTAGGTTCCTTTTTAAAAGGACACCACGAAAAAAGGGCAGGTGCCCGGGTGTCCTTTTAAAATCCCTGTGCTTGAAAGCGTGCTTCAAAATTCGCGCGGCCACATTTTGCATTGCAGGAGCGACCGCAGCGCCACCAAGCCTCAACTACTAGTGTTATCAGTTCGTATGTGGCCGCCATAGCGAGTTATACTGGAAAAAAAAAATCCGACGTGTCCGAATCGCTGCAACCTCCCGCGGGCCCCACTGCTACCCCGCTTGCAACTTCAACGCCTGTTGCAACCGAGAAGAAAGCTCAATGAAAGAAAGTTAAGCGTTTGTTGAGTGATAGGGCTATACAGCGACAAGTTTTTGATAGTGAAGAGAGCAGTGGCGAAAGCTTGGTGGACAAAGAAAATTTTATAAGTGCAAGCGAAGATGACGATTTCGTTGGCTTTGAAGACGACGATAATGTCGATTTATTTGAGGGGGGAGACAGTAGTGATGATCCTGATGTGGAAGTGTTTCAGGAAGGTGCCATTGAGCTTCCAAGTGTGCTAGAACCTAGGCCTACCCCCTCGCCATCTTTGCTATGTCAGCCTAGGCCTAGCCCTAGCCCAGGACCTTCCCCTTTGCCTGCCCATACGCCCTTGAAAGTGGGCAAATATTTCTATAAACAATCGTTGGTGAAAAGTGCAGCTAAAAAAGCACGCAGGGCAGCCGCAGAAAAGGCTAAGGAAGCTGAAGACAGTGATAGTGACGCCGACCCTGGTCTAGCAACCACCCGCATTCCATTGTCCCGACGCCTTGACCCGGGACGCCGCGTGGGTCACCCACAGCCCTCGGCTTCATCTTCCCTTCAGGATGACCAAAGGGCCTCTTCAAGTGGTATTACTAGTGTGCCACAGCCCTCAACATACCGCAGAGCATTATTTGCTGCGGAGAAGCCCTCGGCTTGCCGCAAAAGGAGCCCAACTCCCGAGGCCGAGACTCCCATTGTTGAAGCTCCCGCAGCCTCCCGCTCCCACACCGCCGACGCCCGGTCACTTCTTCACCCGAATTGTCTCCTGAAGACGATGCTGACGACCCCAACATTGCCCCAGATGACCTGACATCGCCTGAGGAGGAAGAGGAAGAGGAACAGGAAGAGGAAGAGGAAGAGGAAGTCCCGACAAGACGAGTGAGAGGGCGAGGTCAAGGACGTGGTCAGTCTGCCAACGCTGCTGCCCCTGGGCATGGGCGTGGGCGTGCAGGGCGTCCGCGTGGCCAAGGGCGTGTGCCAGGGCGTGTGCCTGCTGCACCTGCACGTCCTGGAGCATCAGCATCCGACCTGTTTGTGTGGACAGATGGGGCTGATTTTGAGCCAGATTTCCTGCCTTTGACGAGGTACAGATGGGTTCTGGGGTGTCACCAACATTTCCCTGTGGCCCAGCTGCTACCCCCAGTGAAATTTTCTGTGGCTTCTATGACAATGAAGTCATGGAATACCTCGTCGAGGAGACCAACAACCATCATGAGATCTGTGCCAACTTTCTTGGGAGGAAGACCAGTGCCAAGATGGTGGCATGGAGAGCTGTCACTGTGGCAGAACTATATGTGTTCTTGGCACTCACAATGCTGATGACACATATCACGAAGCACACTCTGACAGACTACTGGATCACTGGCGACATCATAACGACTTCAGCATTTGGCAAGTACATGTCCAGGGACAGGTACTTCGACATCCTCTCGTATCTCCACCTGACAAACAACATGGCAGTCCACCTTCCCGACTCATTATGGAAGATCAGGAAGCTGTATGACATGATACGTCATCGGTTCACCACCTACCTGATTCCTTTCCAGAAGATGTGCCTCGACGAGTCTCTGGTCCTGTTCCGTGGTAGGCTGCACTTCCGACAGTATATCCCGTCCAAGAGACACCGCTTCGGCATCAAACTCTTCGTCCTCTGCGACTGTTTAACGGGGTATGTTTTTTTTTTTTTTTTTTTTAAGAGACAATGAACGGAGGAAGGAAAAACACAGATAAAACAAAAAGGTCCATGTGCCTAAAGGCATCCTCCATTCATAAAATGTTTGTAACAACTGGATTTAAACATTTGTTGATTGTAAGTTTGTGGAAAGCAATTCGAGGGAAGTGAATTCCAAAGAGTAGTAGCTCTGGGGATAAATGAATTCTGATAAGCAGAAGTTCTGCATTGTGGAGGAGAAAGTGTAAATTCATGGGCGCTCTCAGCTGCCCTAGTTCTACGGGGAAAGATGTGGAGAGGCGGCACAATTGAAGCAAGTTCCTCGGAACAATTGCTGTGAAAATATCTGTAGAATAATGCAAGAGATGCAACGTTTCTTCGTATGGCCAATGTAGGAAGGTACTGTGTAATTGCAGGGTTATTGATTAATCTAATAGCTTTATTTTGAATTTTGTCCAACTGCCTCAATGCAACCACTCCACTTCCACCCCACAGAGGTGAACAGTAATCCATCTGAGAGCGCACATGACTTTTATATATTACGGCCAACTGCTCGTCAGTGAAGAATTCTCGAACTCTGTACAGGAGTCCCAGTTTTTTAGAGGCATTCTTAGCAATGCTTCTAACATAATGTGTCCAGCTCAAGTTAGTAGTTAATGTTACACCGAGAATGTCAATACTAGGGGAAGTGGGAATATTTACATCATTAAAAAATATATGGGAGTCAGTGAGATTCTGTCGGTTAGAAAATTGAATGTACTTGGTTTTCTGTGCATTAAAGGAAACTAGATTCTCTTGTCCCCATTCATTAATTCTAGAAAGGTCCTGGTTCAGAGAAATTGCAGTGTTTATTTTTGAATTTATAAGATCGGGTTGGGTGAAAGAATTGGTAAATGTGAAGGAACTGTGGAGTGTTGAGTCATCTGCGTAGGAATGTATTGGACCATGAGTGGTAGATATGAGATCATTGATATGAATGAGGAACAGAGTTGGGGCCAAAACTGATCCCTGGGGAACACCAGCATTTATTGAGTGAAACTGAGAATAAAGGCCATCTACCATTACACGTATTTTTCTGTTATGAAGATAAGAAGAAATTAGTGGAACTAATGATGCAAGGCCGTAGTGTGACATCTTCGACAATAAGGATTGATGCCAGACTCTATCAAATGCCTTTGATATATCCAGTGCTATTGTATGTGTTTCACCATGTTGGTCTGTAGCTTGGTTGATTTGATGCGTAAGAAGGCAAAGAATGTCTGCAGCTGATCGACATCGTCTAAAACCATATTGCCTATCACTGATTAATTTATTATTCTCCAGATGCTTAATTATGTGATTATTTAATATAATTTCAAAAACTTTGCCAAGAGTGGAAGTTATAGCTATTGGTCTGTAGTTTGATGGATCTGAAGAGGCACCTTTTTTAGGAACTGGATGGATGCTTCTTTCCAGGGTACTGGGAAGCATGAGGTATGAGTACACAGACGGAAATATTTTGCCAATACAGGAGCGAGCACCAAGGAGCAATTCTTAAGTACTATTGGAGGAATTTCATCTGGACCAGGAGCCTTATCTACTGAGAGATTCTGCAAAATAGTTTTGACATGTCTGGTGTGGATCTTAAGTGAGGGAATTTCAGGTGAATTAAAATTAAGTACAGGGACATCTTGATTTATGTCATCTAAGGTTGAGTTGGTGGAGAAAATATCTGCAAGAAGGTTAGCTTTACCTCGTGGGTCACTTACAAGATTGCCAGTCGGAAATTTTAATGGTGGAATGGATGAAGCAGTAGTGAAGTTGGATTTGAATGAGTTAAGAGTAGACCAAAATATTTTGTTATCATTTGGATTATTTAGAAGTTTATTTGCCTGCTTATGGAGAAAGTTTGATTTAGTTAGGTTTAATACAGTTTTGGCATGATTTCTGATGTTTCTAAAGTAATTAAAGGCTTCATGTGTTTTTGATCTTGTGTATGCATTGTAGGCTATTGCTTTTTGTTCAGTTACTCTAGCACAATTATGGTCAAACCATTTAGGTGAATTAGATCTTTTACTGTACTTTTGATGAGGAATAAAAGTTTCCATTCCAATTTTTACAAAATCTTGTATGTGGCTCAAGGTGGAGTGTGCATCATTAGAAAAGAAAGAGGTCCAGGGAATATCAATAAAGAAACCTTGAAGACCCTCCCAGTCTGCCCTATCGTAATGCCATTTAGTCACCAAAACAGGTTCAGAGTGGGAAGGTGTGGTAGGTGATAGACAGGTGGCCTGTATCAGACAGTGATCAGAAGATCCAAGTGGGGACCTCACTGTAACATCATAATTTTCTGAATTGGTTGTTAAAAATAAGTCCAGTAGGTGGGAATTATGATTAGGATTATCTGGTACACGGGTGGGTTGGTTGACTAGTTGAATGAGATTAAATGAGTCTGCAAATAGCTCACATTCAAGACCAGCATCATCAGTCCTGGCTGAATGAGTGAGCCATTCAACATTATGGACATTAAAATCACCCAACACAGTGATTTCAGAAGAAGCATTTAAGTTGAGGACACTGAGTTGTGAGGACAGAGAATCAAAAAGACTTTGCTCTGGAGGAGTATTTGGGGAACGGTAGATGCAACATATGTATTTAAATTTACCAGCAGAAATTAATTTGTATATAGAATAATCAAAATAGGGACAATTGAAACTAGTAACCTCCTCCAGGGCAATTTCAGATTTTGCGAAGCAACATACACCACCTTTAGGTCTGAAATTTTGGAGCAGTTGATAACCTGGAAAATTAAATCTAGATGTGTCAGATGTGGATGTTACTTGAGTCTCTGTCTGTGCTGGACTTTATAGTCTACAGCGGCAAGGCTGGAGAAATTGAGACTGACCCCCTCATTGGTTTTGGTGGTGCTGTAGTGAAGAAGATGATGGAGAGGCACTTCAATAAAAACCACATCCTCTACACAGAAAATTACTACACGTCGCCTCTCCTGACCAAGTACCTCCATGACCGCAAGACCGGAACTGTCGGCACAGTCAAGGGCAAGAGGAAGGGCATGCCAGGCTACCCAACCAAGACGAAGAAGGTGGACATGTTCCACAAGAAGAGTGGCCCCATCCTCTCCATCCACTTGCATGACCAGCGCAAGGTCAACCTCCTCACCACATGCCACAAGGCCGAGATGGTCGCCACAGGGAAGGTGGACCGAAGAACCAAGAACCCCGTCCAGAAACCAGCTGCTGTCCTGGATTATAACCTCAACATGCGCCTCATTGACAAGTCCGACATGCAGATGGGCTTCATCGACTGCCTGCGAACATCTTGCAGGTGGTACAAGAAGTTTATCCTGCATACGGTAGATATGTCGGGTCTCAATGCCTACAACATCTACCGTCTGAGGACTCCAGGAGCCAAGAAGTACAAGTCCCTGCGGAAGTTCCACAAGCAGGTGATACTTGAGCTCCTGGCTAAACATGCGGGTACACCAGGGAGGCCACTACAAGGACCAGGCCAGCTGGACAGAACGGGGTGTGCTGAATTTTTCAGGAAGCACCAGCTCAACGCCCTTCCTTTCAAAGCACCAGGTATTAACACCAGAATCCAGAAGAGGTGCCATGTGTGCAGCCACACAACAAGAAGACCCCGCAAAACCACAAAAAACACTTGGGAATGTCTCGAGTCGTCAAGTTGGACTGTGTGCTGGCACCTGCTTCAACGACTTCCATACTCTAATAAACTTTTGAAGTGGAAGTGATAACAGTGAAAGTGACACTCAAATGTAGGCTAAGAATAATAATATAACTAAGTATAAGTGAAAAGGACACATATAAGTAATAATAAGTGCCTTCAATAACAATATGAACAAGTGAAAGTGACACTAAAATATATATTGCTAACAATAAATAATTGAAAATGACACTCAATAAGCCTAGGCCAGTCAAAGTGACAGTATAATAATAATAAAACTAAGTATAAGTGAAAGAGACACACACAAGTAATAATAAGTGCCTTCATAACAATATGAACAAGTGAAAGTGACACTATATATTATTAGCTTACCTAACAATACATAAAAGGGGAAATGACACTACCAATTATCAAAGTCCAGTGAAAGTGACACTATAATCATAATAATAATAAAACGAAGTAATAAGTGACCGAGACACAAATAAGTTCATGTAAATAACTTTATTGAGTGAAAATAACATAATAACTATAATAAATGACAGAATAACCAATAAAACACTATCAAATCGCTTCCTGGCATAATTGCGGGTGGAGCGACGAGTGCAACTGGGCGTCGTAGCCGGGGCCGCGGTTGAGTGTTCGGACGCGCCGAGGTAAATATGCGGCAAAAGTTACCTCCACTTCCATCACCATCACTCCGGAACCAGTTGAGCTAGAGAGCTCTACTCAATGCCATTCTACGCAGCAAGGTAAGGCGCCCATTTCTATATATGTTTGATTAATGTAGGTAATATATAAAGCGAGATTAACCTTAGTTTACTTTTGTTGATATTCGGCCAGATCGCCCGGATACGAGCTCCGTCCTTCGGAGAGCCTGCCCGGGCCAGGAGGGTTAAGGAAGCTCAGACGGTATCGTGCAGCATAATTTACTGATTAGACTCAATGGTTTAAGGAGGGGGTTTAGTTTGCTCTCTAAACCTCTTTCAAACTTTAAAAAAACTCACAAGACCCCTCTTCGTTATAAAATTGTAAATTTTTCGGTAGAAAAATGTCCTGGCCGAAGGCCGATTCCTCTTTAGATACAGGCTCGCTATTGCTCGCCAGGAAAAAAATTGACACCTAAATGGCACGAAAGGTCTTAATGTTGGCAAAGACATGGGGCAAAAGGTCTGAAAATCGTCAAACTAATGGGGCGAATGTCTTTAAATCTCATAACTAATAGAGATAAACATGAAGGAGGAGGAGGTCTCGAAAAAACAACTTCCTCCCCTTAAATGCGCTAAAGCTTGCCCTACTAGACGCTAACGCCATCTGTTGTTGCTATCCGTCAGAATTACGAAAACAAGGGTTGGGGTCCCAATTGACTACTTGCGAGTTTCAGGCTATAAGGAAGTTGGAGCCGTAAACATCAATATTAAACAGAAATGCAAGTATAATGTACGGTTTCTGATCAGGATAAATGGTATGTTGAATTGGGTTTTGTGTTTTAATAAATGTACTACGACCGTATTTTAGCTGTAAATTCTGTTATATATCGTTGTCTACAGCTCCAACTTCCTTATAGAACGAAACTCGCAAGTCAGCAATTACTCAATACCGATAATAACTAGAGCATGCCTAGGGTTGGTTGGGACTTCGTTCTCTAGATATTCCAATTGACACTTTGCGAGTTTCATTCTATAAGGAAGTTGGAGCTGTAGATATCGATATTTAGCAGAATAACTAACAATAATACGGTTTTAGTACATATATACATACATAAAACCAAATTCGACATACTATTTATCCATCAGACACCTACATAATTACTGTAATTGTGTTTAATATCAATGTTTACAGATCCTTGTAGCCTGAAACTCGCAAGTGGTCAATTGACCACTTGCGAGTTTCAGGCTATAAGGAAGTTGGAGCCATTAACATCGATATCAAATAGAAATGCAATACTAATGTAGGTTTATGATGGTTAAAAGCAACCCCTGGCAACCAACAGTTATTGTCGTTATCGAGTACTTGGAACCCCACCACTTTTTGACGGAGAGCAACAACAGATGGCGTTAGCGTCTGGTTGGCCTTAGGGCAAGATCTAGGGCATTTACACCATAGAGTCTGGTTCCTGACCACTTATTGCCTCCTGGTACACGAAATACACACTTGCATTTTCGGTCCTTTGCAGACAAGGACAATCGGGTGTGCCATTGTTATAATTGACTGTTTCTATTGCAAAATAATTTATATTGAGGTTGGAGTAGATATAAGGGTTATGTATTCAATGGTATACAATTATTATGTGGTATTTATTATGAGATAGTTGCTAATTTTACCCGGAATGCCTGAATATGTTAATAGCCGAACTAGTGATCAGCTTGCAAAACAACACGAAACAGCTACTGGATTTGTGAAAGACAAATCAGTGTTTTTGTGTGTTCTAAATCAATCAGTAATCTTTCATTCATCCACTGGCATGGTCTGAAAGCATTGTTGATGTGACATATTCAATATTGATTGATAATTTCAAGTAAATCGGCTGGTAAATAGTCTATTTTCACTGACTCCGGACACAAATCAACTCGTTCCCTAGTCGTTTCGCTATCATAACACAATTTATTCTTTAAATAAGTTTAACAAGCAAACCATTACCAACCATATCATAGCCTACGCTATTTTATATTGGGATAGGCCTATGCTTATCCTCTTATTCCGACAGTAATAGTAGGAAATCATGAAAGAAAGGTACGGTGATGTCATTTCCCTGAATACCGATTTTCCTTTATATTCCGCAGGGAAATTGAAGAACCTAATCCATCTAGTTTGGGGTAAGGGAGGATATAGCTGTCCTCTCTGATGATGTATGGATCAATTTTACTTGTACTCGTTGCCTTCGTCCAGTGGAAGAATGAAATATATATTAATCGAAAAACAGGACGAAATAAATTATATTGAGTAGTCCTATGTTGTTTTTATTTGTCCTTGATATGTATATACAGCTAAGGCCATATGGTGAGCGTGCATTATTGCATGGAATAATTATTTTAGTTGGTGACGTGAGCTCAAACAATGGTTTTAATCATATATGTTTTTTTTACAGTATAATACATATATATATATAGTTCGTTCATGTCAGAGAACATTACTTATGTAGCCTACATATAGATGTTGTAACAGGATAAATTAGAGGTTACATAATGTAGGTCTTGCCATTACGTCAAATTTGTGATTACTATACAGTACATACAGTACTGTGGAGTGCACTAATGAAAGAAGTACGATCCCGTAGAGTGTTTTCACTATTAGTTGTGGATAGCAACAACAGATGGCGTTATTTTGTGGTGGCATCTGGCAACCTTTAGGAGCACGATTTTATTAGTACATTAGATAGCAGGTTTTCCATCTATAATATAATCTCTGGTTAAAAGTATGTTGAATTGGATTACATGTAGTTTATCAAATTGTAGTACTACAACCGTATTTTAGCTGGTAATTCTGCAAAATATCGATGTCTACAGCCCCAACTTCCTTATAGAACGAAACTCGCAAGTCGGCAATTCCTAAAGGGTTCGAAATCGTATTGGAGACACTGTTCAAGACGTATGTTACTACTTACCCCAAGTTTCTTGTGGTGATCCCTCCCTGCAGTGAGTCAGTGTTAGGTAGGTGGAGGATCAGACTACATTGGATTATTAATTTCGGGCAACATGGTGAGTACGACTGTGTTATTTACGAGATTTTAATTTTGTTACAAGAGTTTTAACTTTCTCTATTCCCATTACTCCTTATTCCCCAAAATGGAGAGCTGTCTTGAGCCAGTTTCAATAGTTAGTAGGGTTTAATACTTTCAGAAGAAATTTATCTACATACTGTTTTAAATATAATTCTTGGAATCTTTGTTTGTTCACTGAACATCTTGGGTTTTCGGAGATTTATGAGTGTTCACACTTTAATGTTCTTTAATTCATTTACTATGATTATCCACACCAATTGGTATTTACATTAAGAATTGTTCTTTAATTAATGGTTTGTCTGTCGACACCTGTGAGAACAGCCGCCTTAGCAGAGTTATGACTATGAATGAACTTGTCCATGGCGACAGTACCACTATTTTAGTGTACAGCTGAATGTAGTTTCAAGAAGTCTTTGTGATATCTTCGGAATTATTAACTATGGTAGGAAATTTGCCAAGCTTCAATTCTGGTGATCCCTTGGGTCAAAGTAGGATAACCTTTTAATAAACTATTTGACAACTTACTGATCTGGCGGATTCGCTGCTATTATAACTTATTTTTTAGGGCTACTATTGTGATTTTTCTGGAAGTTATCTTGGGCCATTTCAAATTTCCTTTTTGTTTTCAAACCCCCCCCTCCCCCCCCCCCCCTCACTTTTTTTGTTTGTTTTAACTTTTATCCTATCGGCCCCATTCAGCCTACTATTTTAAGACTTTTACCCCCATCCAGGTTTCTATATTTTCCTGGAGAGTGGTAACGAGCCAGCATATATGTATTTTGACTGAAAGCTAAATGTTTTGATAGAAAAATTTCTCCGGCGAAGCCGGATTTCTCCATACAATGCTGGCTCGCTTTCGCTCGCAAGGAAAGAATAAGACACTTGGATGGGGCTAAACTTCTTAAAACGGTTGGCTGAATGGGGCCGAATGGATAAGTCGGGGAAAGGGCGAAAGGGAGAGAAAGACAAAGATAATCTTAGACACTAGTGCGACGTTGTGAGAAACCATTTATTTGGGAAAATAGGCACCAATAGATTCGCCATATTTTTCTCCATATAGTCGGCATGGAGGATTTTAGTTATCAACAAATTGAAAATGCCCACTTCACAGATAAATATACCAAAAATCTAAGTCAAAGCTGGGGTGTGGGGGCGGCAGCCCCCACCTATAATACTAGAATAGGTTAGGTAAGATTGTTAGGTTAGGCTAATGTCCTTTCAAAGGGGTATAGGCTAGTACACTCTAGGATAGCCTATACCCGGTCAGAGAAGAAGAAGAAGAATCTTGCAGTAGTCTCTTTGAATGCTACCGACAAAAAAGACTGTGACCCCCTTAATGATGGCCCAAATAAAGTGTTAAAAAGAGTTCCCGTGAAGGGGCTAATGGATTTATATTTTCGTTGACAGGTTGTGTCCACAGTGGTGCATGTATTGTTGTGGGGGGCAGCCTTCACTCTGACTCTACTACACTCGGGTAAGTCTGGTTTGAGTTGCTAAAGTTCATACATAATTAGGCCAGAGCATATTTACCACCAACTTTTATAACTCCTACGACTATAGTCTGTTCATTCTAGGTTGGACATAAATCTTAACTTCTAAAGCCGGTATCACAAGAGCGTTTTTTCTCAACATTTATCATTAACACTGGTCTGGCAGCTTGTGAAGTCTAATTTACAATATTTCTGTTACCTAAATTCATCTACCATCAGTCTAGTTTCAGATACCAGTGCACAATAGTCTAGAAAGTTTGCCAGAATATTTTTGTTCATCGAATGTAGTCTATAAAAGCTCGTGTGATACCGGCTTAACTCTGGAAGGACTTAAGGTTTATATTAATTTTGATTGCTTCTTTAGATTGCTGCCCAGTAATTGGCAAGACTATTAAATTAAAATTTTAATTCGGTTAAATTTTTCGAAATGGTAATGCATTCCCAAACTTATCTTTTGCCAGCATAATCACTTTTTATGAATTAAAATGGAAAGTTTTGTATATTGGAACTAATTTTTATCTTCAGATTTATTAATTCGTAAAGTTTTTTAACTACTCCGATAATCCTAATGCTTGCTAACGCCAATCTCTGGTTTAAAGTTGAGGGTATATTAGTTATAAATTTATTTCAGGATAATATTCAAGGCATAGACTCTTCTACATAAGGACTGGCGTCGGCCATACTCGGGTCCCGGAACTTGGGTCCATTGTCAGGCCCACAAACTGAGGTCTTTTAGTTTTACTGGATATTGGACTTTGTGTTTTTACTCTACAACATTTTATTAACTAGAGCAACCAAGTAAGGGAAAATAAAACATTTGTTTTTGGTTGAGTGACTCCTAAGTCTCTTTCGTGATTGAACAAAATAGGAAAATATAGTTATAATGAGAGTTTATAAGAACATGTATTATACAAGCAAAGCATCATACCATGACTTACATTAATTAAATATTAGAAGAAATTTAAGTAAAACCTTTGCAAAATATTACTTTACACATAATTTTACATATATCAAAAGTCCCAGAACACAATTAACTTAAACATTAGAAAGTTTCTCTTGTCGCCTTAAGCAGCCTAGTGTACACTCCCGATCGCTTGTATTAAAGACAAAGGCCTTAAACACATTACACAATGTCTGGCATGCTCCTGAATGGCTAGCTAAAGGAGCATCTACATAAGACTAGCATTGTTTCAAGTAATTGCGACAACACTTTCGAGTCTTGAAGAGACATTTGAAGGGTGATACCACTATGTACAAAGAAGACAGTAGCCAGTGTAGGCATACTCAGCCCACCTCGATTGAGCGCAGTCAAAAACTCTGATGACAAGCATTCCCAGAATCTACTTCCTGTTTATGTTTATGAGCTAAAAATCCCCCAATGTAGACAATTATATGTATCCTCTGAATCTAGAAGTAGTAGAGTGTCTTGTAATGTCAGCTCTTCCAAAAGTTGTAAATCACCATCATCTATTGCTGCTGTACAAAATTCACAGCTTACTTCTTTGGCTGTGTCAGGAACTATGTCACGTTTCAACAGCTGATGCAACTGCTGTACTTTGGATGCTGCTTGAACATCCCCAATGTCAATGTAAAAATGTCCTCTTACGTTGTCTTGCTTGACCAAAAAACTTTTCTAGGGGATCTTGTGAAAAAACAGCAGGTAGGATGTAAGCAAAATCATGAGTTTCAAAAAGATATTGTGCTGCTTCTATGTTATACCTTGTGATGACGAAGGCATCTGCTGTTGACTGTTAGTTTCTTCTCTCTGCCATGCCCACCAGTCCACCGACAGCTGGATACAACTGTACACATTTCCTGCAGAGCTTTGAAGTTTGTACAGTTTAATGTCCAAGGTTCATGATATTGGTCTCTTAAATGAACTGCGCTGTACTTGCTTTTAACATTAATCATTTTAAACCAATTGGTTACCAGTGTTATGTATATCACTGTTCCATCCTGAAATTTTAGTTCCTTTAAAACTTTCAAATGCAGCAATCTTTTTCTCATTGAACACTTGGCAAACTAAGGGCACACTCTGACGTTGCAATGGTTTAGGAAATACTGATTAGCGTTTGAGTTTTGTCAGACGAAGTAGTGTCTTCTGATCTTCATTGTAAAGAGCTTTAACATCACTCCAACACTCCAAATATTCTGTATCGTCTTTGCTAAAATGTAATTCTTGACATTTCTCTGATCTAGTTTCTCATATTCTTGAGGATGTGAACATAATCATAGACAAGGAAAACATATATGCCATCTGGTGCTAGTGTTACTTTTCCAGGACCCCCCAAGCTTTCTGTAAACAGCTTGATTCAGTGGACAGTTGTCACAGACGAACGATACTGGATGGCCACCACTAGCTTTAACATATACAGCCTCGAGTAATATTTCCTTCAGTTGAATAGCATTCCGTTTTGATACAGGATTAATTCGTATGATGTACCGTGGTCCTCCATAGTGACAAACTACTTCAATAGCAAGAGCAGATGTTGCTAGATTTTCTGGTCAGTTTGTTGCATAGCCTACTATATGCTCTCTTGTAAATCTAAGGGCCTGCTTAAGCTTTACTTCATCAAACAAAATGTTAACTAACTGCTGTTGTGGCTTCAACTGATCAAAAAGGATTGGGAGACACTTGTCCGCATAAGTGCGAGATAACTATTGGCGAATCTGTTTCTCACAAGGAAGACTAATTGCTTTGGAGTTTCTAAGCATTCTATATGCTGCGAGTGATATACAAAACAGTTCTGCTGCAAGAATTAACATGCTTTGTATATCGGCGATTTTTAGGAGGAATAAGGAGTTGTAACTGTGCTTAAATGAACTGAAAACCTTCAATTTCATGAAATTCTGTGATGGAGTCAAGTTCTGAAATTATTCTTAAGCGGTCAGTATTAGTCGCTTCATGAGTGTTCATAATTTTCACTATTTCTTCAATTTGAGACTACTTACTTACCAAGCTATTTTTTGAAGATTCAGTTTACTTTTTGGTATCTCCAAGCCACTTTTCTCTGCTACTACCAGCTGCAGAAAACCAAAAGGAGACTGTACCTCTTTAAAATTAAGAAACTTATCAACTGCTCTACCATTACCATCTCTCGTAAACATTGTCCGTTCTCTACCATTTTGCATTATATAAATCTCAGGGAAGTGTTTTCCAATCTCCTGCAAATTTGTCATAACTATGCATTTTGTCTTGTTAATTTTCAAATTCAGTTTGTTTTTTAAGTCCTGCTTCACTTGTCACTGTTTTAGTTAACCTAGGAGCTGACTTAAGTTGTTTGAGGCAAGACTTGGGTACACCTTTAAAAACTGTAGGAGGCCCAGCTGGTCTTTTTCCTCCCCGAACTGTGACCCAATCGCAGTCGAAGTGTGATGCACAAATCCATAGTTTCGACCTGTCTCTCAAACTTTCTGGGCTATTTGGCATAGCACTAATCCATGCATGTCTTTAGTGTTCTTCATTCGGGAAACACACCATAGGACTGTATGGCTCTCCTGTAGTTTCCACGACAATTGAATGCAGCACATCTTTTCGGCATTGTTCCTGTAAAGCAAACCAACCAGAATAGTTTTAAAATGGTTATCAGTACATATCAAAGCAACCCGTTGACATCAGCTCAATTCAAATATTTATCGGCTAAATAAGTTGATCTTTTTGTGACTGGTAAGTATTTATAAGAAAATTACTTACAATAAGCTGAGAGATAACGAACAGAACAAAAATGTGTTGCCTCTAACGTGTCTCGTGGGTGACTGGCGTCTGGCATCGTCCTGGGCAGTTCGTTTTCTGGCGAGACATTGTCTCCAATATGGCGGGGATATGGACGATTGCGTGTGAAATTGCATGCATTTATATGTAAAGTTGTGTTTGTGTACACATTTTTGTGTTTAAGAAGTCGGAGAGACCACTGCTTTCATGATACTGCTTTTAAGCAATGGACCCAAGTTTCAAACTTCGAGAGTGCTCGTTTCCAGTCCTTATGTAAAGGGGTCTATGATTCAAGGACACTAGTGCGACGTTATGAGAAAAAATTTATTAGGGAAAATAGGCTCTAATAGATTCGCCATATTTTTCTCTAGTCCGCATGGAGGATTTTTGTTATCAACAAATTGAAAAATACCCACTTCACAGACAAATACACCAAAAATATAAGTCAAAGCGGGGGTGTGGGTGCGGCAGCCCCCACCTATAATACTAGGTTAGGTAAGGTTGTTAGGTTAGGCTAACGTCCTTTCAAAGGGGCATAGGCTAGTAAACATTAGGATACCCGGTCAGAGGTAAGAAGAAGAAGAAGAAGAAGAAGAGTCTTGCAGTAGTCTCCTTGAATGCTACCTATTTCAGTTAATTTTAAAGTTTTGGTTGCTATTTCTGAAATATAATTTTAAATCTAGAAACTGGACTATGGAAAAGGTTTCTGTTGTGTTTTTATGTAATGATAAATCCTGATAAATATTTTTAATTACTTCTCTAACAATCCGGTAGCGCTGAATGATCTCGACAGGTCCCAGTGCTTTGCCTTTGTGCCTAAATCTTGTAAATTCAATTCAAACTATCTATACCCATTAGGAAAATGGGTTATACTGATTATTTGGACAGACAGTTAGCCCATCTATCTTTTTAGGCCTAATCAGTCTGGTAGAGCATTTACATCATTGCTAAATATGTCTTTAAGAACTGAAATGTTTGTAAGGGAGAAAAAAAGGGAGTAAGGTATGTCCCATAAGTGTTTTTTGCACTGATGCCCTGGGGTGTGGGGGCGGCAGCCCCTATGGAATAAGTTGATACCGGGCGTACTTAGGGTTTACACTTAAGTTTATGTCAAACTGTGGGGGCGGCAGCCCTCGCCCATAATACTAGGATATATTAGGTAAGGTTGTGTAGTTAGGCTATTGTCGTTTCAAAGGGTTAAGCTATAGCACATAATACTAGGATAGGTTAGGTAAGGTTGTTCGGTTAGGCTAATGTCTTTTTTTACGCATTCCCTGAATTTCATAACCCTCTCCACTAGTAGGGGGCGTGTTTTTAGATTGTTGTATAATGAGTAAATACTAATTTCCGCTCCTCTTCAGTATAAAACTACACTATCTGAAGACAAAAATAAAATAAAAAGCTATAAAACTTACCGAAATCTCTGTCGGTCCAAAAAGTCAGGTTTACCGGAAAATGTCTCTAAAAAGAGTCTTGCCCACATCGAAAATAGGCTGAACCTGACTACAATGCATTTGCAAATTTATGTTTTGCGGGTTAATGTAATTTAAATTTAATGTAATTTAATTTGTATTGTACTAGATTAATATTACCAACCTTAAAATTACTAGTAGTTAGGAATCGGAAGTGCGAGTTGTGCGGAATATCAGCTTGTAATTTCCTAGAGTTCGGTCCTTAGTCACCTTACTGATCTGTGCCCCATTCAATTTATTTTACTTTCACTTCAGCATTAGGCTATTCAGTGTGTAGTTGGGTTTGAGTAAATTATTAGATTGACTTCCAGTATTCGCTAAATGGATATATAATCGTAGTTATGTACTTAACTTCCAACTGTGTTGATGGTGTAATTAGTGTTTAACCCCTTCTGTACCGCAACGTCTTTAAATTTATTCTGGCTACTATTAGACTACCTTATTCAGTTGAAAACAAGACTCCACCCCCAACAATCAACAGGCTTTGAACTATATCGCTTAACATTGTCTACTACCACAGATTGTTCTTAAACTGGAAGTCTTTATGTACCTAGAATATAAATACAAAGACGTCGCTGGTACAATAGGGGTTGAGGTCTGTATGTGGTAGCCCAGGTTCGAATCTCTGTAGAATCACATGCTTTCATAGTTATTGGGAAGTGTTTTGGAGTTAACCCTTTGACATAGGACTCTATTGTAAGCCTATTGGGGAAACTTTAAAGCCTTTGCTTCCATCAGGGGTATTTAGGAACCTTTAGTTTAGTTACTTCAACCTCTGCAGTTGTCTTTGAGTTAGCTGTGGGCAGAAAACTGATTTTAGAGGTAATTATAAGAGTGAGAGAACTCTATATCTTATTGCATATGTGGAAACCTCTGAGTCAAAAGAACTTTAATGGGTTAATAAATTAGTGTCAAACTGTCTAGTGTCGTGTGGGTACCCCCGTTCCCGAGACTGTTGTTATGGTTCGGACACAGTGGCTGACGGTACCACAGCTTTGGTACTACCGGAATGCTGCACGGCTCTGGTCTGTACAGACGGTACCATCTCCGAACACCATGTGGGCGAACCGGGAGCTAGGAATTGTAAGTATAAGTTGCTTTACAGTGTTTGTTTTCTAAAGTTAAAGTTTAATCTAACTTACAGTAGATATAATTGCTATATATATGTTTTTTTCCTGATGCTATTCCTTCATTATTTCTTAAAGCCATCGCCGGATTTTAATCTCTCTGAAACTAAAGTGTAATGCATCTGAATTATTGGTTAATATGAAAGATTAACTACAATGTAGGTAACAAATTTATAAAAGTTTGGGGTTCCTATCATATACTTCATTGCTATATAATTTTGTTATCCTCTGAGTCATCATTCACCTAACCTAAAAACCTAACTTAACTAAACTTGAATGTATTTGGGGGCTATTAGGTTAGTTTTTTGGTTAGGTTAATGACTAAAAACAAATCTAAAAAAGAAAAACAATTAAACGACAAAACCAAATTCCCGAGGATAAAAATTATATAGCCATGAAGCCTATGATAGGAACACCAAATTAGTATTAGAAATGTATGACTTATATTGTCGTTAATCCTACATAATTATCAAATTGGTAAACCTTCACTTTTGACAGACTAAAACTGCCGAGGATCTGAGGTACAGGCGAGAATTGTTAGGCAAAAACACTGAAGGGGGAAAGTATACAGACTGGGTTAACTAATTTTCAATATTTTTTATAAACCTGAGGATGAAAGGGAATGGGAAAATGTATAGAATAGACTACAAAAATACAAATACAAATACAAAATTAAATAAAGATTTCTGTAAAAAAAATACAAAGATTATAGAAATATACTGTATATAATAGAATAAAGATTGCTAGTTTATGATTTAGGATATTAGTTTAGAGACTCTCATTATGTCCTTGAGGTTGTGAGTTTGACGGAACCCTGTACCCTGACGGAACCTACCTACCAGGCCACTGTGTTCAGCTACAGTGTGTTAGGGGCTACTGGTCCTACATCAAGGTGGAAGAGTGCTGTGAGTATAGAAATTTTGATTTCCATAGTTTGTTTGAATACCTCTGGACAGGTTCTTATTAAACTAAGGACAAAGTTGCTGCTTGACCCATTCTGGAAGGGGCCAGTCACCTGACTGGCAGGTTTTTCCGGCTATTATGTGGCCTGTGAGCCAGGCCAGCTCTTGCGGGCAGGAGTCAACCGGAGCCGACTGGTCCCGTGGAGACAGATGGGTAAGAGACTCACTTGCAGTGTCTAACCTGGCAAACTTCTCAATTTAGAGATTTGTGCCCTTAGTTTGAAAGATAACTAGAAGTTTTATTTTTTTTTTTAAAGTGTCTTTTGAATGCTCTATTATAGTCGGTTTGCTACTTGCATGTCCTATAGGTAATGACGTTGTTGTGAGAAGTGTATTGTTTGTTGGTAGTTTCTTACTAATGTGTCTAAAGAAAGTTTAGCTTGGTTGCCGAATCGGCAACCTTGGGGAAATTAGGTAATTTGCATAAATCCAAAATGGCAGATTCAGACTGCGGCAGATTACAACTTTTTAGCCAATTAACTTACAATCATATGTGGTGAGAGTTTTCCATACATTTCTGACCTGAGGAATCGATATCTAGTCAGTTTTGTAATTTGGAATCCAATTAAAGAGTTAATTTTTGTTTTTATTTCCCCCCCCCCCCATCAAATGATTATGCAGAACTTAAATATATGAACTAAAAATAGATAATTAGCATGCTTAGTCATGTTTGACCACACCATTACTGGAACTCTAATCACTCTTTCTCCTAAGTTGTAGTTACTTAGCACTTTAAGCAGTTGCAACTTATGCTTATTTCTCATCATGGCATCTCTACTAGGAAGTAGTGTGTTGATAGTGAGGTTTTAGTTGGAGCCGAGGCAAGCAAGTCTCATACGCTTATGGTCTTTTGCAGAAACACTGTATTTGTCAAAGGCTAAGATCTTAAACCTGGTCTTGATGGACTTAACTATGACTGATGCATTGCCTTTTGATGGCCAAGCAATGTGGTAAACAATCTGGCTAATGTCGACTATGGTGACTTCTGGTAGCATTGGTTGTGTTCTCTACAGTTTCCAAGCCAGCGGTGCTTTTCTACTTTTTCTCAGGCAACCATACTCCTCAGTAAGTGAGGGCAGTATGGGACACTACTCTTACTGGAAAATGGGTGCTAGTTTCATATGCTGCTGTTGTAAGACGGTCAACAACTTTTAAGATAATTTCTAGGTCGAAGATCATGTCTTCATCTTTCACCACTTTCCTCCGGGCTCGGCATCCTAAGGACATTATTGAGATCCGGGGGATCTGGCCGAAAAAGTCTTAATAGGCTAGCCCTACCTTTGTTATTTCAACTGCTAGAGAATTCACACTCCTCTCAAAACAGTGTTTCGTATCTGTAGACTGGCGTTACCTAGAGCTCTAGGTCAACTGGTTCAGTTGTGATGACAATTTCCGTGGAGCGCCTTTTGCCGCAATTTTAGCAATATATCTCCATAATGACTACTAATCTTTTTCTCCAAAACAATAAACTACAAAAGTCTGAGTTCTTGATTTCGAAGGTGCGCGTCGCTCAGACAAGCTTTGTTTACATACGGTTCGACGCATGGCTCTCAAACAAAGTTTTATAGGCTTTCAAGCTTACGGATTTTAAAATGACACCTGGTCTCCTGTCCATCTGCCGCGGGGTCATTTTAAAATGACAACCGGGGAGGTGTTAAGACAGTCTCCAACATTTAACTACCAAACTCTATGGTTATTGGATATAGGCACTTCTTATAATGTGCACAACCCATGATTATATAGAACTTATTTTAGAGATTTATTTGGTGTACAAAAGGATGCCTGATGAAAGCATCCTATAGTCTGTTGGTTGCTTACACCTATTTAAACTCTAAAACTCTGGCTCTTTCTGAATTGTTGGTCGCGTCCATTCTGCGTATGAAGTTCTTGCTGTTGGTTTTGGAGAAATCTAATGGAGCTTCATTAATGTCCTTTAAGTCTATATATGTTGCCTAAATTTTATTTTTCACGCAATCCTGATTCCCCTCAACCTTCCGTAACTCTAAGGACTAAAAACTGCTGACTTTTGTACCATTTGGAAAGATTGTAAATAGGGGTGAACAATTTTAGCAAGTTTAGTGCAGCTTTAACCATAAATGTTTTGTCCAAATAAGATTAGTATTTAACTATTCAGAAGTTTGATATGTTTAACAATCTCTAGGTACAGCAACGATACCAGTGCCAGATGGGTCCGTATGTCTGTTGCCAGCGTCTCCAGGACAGTGTCACGAGTCACTCCCCCGCTACTTCTACTTCTCCGCCACCGGACAGTGTCACTTCTTCCACTACACTGGCTGTGGGGGCAACGGCAACAACTTCCTGTCCATGCAAGAGTGCCAAGCAACCTGTGAAGGAACGCCCAGTAAGTAGAGTTGACTTTGTGAATAGTTATATTTTGGCCGATGAAACTTTTTTTTTTTTGCTTTCGCTATTTCTCCATTTCTTTCTCTCGCCATCTCTATCGCTATTTTTTTTTTGTGAAGTATAAAGCGGTCTTGGGTAATTCAATTAGCCTTAAACTGAAAGATAGGATTTTAATAATCTTGAAATCCTTGACAGAACTGGAAAAGACACTGCAGATGGTAAACTTATTTTGAGGTAATTTGAGGAAAGATTAAACGCGCAGCTCTCTTTTTTTTTTTTTTTTTTTTTTTTTTTTTTTTTTTTTTTTTTTTTTTTTTTTTTTTTCTTTTTTTTTGGCTTTTATCCATACGGCCCACTATTAAGACTTTTACCCCCATCCAGGTGTCCATATTATCCTGGCGAGCGGTAGAGAGCCGGCATATGTTTTGTTTTTACCGCAATTTAAATTTTTATATTTTTCGATACAAAAATGTGTCTGGCGACACCGGATTTCTCCATACAATGCGGTCTCGCTATCGCTCGCCAGGAAGAAATTTACACATGGATGGGTATAAATCTTAAAACTGACTGAATGGGGCCGAATGGATAAAAGTCAGAAAAAGGATCGAGAGAAAGATTAAAAGAAAAGCCGGTGACTCCTATTAACAGTTAGGAAACTCTCAAATGTGAATTAAAGTAGAATGGTAAAATAAGGGAGACTGAGTATGTTGCGGAAGCTGGAAGAGTGAAACTAATAAATTCATAAGTTAGACAAGCTTGACTGTATGCAGAAGGAAGCATATTAACCCTTTCACGTTTTTATGACTGAGGTTGCCAGATTAGCAATAATAGTTCTCTCGCACTTAAATTACTTCTCCAAAATTAGTTTTCTGCCCACAGCGAACTCAAAGACTACTGCAGAGGTTGAAGTAACTAAACTAATGGTTTCTAAATACCCCTGATGATAACAAAGGCTTTAAAATATCCCCAATAGGCACAAAATTGCGTCTTATATCGAAGTGTTAATCAGAAAGTAACTAGATATTTTACTCTAACTATATTTCTGTTCTATTTATTCTTCACCTATTATTACACACCCCGATACCCTCAAACTTAACCCTCCAATTAGTCTTCTATGCCAAAGTCTCAAATTCCTCCAATCTATTATCAGTCCGTTTCTATCTTTACTCTAGCAATCGGTCAGTCACATGGTTGAAACCAAGCGCATAACATTTACTGAATTTCCTATTTCTCAACTTCCTCTATCCAAAACTCTACTCTTACTTTTCTATAGCCATCTGATCTGACAAGTTTCCCTAAAATTTTCTGGAAAGTGTTTTAGAAGGCCTGAGCGATAACTACTGCAATTGTAGATGGCTGGCCATTGATTGAGGCTTCAACATTAATCTACATATCTGACTGTAAACTGCTGATAATGGATGGATACTACCAAACCATTGAGGGACAAAATGTCTAGAGTTTCCTTTAATATTTTGTGAATTTACCAGCTTAATTTCCACATCTAAGAATAACTATAAAATTAAGAACAATCGAAATAAAGGTACATAATGGAATTCTTGCAAACAAACTCGAATATTGGGTAAAATGGAAATCTCTTGGATGATAAATTTGTGATTTTTGTTGTTTGTAATTGGGCAGACTCTCTGTAGGCTTACTTTTTAGCGTGTTTAAAACTTTATCACAACACTCAAAGGTAGTGATGCAAGAGTTGAGATAAACCTTGAATAATTGCCAACTTGCAGTTTTCTTGCAAACTGCAATATCAATGAAATGATTAACAATATGTTCAGGAGCAATTTATAGGGAGGCCTTCCTAAGGATTAAGTGCCCCATTAATTACTGCTTCCATTAGTCTATACATTAGGCTACCATAGCGCAGTTCGAATATATGTACATGCTCGGATTAAAATGGAAGATTCAAAACTGCATAACAAATCGTAGGCTTGTCCATATTTCTTTAACTGTCTAGGAATTTCGATGAGCGTATCCTGAGTTTGAGTCCTCAGAGTGCCACCTGTATGTTTATTTAATTAATTGAGTTTAGATTTGAAGTTGGTTGGTGTAAAAAACAAAGTATTTTGTGGATGGTCTACACCAGACTTGTGACTTCACAAGAGTATCTTCATCCTGAACTGGATGGAAGACTTGCACTCCTATGAAGTCCCAGGTCCGGTGTAGAAGATTCACACAATTTTTTTACCATTGTTCATAATTATTTCTGTGCCATTGCATTTTGAAAGATCATGATATGCAGGTTGCCAATTATTATTAAATATTTATTTCAACCCATGCACCACTACCTTTTAAATATATAGAATTCCTTTTAGACAAAGTTTGGCATGGAGAGGCTGAGATTAACTATTTTCAGGTACTGCAATGACTACCTATCCCACCCCCGGGCCCACCTATCCCACCACCCGGCCCACCTATCCCACCACCCGGCCCACCTATCCCACCACCTATCCCACCACCCGGCCCACCTATCCCACCACCCGGCCCACCTATCCCACCACCCGGCCCACCTATCCCACCACCCGGCCCACCTATCCCACCACCCGGCCCACCACCCGGCCCACCTATCCCACCACCAGACCCACCTATCCCACCACCCGGCCCACCTATCCCACCACCCGGCCCACCTATCCCACCACCCGGCCCACCTATCCCACCACCCGGCCCACCTATCCCACCACCGGGCCCACCTATCCCACCACCACCCGGCCCACCTATCCCACCACCCGGCCCACCTATCCCACCACCCGGCCCACCTATCCCACCACCACCTAGCCCAGACCGGACCACCCCCACCACCTATACTCTTCGCTACGCCTTCAACATGGACACTGCTACCTGTACAGCCTTTGTTTATGGTGGTTGTGAAGGCAATGACAACAACTTCGATGATTTACATCAGTGTTTAGATACTTGTCATACAGGTAGGCTACACTGCAGAGTTTCCTTATGTATTTAGCCTACTATGGATGTATAGTTTAGACATGGACAAATTTTAAGACAGCGTGCTCCACACGAAGCACAGTTTCGGTCTCGTCCTAATGGTGGCGCTCCAGGCAGCCCTGATGAGCGCTGCCTCACTTGTCAGGTTCTTTGATTTAAGATCAGACTAAAAAGTCCGATCCCAAGTCTTTCTTGGTCCGCCTCTTGATGCATGTCTCCAGGGGCGAGCATAGTTTAACAAAATTATAACTTAGTTCTATAAAAAGGTGAAGTTAGGTTATGCTTGTCTACATTTTTCAGATTGTCTATGCCTGCTATATTAACCCTTTCACCCATTTATGACTCTGAGGTTGCCAGATTAGCAATAAGAAATGGTTATCTCACTCTTATAATTAACTCTTAAAATTATTTTTTTGCCCACGGCTATCTCAAAGACAACTGCAGAGGTTGAAGTAACTAAACTAAAAGTTTCTAAATATCCCTGATGGTAACAAATGCTTTAAAGTATCCCCAATAGGCTCACAATTGCGGCATATGTCTGAGAGGGTTAAGTTAGTGTGTGGAGACTGCCAATCAACCAATGCATTCCTGCTCGGGTATGTAACTTTGACTGTTTCGGTCGTGATCAACCACCGTAACCATAGCAAAATAAGAGTCTCATAACTGCCATAATATCTAACTTTAGTACTAAGATTCCTTTTGTCACTATTAACCCGTCCAGCCCCGGCTAGTTTTGTAATGTTTGTTCACCAGAACCCGGCCGGTTTTCAAAAAATTGTTTTATTCCAGAAACTATAGCGAATGGGTTAGGAATGAAGGAAAAACTACGAAAAACTGCTCTAAAAGCTTCAAGAATGGTCCTACAGAGCTCCCGAAAACTTATTTTACAGGAGTAAAAAATTGAAGGCAATTACCCAAAAAAAAAATGTATTGCGCGCTCACGCGCACGCACGTGGACTTAGAGAGTTTTCAACCATCGGCAAGGTTGCATGGGATACGTACACAGTTCTCATACAAATCTGAGTCCTCTTGAGTGGCTACACCTGAGGTTACGGTCGGCTCAATTAGGGTGACGCGCCAGGCGCGTCTCTGGGGCTGTGCGTTACATACATCGCCGACGCGTTGGGCGCGTCGCTGGGGCTGTACGGGTTAACAAACTCTTTCATGCACAGGACGCGATTTGCATCCTTTTAGCGAAAATTAAAACCCTTTGTTACAATGGACTGCAGTAGTCTTTGAGTGAGCTGTAGGCAGAAAACAATTAGGAGATTGATCGAACTCTATTCATGAATGCTAAACGGCAACCCTAGAGTCTACAGGATCGAGGGTTAATGATATTGAATAAATTTTAAAGTTACTAGACTAATCTTAACATTTGTATTTTCACGAATTCTAATGACATTTACACCAACAGGGTCCAGCACTCTTCCTTCCAGCACCCCCTTCACCCTTCCCCCGTCCACCCTCCCCAAGCAGTGCCTCTACCCTCAGGACCCCGGGCCTTGCTATGCAGCAATAACTCGCTATTACTATGATTGGGTCTCTGGCGCCTGTAGGACCTTCATCTTTGGTGGCTGTCGAGGAAATTCTAATAACTTCCAAACTCTCCAAGAGTGTATGGCGGTTTGCAGAGTGTATTAGTGTGAGTATCGACAGGTGGGGTGATGAGTTTACTATATCCTATAGCTTTCATATACACTACATATAAGAGTAGTTTGCTCATTATCATACTAGAATTTGTCCAGCAAATAGTGTTGTGGTGACTTAAGGCCAAAACTGGGATGTTTCTAGTCACCTTGGCTGTTTAATAAGACTTACATGACCGGACTCCGGAGTGATGAAAAGTTAGGACAATGGAGCTAGGCTTGGAATAGAGGAAATGTTTTAACTATATATGCAGACTATGCAGTCATGATAGTTAATAGAATTGGGAGAAGTCTTGAAGTATATAGTATTTGTGAAGTGTTCTGTGAAAGTCTTGTAAAATGAAGGGAGATTGGAGAATTTAATTTTATCCTGAAAGGTGGAAAATTCTGTAAAGTGAAAAGTTCCTGAAGAACAATTTACCGTTCAAACACATTAGTATCCAAAAGTCTAAAACTTTATTTTTTCAGAATGGCAACTCTTATGAGGAGGCTAGATGGTATAGTAGTTTGGACTGGAAAACAAAAATGTGGGCATTGATTGTAGTGGATAAAGAGAAGCACTTCGAGGTGGTTCGATAATGTTTAGAGGATGGATGGAGACTGCTACATGGAAGTTAGGAGAGTGAAACTTCTGGTAGTGGAAGACTACTTGAGGTATGGGAGAACTTTTCAGGAAATATCTTTGCTAAAAACTTCTACATACTGTAGTGGAAGGAGTCTTGTGGTACGCGCAAAGGAATGGCATCTGAACAAAGTAGCCTAGAAAGGTTTGACATGGCCATCCTTTAAAGAGTTGCCCAGGGGAAGGAATCAAGGATGCAGATTATATAGATTCTTGTAAGTCCATAGTCTTTACTCCAGTGGGAATATAGTTCTTATAGTCTGATTTATTTAGGGATTAAAATATTCTGTAGGTCATTAGTAACTAATGCGAATTTCCTTTTAATTTCTAAATGTGTTCATAATTCTAGTTCTTCTGGCTGTACTTAAACTGATCTATGCTTCCCGGATATTATTTTCCCAGGCTGCCCACAACGGAACTAGCAATCCTCTGAGAGTTTGAATAGACTTTCAAGCAGACTTTGGCCGCTTGCAAATGGTGTATGCGCGTGCAAGGAAATTTATATAAATAATAAATATTTATTTAAAATTTAAACTTTTACTATAGGGCCTAAATATATGTATAATTACCTAAACTTTTACTTTTACTCTCCTTAACCTTATGAATCTATAAATTATATTGTGTGAGTGTTTTTGTTCATTGATTTGTTGTCTGTTGTCTGGCTGTTACAGGTTCCACTAGTAATTCTCCATTTGCATCTTTCACTGACTCTTCCCTCTTTTGTCCTCCTTTCCTTACTTTATTTACCTCTTTCCAGAACATCTTCTTTCGTTCTTCAAAATTCTCAGTCAACCTTTGACCCCACCTTTCGTTTGCATCTTTTTTATCTTCTCTAAATTTCCGTTTTGCCTCTCTCCTTGTACCTCTCCCATACCTCAACACTACCATCCTGTAAAACCCTCTCAAAACAGTCTCTTCTCCTCAACTGCCTTTCTCACCGTATCATTCCACCACTCGCTTCCCTTCCTGATACCTCTGCCTCCTACTTTCCTTTTGCCGCATACTACCTCTGCACTTGCTTTCACTCCTTCCTTAAACTGTTGCCATTCAACCTCTACTTCTCTCTCTTCCATCTCACTTCCATCTCTCACTTCCATCCACTTTTCATTTAATCTTTCCTTGTACTCCCTCTCTTTTGCACTCTTCTCTAACTCACTAACTTTTATTACCTCTCTTACTTCACGCTTGTCTCTTATTCTCCTGTAACTCTTAACTATTAGCTTTCCCTCCACCAGGTAATGATCTGACATACCCTCCGCCTCACCTCTCATCACATTAACATCCAGCAGTCTACACAATCTTTCCCTTGTCACCAGCACATAATCCATCAATGCCCTCTCTACAATCTCTCCCCTCACAAGTCTATGCCAGGTGTACTTGTGTATACGCCTTTTTTTGAAGAACTTATTACCTACACTCAATCTGCACTCTTCACATACATTTTTCAGTCTTTCTCCACTCTCGTTTACACCATCCACACCAACACTACCGATGACTCCCTCAACAGGCTCATTCCCTACCCTAGCATTTAGGTCCCCTAAAACTATAAAATTTTCATTTTCATCAAACCCTTGTAGACAATCTCTCAAATCCTCCCAGAAACCCTCTACCTCGTCTAACTATCTTTCACTTCCTGTTCCATACGCACTTACAAAAACCCACCTTTCACCCTTAAACCGCATTCTCACCCACATTAGCCTTGATGACACCTCTTTCCACTCTTTTATAAACTCAACTCTTCCTTCACAATAATAGCCACTCCTTCTTTCCCCCTGACTCCCTCGTCTACTCCAGACTTTCTACCTATCACGTTTCCAAAATCCACTTCTCCCTCTCCTTTCATCTTAGTTTCATTCAGTGCAAGCACATCATACTTCCTTCTTTCAAATAACCTTCCAATATCCTCTCGCTTCTCATTCGTACTACATCCACGCACATTCAAAGCTCCTATTCTTTGGGTCCGGGACCACGAACGCGTTCCCTCGCCCCTATCTCTGTCTCGTTTTTTTGGTAGATTTATTTAAGGGGAGAAGGATACCAGGCCCCCCGCCCCCAATCCCCTTTAGCCGACTTCTACGTCTCGCCGGAAAAAAGCGGTGGTGGAAATTTCTCACCCCTCCATCACAGAGGAGGCTACCTGCACCAGAAAGTGGCGGGCATTGGGGTCGCCGCATCCCTACGCCATTTGAAAAAATTAGAGATGCAGAAGGAGAAAAAGATAGAAGGGGCTATGGGAAGTAGAGGACACCAACCCTCACTCTGACAAAGGGTCAGCCCACCACTGTAAATTATTAGATGATTAGATTTAGCTTGGGACAGACTTATAGCAATTACGAGCCTACAGACTATCTCGTATACTTCTTTTAGCTACCATATACTCTGTCTGAGCTCCCTAAAATCGTATAAATGTTGCTGAAATAAAACTAAGTACGTTCTCGGTAGTGACAGGGTTAAGCAAGAGCGTATATTACGAAAACCGTATTGAGTATCTTTAGTATGTAGTTTTCCTCTAAGTGATTTACAAGTTTGTCTGAGTGTTTCTAGCATTTTACATACAACTGAGGTTAAGCTAATTGGACGATAGTTAATAGGTAAGGATTTGCTGCCTTTTTTTAATATCGGTGTTCCGTTGGGGAGGTTCCACTGATGAGGCATAGTCCCAGACTCTAAGTATTTATCGAAGAGCGATGTCAGTGGTTTGGAGAGCTCCTACTTAGCTTCCTCTAGAACTCTGGGTGAGATCGTATCAGGTCCAGGCGATTTATTTACCTTTAGTTTATCTAAGCATTTCAAAACTTCTCTCTATTTAACTCTGATACTGCTTAGAACGTCAGAATTTTCTATCTGAACCGGCGATGCTGTAGGGATATTACTAAGGTCTTCTGTTGTACAAACTTATGCACAGAAGGCGTTGAGAGCAGTACTCATTTGTGCTTCATCTTCAGTGTAATCTTCTTTCTCATCGAGTAACGGTCCAATCGTTGAAGTCCCTACTTTCTTCTTACTGATGTAACTATAAAATTATTTTGGGCTGGTATTACTTTGATTTGCAACATGTAATGCTAGCGTGATTTTACTTCATTTTATTAACTTTTTGGCTTTACGTCGTACATCTCTATATATATATATATATATATATATATATATATCACTATGTTCACGGTTGTCAGATTTGTTATTTATCATGAGCATTGTTTTTAGCAAGCAGGCAATCCGCAATGTCTTTATTCCACCACTTAGGCCTATTATTATGTACAGATTTTCATTTTTTTAATGGTATGCACTTATGTACTGCATTCGAATAAATGGAGTTGAAAAATTTCCATGATTGGTTTAGATAATCATTGTTAATCATACAATTCCAGTCGATTTCCTTGACTATTGCTCTAAGTTTACGGCAATTTGTTCTCTTGAAATTTGGGACCTTCTCTTTGCTGGCATTGAGTTCGTTCCTATTGCATTTTAAATGGAAAGTGATCGTACGGTGGTCACTATTACTGAATTCATCACCAACATTCAAATTTTCTATTAATTCTGTTGTTGCAAGGTCAAGAACGTTATTACCAGGGTCGGTGATCGAACAAATTGATCGAGCGAACTCTCTTGCAATTTCGCATACAAGTCCTGTCCGGAGTGTGAAGTAAGAGTATCGCCCCACTTGGTCACAGGTAAATTAATGTCGACAAAATTACGGTATCGTGTGAGTTGCATACATCTGCAATTTGTTCGTAAATTTCTCTGTCAGTTTGCACTGATATAATACCCTCTTTTAGGAAATAGGTTTGGGTAATAATTAATACAATTTTCCTTTCCTTTTTAAAGCTTTATATAGTAAGCAATGCTGCAAACCAAACTATGGTAACCATATTGATATTGATGCAAAGATGTCAAACATTTCATATATCCACATTCGATTTGCATTTCACCTCTTCATATGTTGTTGCATTATGAATATATCCATGTAATCAAGCTTCCTTGTATTGGTTCTATACTGCAAAGATGCATTATAGTACGATGAAATACATGATATGGGAAATTTGACACAAGAGAGAGAGAGTAAGAGTAAGAGAGAGAGCGAGAGAACTCAATATCTCGTCTCCCTTTCCAAACTTATCTCGGTTTTGTCTACAACTTTATGAATACATCCCTTCATCTTTCACCAACTTTTCTCAAAGGGTGGATTCATACGAGCATATATTTTGTCACATTATAATATTGTCATATTAATGTTGGCACTAGTAATGTGACATAAACACTAAGTATCTAGGGTAGGTTATATTAGGTGATTTAGTTCCTATGTTACATGATTCACAAGTTGCTAGTCTATAATCGCTAAGCAAAATGCTTTAGGAAGTAGTCATTTGACATACCATTTATTCATATTTCGCCTGGCTATCCTTCGTTCCCACACCCCTATAAGTGCATATGCTATATCTGGTGAAGATCCTTATGAATACTCAAGCCGCGGGACCGACATATGACGGGCGAGAGAACCATGGCCACCCCTGCGGGGCCCGACATATGTCGGAAGGGATGTTGAGCACATTATCGGCTCAGAGAGAGTCCACGCGTGGGAGGACGATAGGCGGGCTCTGACCGCTCGGCACGGACCCAGTGCCGCGACTGAGCACCCCACCACAACATTCCACATCCACGGCCTCGCGAGACCAGGAAAAACTCCCGAAATTACCGTATTTTAGGGTTTTTCCCCCTTGTGTTGCGCGATCGCTACAGGATAACCCGTGGTCGTACAATGATGATTCAGGTGTCACTGGAAAGCTCTATTATCACCCTTTCACGGATGCATAATTGTATTACGCTCTGGCTCTTGTTTATGCATGAAAAAGAGCATGGAAAGCTCGTTTAGGGTAAATATGCCCGCCTGCCAGGTAGTAGAAGATACAAACATCCCCTTTGGAACGGGTTAATTTTGTAATAATAATTTAATAAAAGGCGGGGTAGTAAAGAGGCATACCTGATTGACGTTGGGTGAATTGTGTAATGGAATTCACAATGTATGTTTGTCTGACTGTATGTGTGTGTGTGAGGGAAATAATGTGCGGATGGGTGAGAGAGAGCATAAGAAAGGGAGAGAGAGAGAAAACGCAATTAAATGAGAAAAATCTATTGCCTTAAATGCACAACTGACTGCATTTGTAAATTAAAAGCCTTTTAGTTTTCCTCTATTATATTACTAACAAGCGTCCCCTACTAACATCTAATCCTGCCACGGACATTTGTCCCAGGGCAGTCCTCCCTTTCCATTTTTCCCTTACCCACTCTAAACTACTGTTTGGACACTTGACCATCAGTGTTTTGGAGGGCAAGCAGCCTTGAGGGGTCGCTGGACCATTTGTTGCTTGATTTCCTTTGTAAGTTGATAATGAGCAGATAAATATTAAGATGCATGAATAAGGTTATTTGAGAGGATATTATATAAAACAGGAAAATAAGTTTAGGAGATTTATTGAGAATGATGTTTTTGTTTTGTTTTTAAATACCAAATACAATTTCATAATTATATACAATAAGTAACAAGTAGTAGGCTAAAACGAGAAACCCCGCCTGTGAGTTGATGGAACACTAAACAAATATGATATATGAATGTTTATAGGACAAGATCCAGGTTTTAGTAGTGGTACTAATTTGACCCTATTTTGACAATTTGTACATAACTCAAAACAGTAATCAACCGATTTTCAATTCTCCCTACCAACAAATGCAAGAAGTGGCCGACAGAGGTGCTGAACGCAATGTTTACCGTGGTGCATCATGGGAAACTGTATACATCGCGGATCTCTGCATCCTCTCTCTTTCAACAATTCTGTATTATAAGTGGTCTGTCGAAATGTCTGTAGCTGACACATATTATAGCCTATGCATACTGTTGTTTATTATATTTTAAAGTCACCCATACCCATATATAATGTATATTTACAATACAAAGTCAGCAAACATTTTCGCACCTTTTTGTTATGATAATTAATCAGCTAATAAATATGTTTGCAGTCATTATCAGCTGCATATGGACATTCCAATGACTACTATATTTGATAAGGATTTAGTGTAGTCATATACTGTATAATAAAAGAAAGTATAATTACAAGAAATCATGATAAACTGTGCATGTTCTAGGTGTTAAGTATTGTTGATGTCGACAGTCGTTGCTCTGGCGCTAGTTCAGAAGCGTCCACCAGAGGTGTATTCTTGGTAACGAGAATTGTGAAGTATCAATCTAAAGCTCTCATAGTCCCCTATTGATTGGCAACATATTTGATTCAACAATTCTGGGATTGCTATTTTATTATTTGAACTAGACTCAAAATATATTAATTCATGTGAAATTTCTTTCTATAATTCATAAACTTCCAGAGATTAGGATATGAAGCATAAGTAAGAGAATGGGAGGAATAGCACCGGACTCCTTTCAATACTCTTATAATAGTGTTGTTCTATTTAATGGTATGCCACAGTGCCCTCTGTATACATTTGCTCAATCCCTATAGGTGTCTATAGTTCGCCTCTTCTATTAGTCTACCTTCACCTCTCAAAGCTTTCCTTCCCAGAGCAACAACGTCGGCTTAAAATTCACGAGATAATGAATCAGGATGGCGCAAAAGCTAATGCTAACGTATGTGGTACGTTAACTTAAAACCCTTAATATAAACTCGAAAAAATTTGGACGCTTTTAGAGAGAGAGAGAGCAAAAACAAACTTGATTTTGGGCTATACCCCCAAAATTCTTACCATTTCCAGTACACATTCAGTAACAGAAGTTTCGTACCCAAGCTCATACTGAAATGTATGTAACGAATGGTATTCGTACCAATGATAGAGTTTTTATTACATATGTGTTTTGCCCATGATATGTTTTTGCTTAGATTTGTTCACTTATAAAAATGTCCAATATAAAACATGTTGTTCATCAGGCATGTCACATGGTACTCAAACTAATGAAGGAGGTGTGGCAGAGTGGTCTTGCCACTGGACTGGTAATCCAATGGACCCGGGTTCGAATCCCAATATGTCAATGGGAAGATATTATTGGGATGGGATTTGTGCTGTACCTAGTTTCAGTGCATTACCACAGCACACCGAAATGCCACAACAAAATACTCTCATTGTTCCCTGATTAAATAGCACTGTATGCATATTCCCATATTCAAAATATGCTACAGGTAGGCAATGCCTAGTGAGTTAATTGCTCAATAGGTGGCGTTCTGAGAGTGAGGGTCCAAGTCTGGGGAGTGAGGCGCGGAGGCGGAACAGCTTCAGAGATGGGATTGTTTCGGGCCGGGGTGCTTTGCATGTCTCACTCCCTAGACTGGAACAAGACCTCATGAGCCTCACCGTGTTCAGCGGTTGAGTGTGCAGGCTTTCAGCCTATGCCCGAGAGGGAGTAGTTGGCATATACAAAAAATAAATAAAATAATAAGACTATGCCTAAAGAATAAACATAGTGTGTACACCAACATAATAATTTGTGTCATTCTTTTTACTCAACAATAACTTAACAATAACCTGATAATGCAGGTGAGAAGATGATTATGTAGATATATAATTCGCCGATCATTATTCCAAGTTTTGAACTATGTTAATGGATGGAAATGTACAAACAAATGTCATAAGCGCTGAGAGTGCACGCTACCCTCCAAATAAATATATGTTTACTTTACTAAGCATTAGTTAATAACACTTTACAACGGATGCAGCTGCTCTGTAATGTTAACTGTGATCATGTGATTGAATGATTCGTACAATATTTGTTGATGTTAAACAAAACATAATTCGTTATTATCATTAAGTAGAGTATCTTCTAAACCAATCATTGAACAATCACAAATATGTATGATACATAGCGGTAAACCTGACTTTTTGGACCAACAGCGATTTTTTTTTTTTTTTTTTTTTTTTTTTTTTCCTTTAGATATAGGCTAGGCCTAGTGTTGTTTTATACTGCAGAGGAGCTTAAATTAGTATTTATCCATTATTCAACAATCTAAAAACACGCCCCCCACTAGTGGGGAGGGCTATGAAGTTCAGGGAAAATGAAGAGTTAAAAGCGTAAAAAAGACATTAGCCTAACCTAACAACCTTACATAACCTATCCTAGTATTATGGGTGGGGGCTGCTGCCCCCACACCCCCGCTGGTTGGGTAACAGTGCAGAAAACACAGTATTATGGGACATCCGTTACTCCGGCAAGGCAACGAGTGGCAGTGAGAGGGCCGAGAGGTTCATAACAAAAGTCATCAATAACATGAGTGCGGCGGCGGACTTAAGTTTCAATAAGAAATCATCGTATTTATTACCCATTAATTTCCGGAAGTTTAAACCTATGCGAAAAAATCGTAAATCCTTACGTTACTTTGCCATTACCCATTAAGATTGCACTGCTAGCTGTGGTGCGTATTTTAGCGTTTTATTTTGTTTCTCCATTATAATACATTTCAGCTCTTAATGACATATATAGCAATGATGCATCTGCATAAAAAGGTCGATGGGCTAATTGTCGGTCCAAATCATCAGTATAACCTACATAACATTCAAATTATTCGTCACAGACATTCTGTCAAAAACAAGTACTCAACATCTGATAATCAATATCTAGAAGAGACAAATAAACATATTAACATATAGCCTACATCTTAGTATGTTATTACTATTTTCTAAAATAAAGTGAGGCATGAAGGAAAAAGAGCATATTCTTCTCAATATACATTATATTGGTTAGCCGTAATATGCCATAGTCTTATATATCTAACTGAAAACAAAAACCATAGAGTACAGATGACCTATAGTTGAAAGCGTGACGTCACAAATCTGAAAATAGCGATCCGCACGTTCGAGAGATTGCCGTACGGTCGTAAAGGACAAGGGAGGGTCCCCACAAAGACATTATATTGACTATCCTTGGTCCCCATTAATTCGTAATAATCCTTACCTTGTACTAATAACGCTATTAATAATTAATTGAACTTTATCCAGAGACTCTGCAGACATGACATAGTTAAATAGACATAAGTAGAGGCTACTGTAAAGGCCAGTCATCGTGAAATTGTCGTCATTATGAGGAAGTACACAAGCAAAACTCCTCCAACACCCGCCATCGTTGATGTGAGATTCGGGAGTTGCCAACGTCAATGGTGGGACAAAATATCCCTAGATGTCATAAGTATAACTGTCAAGTTTTAGTGCTACTTTACAAATTAACATCTACATAACATGTAACATAATAATATATATTCCAAATGAAATTTTAATGTTGTTGTGTTGCTTGAAGGTATACAGCTTGCATCATATATGAGTATGTTTTATAGTGTATATGTATACTTAATGTTTTCATCTTGCTTATATATATATAATTTATATTAAATAATTTACAAGTGTTTTTACCAACATTGAAAAACTCTTAAATACGTTCCCTCTTTAATATATTGCTCCCTCGTTTTGCGGATATTCCCTTAACTTTGGCAACACTGCAGCAAGCCAGCTGGCAGGAGCGCGCGGCATACAGACTATCTATAATAAGGACAAGCCACTTAGGTGCTTTGGTTGTTGTACCGTACAACAGTGCTGCCACCAAATCCCTAGGACGCGCGGCAAAATAACTGTGTGACGTCACACTTTTGCCTCTAGGTCATAATTATGTACTCTATGACAAAAACCGTGAGGTAATGTAAGTGCGGGTGTGGTGGCAACACTGCATCGCTCACACAGTCACACTTCCAAGTTGTGTTAGCTAGTGCCCGGTCGTGCAAGCGGTACCTTCGTTATTGTGGGTTTATGTTCGTGTTTCCTAGTGAATAAGGCGCTGGAAATGTTCGTGAGGAACTGCTGAAGACTGGGATAGAAGGTGAGGACATTGTGTAAGTGTTAGTTTATGGTTTGGTTCCTTTTAGTGTGTTTATCATCCATCCCGCCTCACCCTTCATCACTTCCCTCCCTCTCTCCATACCCCTCCCGATCGTTGTTTACCTCCCTCCCTACTCAACAACCCCCCCTCCCTTCTACAAGATTGTTTCTACCACTCCCTACCTCCCTCTTATATAGTTCTCACCTCCCACGATCGCTCTCCACTTCTCTCCTTCCTTTATTTCGTCCCACCTTCGTTCATTCCACCTTCCCTACCTCCATCTTTACATCCTGACGTCTCTTCCTTCTTCCCCATCTTCCAACCATAGAGTACAGAAGGATAGAGGAGAAAGAGGGTTATTTCGCGAACTAAGAGTGTCCGCATTATCGTGGGGCATACTATTATGAACAAAAGGCCACAGTGGATATTCCATATTAATTTTTTACGTTTACGTTGAGGGACCCGCAGAGGGCCGTTCTCGGGCGGTATGATATGCGGGGGTTGTGCTTTTTAGGACTAATGGTTGGGGACAGGATCAAGATTAGGGATGTAATGATTGGTGATCTTAGTTCTAATTGAATATTCCTTGATATCTGCGTCCGCATAATGAGGGGGCGTTAGATTAAAGGGTAATATCTTTAAGAGTGATTTCATGTTGGCAAAAACACTTGCAAATTATTAAAAATAAAATATATATATAAAAGCAAGAGGAACATATTAGGAATACATATACAATATAACAAATACTTATATATGATGTAAGCTGTATAACTCCAAGCAACACAACAAGAATTAAAATGTTATTTTGAATATATTTTATTAGTTACAGTACATGTTATAATTATACTGTAGATGTTAATTTATAAAGTTGCACTATAACGGGACATTTCACGAAATACGTTCTTAGGTTACACTTATGACATCTAGGGATATTTTTTCCCAGCATGTTTGATGTTGGCAACTCCCCACTCTCACAACAACAATGGTGGGGGTAGAAGAGACGTGACTGTGAATCTCTTCATAATGACGATAATTTCAAGATGATCTGGCCTTTACAGTTGCCTCTACTTATGTCTATTGAACTCTGTCATGTCTATAAAGTCTCTGGATAGCGTAGAATTGATTATTAATAGCGTTATTAGTAAAAGGTAGGGATTATTACAAATTAATGGGGTCTCTCCCATTTTCTTTTGCGATAGTGCTGCCATCTCTCGAACGCGCGGATCGCTATTTTCAGATTTGTGGCGTCTCTCTTTTAACTCCATCCTTCTGTACTCTATCCTTCTGTACTCTATGCTTCCAACCTTTTAATCAAAGTTTCGAAATACCTTGGCTATAATACAAAGCATTGCATGGTCTCGTTTGCGTTCGAAACCTATTCAAATGAATGCCAAACTATTTACACTTACTACTGTACAGTATGCAGACACAATCGAGACTTTGATTTTTAGAAATTATATCGAACATAATATAATTACTAATTAATGCTGTAATTATTTTTTTAATTTCGTAGGTTTGTTCTGCTTTCCGAGAGTTGACAATGGGACATATTTGTGTGCTAGAGCGTACACTCTATTAAGGAACTCTCATTTCCTTAACATTATTCCTCCATTACAAACCCCAATGCACTTGAATACAATTATGAAAGCATATGATCCTCCCGGGATTCGAACTCGGGACACCACAGCCAAAACATAAGCATATAAACCATTACACCACCGACACAGTTAAAGGCTAAGTACACGATCACGATTAATATTTATTTTCGAATTCTGGATATCAATCTAATCATGTACTGTACTTAGACCCAACTACATTAGAGACAGCCTAACACTGTAGAACATTACAGACAGCCTAACACTGTAGAACATTAGAGACAACCTAACACTGTAGAACATTAGAGACAGCCTAACACTGTAGAACATTAGAGACAGCCTAACACTGTAGAACATTAGAGACAGCCTAACACTGTAGAACATTAGAGACAGCCTAACACTGTAGAACATTAGAGACAGCCTAACACTGTAGAACATTAGAGACAGCCTAACACTGTAGAACATTAGAGACAGCCTAACACTGTAGAACATTAGAGACAGCCTAACACTGTAAAACATAATATTAGGGGCCAAGATCACTAGGACCGGCCTCGCTAGACATTACTTTCGTGACATAAGTCATGGCCCTTTCTGAATCCTCGAACTGCTTAAATGAATCAAGGATATACATATACTAGCTGAAGAACTAATGGAAGATACGATTCCGTTCAAGATAACTTCAAACATTTAAAGCCACGCCATATATCCCCGAGTGTACAGTTGAGGTCAGGAATGTCTGCACAAATTACTATGATTCATAATTTAGTGGTGGCCATGTTGTTGTTATCATTAGGAAGTGTTCAAGTACTTCTGACAACGCCTGTACACTCTAAGACCCTGGCCCAATATCAACCCTCGAACAACAACACCAACCTCAGAAATGCAAATTATTATATATAACTTGCAAAATCAACAAACAAAAACAGGAATGACACAAAAAAACTGATCAAAATCACTATGTGGAAATAACCATTTACCAAGATTAGATATAACATTAGGAAGATTCGATTCAGTTCGAGACAGCTTCGAAAAATTAAGACCACGATTTGCTTCCAAGAGCGTACATAGTATGTTATTGTTCTGGTACGTTTTGTGAATAGTTTTGCTTTCATGTGTAAAACGTAATAATGTGTTACCTGCATTACAAATATATTGTTGCAATTATATTAGGCTGACTACCTCTTTCGTTAAGGGACCCCACCTCGCTTTTGTATCTATTGTTCTCCCTCTCTCTTTGGTTTGTATCCATTCGGCCCCATTCAGCCCCATTCAGCCTAGTTTTAAGACGCTTATCCCCATCCAGGTGTCAATATATTCCTGGCGAGCGGTAGCGAGCCAGCATATATATATTTTGGTTTGACAGCAAGCTAAATGTGTAATTTTTTCGATAGAAAAATGTCTCCGGCGAAGCCGGATTTCTCCATAAAATGCTGGCTCGCTATCGCTCGCTAGGAAGAAATCGATACCTGGATGGGGATAAACGGCTTAAAACAGTTGGCTGAATGGGGCCGAATGGATACAAGCTAGGGAAAGAGAGAAAATGAGAGAAAGAGAAAGCAAACAAACGGTGACCCTCCCTTAAACTGACGGGGATGTAGCATAATGCACAAACCTAGAAGGAACTATCAGGATGGAAAACTATCCATCTCATTCCTACATAAATTATACTGTATTCTATAACGTCCCTTCCGAGCTCAGTTTATTTGTGTCTAATTAAGTGAATATATCTACATTCGATTAAACTAGATACCATTCGGTTAGCCCTGTTGGATAAGTTTGCTTGGTTACTTTGAGACTGCATAGTTTGTGAAATTACCATGAATTCCTCTGGATAGTTTGTTGCCAACAGTCCAATAGTTCCAGACCAACAACTCCACTTCCACCTGATCAACCAGGTGTGTTGTCTCTCAGGCTAGTACTATATTTTATACAACCCAGTTCTCACCATTCTGACAGTGCCATCAGTTCCATATAGAACAATACCATTAATAACATTTAAATAGATAAACATAGACTAAGTAAAGCCTGGATCGTGTTTTTATGGCTATATATTAATAAACCATTGCCATACAGGCACAAACACTATATTATTATACATAATTAATTATGCCACTGTTTTTAATAGTAATGTCCTACTTGAATCTGACCCAAACTGTACTTATAGAACTACAACGGCTCCTTTGATTCATATTCATCATACATTATATTATAATATATACCCGGTATAATATATATATATATATATATATATATATATATATATATATATATATATATATCGTCTGTCTTGATTGGTTATCTATAATCCAATTAATATGTTTGGTGGTATTACACATTGGCATAAATGTATCCACCCTGGTTAATAAGTAATTCACAATCGTTTACCACCACTCAAGCTTTAGTAGAGAGAGAGAGAGAGAGAGAGAGAGAGAGAGAGAGAGAGTGTGTGAAAGAGAGAGAAACCTGGGGATCAGTCTTGCAGCCATCGACTTTTTCAGTCAGGTAATTTCGGGATTGCTCCTACAAAGTGGATATGCGTGTTGTATAATGCGTTACATTGTATGCGTCTTTTATTACTGATTATATATAACAACTCCACTTGATCTGTTCTTAATAATATAATATCGTCAAATGTCAAAAATTTACCCCAACCAAGATTTTTTTTAGTGTGAAATCGTAACGTCACTGTACTGAAAGTGGTAAACATATAAATATGGGTGCACTGTCCTCTATCCTATATTATAGTGTTACGTATCTTGATCCTCAAGTGGTTAACTTGATGAATCTAGATAGCACAGAGATATATATTAAGGTATCAGTCAGCTGAAGGCAAAACAAAAGTAAAATCTAATAAAATTATTTCCTGTTGTTGCTTCCTTTCCTTTTGGATCTTAGGACTTGGCATCCTTTATTGACTGATACTCTTTAATTATGAAAAATACTGAAACTAATTAAAGTCATGTAGTATTTATAAAGAATTATTATTTAACCGAAGCTTAGTAGGCTATGGTTATGAACCGAATAAGTTATAGCTAAAGAAGGACTATTAATTTTATAAAAAGTCTTGAAAGATAAATATTAAAGTAAGAATATTTCTGTCTCTTACCCTTTTTGAAATGAATAGATAGTTTTCTTATATGTCCTTTTATTTATATTTAATGTAATTATTCTTGGTTCTTGTCTTACGTTAATAGTATTATATTATTATTATCATCAGGATTTATATCAAAGTCACATAAAAAGTTAGATATATATTTAATAATTAGTTAAATGTATTTCTTAACCACGTAACATTGAGGTTTGATTATGAGTAAATAAAGTTACAGGATCGCTTCATAGATTCGATTCAGGTCTCACTCAATATGAAAAGCAAAATATAATATTTTGAAGCAAAAGAATTTTCTTCAGCTTAGGAAATCACTAGAAGTAATATTAACACAGCCATGTTAGTCTAAGGCGATATTACTAATATGAGACAATAGCATCACCGTACTAAGCACCGTTAAGCAATGTAAGCTTAATTAAAAGAAAATGAAAGAACTCGTAAGTATTAATATAAAACAATAGTATTACTTTCATCATAACCCAATTACTTAAAGAGTTGCTTTAGTCCACAAGTTAGTCAACTAAAATAGTTAAGCACATAATAGTAGCGTTCACGTTAATTCGCAATCAAATAGTTAAACACATAATAGTAGCGTTCACGTTAATTCCCAATCACATATCTCACTAACCAACATAACGTAAGTGTTTACACCGAACACTCTTAACACACACATATATAATCTGACTGACCGTCACAAACCCATTATAATACTTCACCCCGTCTTCCTCCAGCTGCAAGTTCACCTTCCCCAACTCCAAATGAGACTGATTTGAATGCCCACAACTCGGGTCTTATATACCAAACAATGATGGTGTAGGAACGAATCAGGAGGCGGGGGGTGGTGCCTGCTCCAATCATAGCTCCTCGAGTCGCATAACAGGTGCCTGGTCCACTCACAGCTCCTGGCGTCGATCATACGTCATAGCATCGGTCATCGAGGTAGTTTGCAGGGTCCCCTATGACGCACGCAGGTGTGAAGGCTGGTTTGCAGGTATGCGGGCGAGCTGGTTTACCCACTCGCTCGTTCGCTCGCTAGTCTTCTTCACCGTTTGGGTAGTTTGGCTCCTTCAACTCTAATTCTAACTCTTAAATTAACATACAGGGCTCCGTATGTCAGACCTCCCCCCCTAGAAAAGAGTTTAAGGAGTATAGTACATAATATTAAACATAATACATAAATAGATTCACCACCAGATTGGGAACAGCAAGATTATAATGAGGATATAATAAGGATATCACCCAAAGTAGGCAACGCCTCCAGGTACCACATCAGAACATAGCCGGAACGTAGCTGGAGCGTTATTCGAACTGAAAGGCATCTCACAGCTGAAGGCTTAAAAGCGCACTACAAAAGCATGATATTTACCTCGCTACAAGGGAGAGCTAATTGCCAAAATCCTCTCATTAAATAAAACTTACTGCTGCATGAGGTCAACCTGGTAAATGCAATCTTTGATCCGTGGCAGTGGGTAGGTATCGTTCTTTGTGACAGCATTGACTTGCCTATAGACCCTACAAAACCTATGGCTCCCGTCTGGCTTTGGCACAAGTATGACCGGACTACTCCACTGGCTTAAGGCCCTTGTGATCAGCTGGTTTGAAAAAATTAAGTCAAGCTCGACCTGCAGTATACTCCTGCGTTGTGGCGAGACACGGTAGGGGGATAGTTTAATGGGAGTTGCATCCCCTACGTCGATGTCGTGCACGGCCAAAGAAGTGAGCCCTGGAGTATCACGGAACACACTGGGAGACTGAGATAAAACAGAGATTAGTTGGTTCGCTTGATCAGAGGGAAGGTGACATAGTTTAGATGGTAATTCCCTCAAAGCCACTGAATTATACTGAAAGTTGGATAGGCTACATGACAAGTCAAAGTCTGCATGGATACCTTCAGGCTCTGGAACAGTCTGTTGCGGGTCAGTAAGAGAACTGAAGACTTCGTCCGCACCAGGCTGTTCACAGGTCCTGACATTCACTGCCACAGTGTGAGAATCTGGAAGAGAGGAATCAGGGGACCTATGGTAGGGTTTCAACATATTTATATGGAATACTTGCGTGGGCTTTCTCCTGTCTGGGGTAGTTACTAGATAGTCGGTAATGCTCACCCTCCGAATGATCTTATATGGGCCCCTGAACTTGGCAGATAAAGGTTGGCCAAAAAGGGGGAGCAGGACCAAAACCTCATCACCGGGCTTAAACTCCCTCTCACAGGCTTTTCTGTCATACCATTTCTTCATGGAGCTTTTAGCCACTGTCAAGTTTTGAGCGGCAAACTCACATGAGGATCCCAGCCGGGTTTTGAAATCTGAAACATACTTGAGGAGGTTTTGGTTCCCCTCCTGGCCAACTAGGCTATCCTGCAATAGTTGCAAAGGACCTCTTACCTGGTGACCGAAAACTAGCTCATTAGGGGAAAAACCCAGGGATTCAGTTGGAACCTCACGAGTAGCAAATAAAAGAAAAGTTACCCCCTTATCCCACTTAACTCCGGTCTCTGTACAATACTTACGTAACATTCCCTTTAATGTCTGATGATATCGTTCGAGAACCCCTTGACTCTCTGGGTGGTAGGTGCTAGACTTAACATGCTCGATACCCAACTCCTTCAGGGACTGCTGGAAAATGTTAGAGGTAAAATTAGTTCCTTGATCACTTTGCACCTCATGGGGGAAACTCATTCTGGTGAAGAATTTGAGCAGTTCCTTGATGACAGTTGGAGCAGAGGTAGTCCTTAAGGGTATAGCCTCTGGGTAGGGAGTTGCCATGTCCATGATAGTTAATAAATAAATGTTACCTTGGGAAGTCTTAGGCAATGGGCCTACAATGTCCACTACCACCCGAGTAAAAGGATTCTCGAAAACGGGCAAGGGCACCAGAGGATGTACAGGCACCTTCTGATTGGGTTTTCCTGTCATCTGGCAAGTGTGACACACTCTACAACACTCCACTACATCTGCACGCATTCCTGGCCAGTAAAAGTGGGCTCTGATTCTGTCTAGAGTTTTTCTCACACCTAGGTGTCCTGCCAATGGTATACAATGTGCCATTTCCATGATATCTCTACGACAAGGTTTGGGGACTACTACTTGATGGATGTCCCAAGCCTCGTCATCGATTGGTCTGTGTGGCGGTCTCCATCTTCGCCACAATACTCCTCCTTTGAGGTAGAAACATTCACCACCCTCCTTCTCACATTCCTCTTCACTCACGGACCTGGCAGCTAACTCCTTGCATTCACTATCATCTCTCTGTAGCTCTACCAGGCCACTAGGACAATTTGGAAGAGTTTCATGGTCATCGTTAGGGTCAAGATGAGCCATAAAGGTGTCAGATAAATCCACCTCAGTCACATCATCAGGCACAGTTGGAGCGTCATTCACACTCTCATCATCCCTTTCATCAACTCTTACATTCGGTACATTTCTGTCGGAGGGAACTGCTACTCGAGACATTGAACGTGTGACAGCACACACAGGGAAAACAGTTGGCAACTCCTTGTCGAGCTCACCGGTTAGTGGCTCGTTAACAGGGGAAAGTGACAAAATGGGGTCTGGTCGGACCTTCTCACCTGCTACATCATTCCCCAAAAGGAGTGTTACCCCAGGCACAGGGATATCTTGGGACCTACACAAAGCTATGGTGGCCTCACCCTGTAGTAACTCGCATTCAATTTCGCCTTTTACCAAGTATGCATAAAACTGGCCTCCAGCACCTCTCATTACAACTGGTTCGCCAGGTGGGCACTCAGTGTAAGGAATCACCATGAGGGTGCTAGTAGAACCTGTGTCTCTCAGAATTTTTACCTCATGCATACAACCATTTAATCTCACGTTGCCAGATGAAATAAAGGGACGGTAACTGTCCTGCACTGATGGTGAAATTATTATTGGCTTAACCCTAGTGGGTTGCACCACACATGCTACTACACCCCTGTCTAGATGATTTACGTTAGCTGCTAGGTACTCCTTCTGTCGAGAGTCCTGCATTAAAGGAACTTTTGGTGCTAGGTACTCCTTCTGTCGGGAGTCCTGCATTACAGGCACATATGGAGTTTGAGATACGGCGGCAACTGTCTGCCCCGATCTCTCGGTTCTCTCCTTGGCCCAGCACTGATAATCTAGGTGGCCTCTCTTGCCACAAAAAGTACATACTTTAGGGGATACGGGAACGTTCCCTCTTTGAGCATTACTATTAGTTTGGGGCCCACCTCTGTTACCATTGCCCTGAGTCGCATTTTTAGTTGGGGGAACAATTCTATTTTGGCTAGCTGGGGAAGACGTTATAGGCTTGTGACTGGGTCTGTCAGATTTGTGATTGGGATACTTAAAATTAGAACTAGAATTATCGTAGGGTTTCTTTCCACGAAATTTGTTGTTGAGCACGTATGTGTCAGCCATGTCAGCAGCGTCGGCAAGACAATCTACCTTTTTCCCCTTTAAATGATAGGATACAGAAGAATCAATTTTCCATAGGAAATTTTCTAACAGGACCAACTCCTTCAGATCGTTGTAGCTTGTGACTTTCTTACTCTTGACCCAATGATTGAAAGTTTTAGTCATGGTCCTGGCAAATACCTTATGGGTTTCTTCTACTTTCTTCTAGTTTTTACGGAAATATTGCCTGTAAGCCTCAGGCTGCAATTGATAGGTTTTTAGGATAGCTTCTTTGAGATTGTCATAATCCTGCCTAACTTCTGCTACTTCTGACAAATACGTGGCTCGTGCCTGCCCTGTCAAAACAGTTTGTAACATAAAAGGCCATTGATCTCTTGTCCACTTCATACCTCCAGCAACTTCCTCAAACAAAACAAAGAAATCCTGCACATTATCCTCAGTGAAAGGTGGAATGACACTAGTCATAGTCAATCCCAGAGGGGGAGCAATTTCGGGAGCATTTGTATTGACATTTAGTTGAGCCGTACGATATTGATATTCACATTGTTCGGTCGTTGCACTGGCATTTATTCTGGCTAGTTCTATATTTAGTCTGGCTTGTTCGGTCTTTGCTCTGCTTTGTTCTAGCTCGAATAATTGATCAATGGTAAAACCAGGTGGCAATTGTACATCAAGTTGGCTAGGTTTACTAGGGATCCCACCAACTGCTCCGTCACCCTCCCCGCCTTCTACAGGGAACAGGTGGGTTTTTATGGTCTGAGCCACCTCTACTTTAGACATGTTTGAAACAGTTAATTGGAGATGTGAGGTAAGCACTTTCAGTTCGGATTTTGACAGACAGTCAATATCAGGGGATGTGGGTTCTGATTCTATGAAAACTCTAGCATCTTCGTCATTAATTAGTTGAGGCATGATTAATATTTGGTTTTTAAGTAGTGAAACGGTAATGATACTGAGTGAAACTGTATGAAACTAATCCTGGCAAGGTCGCCACTCTTCTGTTACGTATCTTGATCCTCAAGTGGTTAACTTGATGAATCTTGATAGCACAGAGATATATATTAAGGTATCAGTCAGCTGAAGGCAAAACAAAAGTAAAATCTAATAAAATTATATCCTGTTGTTGCTTCCTTTCCTTTTGGATATTAGGACTTGGCATCCTTTATTGACTGATACTCTTTAATTATGAAAAATACTGAAACTAATTAAAGTCATGTAGTATTTATAAATAATTATTATTTAACCGAAGCTTAGTAGGCTATGGTTATGAACCGAATAAGTTATAGCTAAAGAAGGACTATTAATTTTATAAAAAGTCTTTGAAAGATAAATATTAAAGTAAGAATATTTCTGTCTCTTACCCTTTTTGAAATGAATAGATAGTTTTCTTATATGTCCTTTTATTTATATTTAATGTAATTATTCTTGGTTCTTGTCTTACGTTTATAGTATTATATTATTATTATCATCAGGATTTATATCAAAGTCACATAAAAAGTTAGATATATATTTAATAATTAGTTAAATGTATTTCTTAACCACGTAACATTGAGGTTTGATTATGAGTAAATAAAGTTACAGGATCGCTTCATAGATTCGATTCAGGTCTCACTCAAATATGAAAAGCAAAATATAATATTTTGAAGCAAAAGAATTTTCTTCAGCTTAGGAAATCACTAGAAGTAATATTAACACAGCCATGTTAGTCTAAGGCGATATTACTAATACGAGACAATAGCATCACCATACTAAGCACCGTTAAGCAATGTAAGCTTAATTAAAAGAAAATGAAAGAACTCGTAAGTATTAATATAAAACAATAGTATTACTTTCATCATAACCCAATTACTTAAAAGAGTTGCTTTAGTCCACAAGTTAGTCAACTAAAATAGTTAAGCACATAATAGTAGCGTTAACGTTAATTCGCAATCAAATAATTAAACACATAATAGTAGCGTTCACGTTAATTCGCAATCAAATAGTTAAACACATAATAGTAGCGTTCACGTTAATTCGCAATCAAATAGTTAAACACATAATAGTAGCGTTCACGTTAATTCCCAATCACATATCTCACTAACCAACATAACGTAAGTGTTTACACCGAACACACTTAACACACACATATATAATCTGACTGACAGTCAAAAACCCATTATAATACTTCACCCCGTCTTCCTCCAGCTGCAAGTTCACCTTCCCCAACTCCAAATGAGACTGATTTGAATGCCCACAACTCGGGTCTTATATACCAAACAATGATGGTGTAGGAACGAATCAGGAGGCGGGGGGTGGTGCCTGCTCCAATCATAGCTCCTCGAGTCGCATAACAGGTGCCTGGTCCTTTCACAGCTCCTGGCGTCGATCATACGTCATAACATCGGTCATCGAGGTAGTTTGCAGGGTCCCCTATGACGCACGCAGGTGTGAAGGCTGGTTTGCAGGTATGCGGGCGAGCTGGTTTACCCACTCGCTCGTTCGCTCGCTAGTCTTCTTCACCGTTTGGGTAGTTTGGCTCCTTCAACTCTAATTCTAACTCTTAAATTAACATACAGGGCTCCGTATGTCAGAATAGTCATTGGTGGACATAGTTATCTCTTCTATTTGTTATGTTAGTTCCAATGGAGTGAAGGGTATTGTACCCATTGCCTTGGCCAAATATATAACATTGAACTATTTGGTAAAGTGTTCACTCTAACCTTCATGATTATCCTTGTTGGTAATTGAAGAGCCTTCCCCTTATATATCCTCCTACTATATCTTCAATTCAAAGCCAAAGGTGGATGTTGCGTGTACGTACGCAACAATCTTACTTGCTCTTGTGTTCCCAACTTTGACTCTTCTGAATTCTCAACTATCTGGCTTAAGCTTTCTCACTAAATATATCTGTGCTGTTTATCTCTTCTCTAGCTCTACTGACTAGAAGTACAAAGGAGTACAAAGGAAATCAAGCAACAACATAATTATCTAGTGACCTTTCTAGGCTGCTTGTCCTCCAAAACACTGAGGATCAAGTGTCCAAACAGTGGTTTAGAGTGGGTAAGGGAACATTGGAAAGGGAATTACTGCCCAGGAACTAATGTCCCTGGCAGGATTAGGAAGTTAGTAGGGGACAGATGGGTTAGTAACTGAGGGGGGGATAAAATAAAGTTATTCATTTACAAACGCAGTCAGTCGCGGGTTTTATGCGAGATATTTGTCTAGGCGGAGCTTCACTGAATCAACGGTGCTGCAGTCTATAACGTCTCGGGGAAGCCCATTCAACAAGTTGGCAACTCGATTGAAGAAGAAATTCTTAGATTCGTGTGAGTTAAAAGATTTACCAATAATTTTGCAACCGTTTCCCCGCGTGTAATTAGATTGGTCGATAGTGAAGTACTTACTAGTTCATATTGTCGATGCCTTTGATGATTTTGAACACTTGAATTAAGTCACCTCTTAATCTGCGCTGGGTTAAAGGAAATCAATTTAATTCTCTAAGACGCTCTTCGTATGGTTTGTTCTTTAGGCTAGGTATAATTTTGGTAACTCTACGTTGAACTCGTTCTAGCTTGTTTATATCTTTTTGGTAATAAGGGCACCAGGATTGAACGCAGTATTCCAGAAGAGGGCGGACTAAGGAATTGTAAAGGGTTAGGATAACTTCTCTGGATTTATGCTCAAATGACATGCCTATAAAGCCAATTATTTTGTTTGCCTTCTTAACAACTTCTGAACATTGTTGACTCGGTTTTAGGTTTCTCGATTAGGTTACTAGAAGTAAGATAGTCAAAGAGTTTTGCAATGTTTCAAGGGATAGTTGTACCAACATGGATGTGTGGGGCTGAGACATGGGCTCTGAAGAAAGAGGAGAGAAGAAAGCTGGATGTGATGGAGATGGGCTGCTTGAGGAGTATGTGTGGTCGAGTGACTCTCCTAGACGTTATAGACTGCAGCACCGTTAATTTGTTTAAACTTCGCCTAGACACATATCACACATATCGTGCATTAAACCCGCGACTGACTGCGTTTGTAAATGAATAACTTTATTATATTCCTCCCTCAGATTCATCAAGGATTATTGCGTATATACTGTATATATATATATATATATATATATATATATATATATATATATATATATATATATTACTAAGACGTTACTCTCTTTTTCTCAGATATACGAAAGATCACTTATAACTGTGTTATTTTACTAACCCATCTGGCCCCTACTAACTTCCAAAGCCTGCCACGGACATTAGTTCCAGGGTAGTAGTTCCCTTTACAATTTTCCCTTACCCACTCTAAACCATTGTTTGGACACTTGATCCTCAGTGTTTTGGAGGACAAGCAGCCTAGAGGGGTCACTAGACTTGGTGTTGCTTGATTTCCTTTGTACTCCTTTGTACTCGTTGAGACAGATTGAGGAATGAAGAGATATGTAGGAGAGTGGGACAGCATGAACATTTGTCGGCCAGAGTGGACAGAAGGGTGCTGTGCTGGTATGGTCATGTTGAACGAATAGAAGATGAAAAGCTTACAAATAATATGTGAGTCAGATACAAGGGGAGGTATAGGGGTAGGAAGACCTCTATGAAGATGGAAAAACTGTGTATGATAAGTTGTTTTTGTTTCTTTATCTCTAACAAGACCAAACTTAATTGACGTACTTAGTTTGGTCCCTTTGTATTTTTATTCTTCCATAGGATTAGCATTTCGCTTACCATTTTGCACTTGACTGTCCTTTTTCCATCTGTTCTTTGAGAACTTAGGAAATCATGCTGATTTTTTCCTCTGTTTAGAGGGATGAATGTATGTGAGGTGTTAACCTGTTGTTAATCCTGTCTCTTTGTCTTATATTTTGCGATAGACCTTCCTTCAAGCATAGCGAAAGAGAGAGAGAGAGTGTGAGTGTGAGTATGTGTGTGTGTGTGTGTGTGTGTGTGTGTGTGTGTGTGAAAGTGGATGAGGAGAGCAAGGGAGGAGGTGGGGTAACGATATATGACTGCGACAGAGCCCAATGTAACAGGCGGATTTACTCCAGCCATTTCTTTTAGCGGAACATATATTCTGGTAACATTTAAAAACAAAAATGGCTTTTCGCCTAGTGGAAAAATTGTTCGCCGATAAATATGCAAAATAGCCTTGGGGGCGTTTATTAACCACTTATCTGCCGGCGACGTATTTTCTATTTGATTTCGGCTGCATTTAGACGATTTTATGAAGCTTACGAAGGATATATGGTAGCTAAAAGGATTCATTGAGATAGTCTGTAATCATTTAACGGGTAGACATCTTTCCTAGACTGCATAAAATCATCTAAAAGTTGCCAGAATATAATGAAAAGGACGTCGCCGGTACAGAAGGGGTTAAGCCTGGAAGACCAAGCCCTCTCCCTTCTGAATACACTGTTATAGCCAAGCTTAAGGGGGGGTCACCGGCTTTTTTTTTTATCTTTATCTCCTTTTCTCTCTTTCCCTGGCTTGTATCCATTAGGCCCCATTCAGCCAACTGTTTTAAGACGTTTATCCCCATCCAGGTGTCGATTTCTTCCTGGCGAGCGATAGCGAGACAGCATTGTATGGAGAAATCCGGCTTCGCCGGACACATTTTTCTATCGAAAAATGTACAAATTTAGCTTGCTGTCAAAACAAAAATATATATATGCTGGCTCGCTACCGCTCGCCAGGAAAATATTGACAGCTGGGTGGGGGTAAGCGTCTTAAAATCGTAGGCAGAATGGCGCCGAATGGATACAAGCCAAAGAGAGAGGGAGAGAAAGAGAAAACAGCGAGGTGGGCTCCCTTAACCCTTCCTACCCGGGTGTCATATTAAGATGACACTACGAAATAAGGGCAGGAGCCCGGGTGTCATGCTAATAGGCAGCAAGCTTTCAAGCCTATTCAGCTTGGTCTGAACGCCGTGCGTCCGACGCATGTAAACAAAACCGATCGTTGCGTCACCGCACCTCCGAAAAGAAGAAGGAGACGTCGGATCAATGTTATTGCTGTGACGTAAGACGAAATTAGTGTCTGAAAAGCTCCGATATTGTCAACATCACGGCAAAATTCGCTCCACTGAAATCGTCATCACAACTGAACCAGTTGACTTACAGAGCTCTACTCAACGCCAGTCTACAGATTGAAAACCGCACTACGTTTATAGATGCGTGTGAAATTTCTAGCAGTTAAAATAAACCAAAATACGGTAGCCTAGGCCTAGACGTTTTTCGACCATTTCGCCCGGGTACGGGCGACCGTTCTTTGGCGGACCAGCCCGGGCCCGGAGGGTTAAGGGCATTACCGTATCTACTATAGTAAGGGGTAACTCCATCACAAAAATAAGGCATACAATCTACTACGCCTGCGCTGTAGAAAGTGTGCGTTCATATATAACACAAATAATACGCATACAAGAATTATCAAATAATACTCTTCACAAATTTAAATGTAAAATTAATATATGGTTAAAAGCCCCTTAAAAATAAAAAAAATAAAAAAAAATAAAAATAAAAATAAAATAATAATAATAATAATGGTAAGACTTTAAGATAGGATCTCTATTCCTATGTAGTCCTTTAGTCTAATAATACTATAATAGTTCAGAACAAGAATTAATCATTGTAACCATGAATTTCCAAATGTAAAAAAAAAAAAAAAAAAAAAAAAAAAAAAATTACCACTTGTGAATTTCGGGCTATACGGAAGTTAAGGGGAGATGGTTCACTTTTTGGGCCATGTTTGCATATATTCATTATTTTTCTAGTTTTCTCCCTAGACCTCCATCAAATTTACAAAAAACATCCATTAGATCCCCCTTCTAGATTAATTTGTAAATTTTTCGGTAGAACAATTTCCCGGCCGAAGGGCGGTTCTTCCAGCAGTACAGGTTCACTATCGTTCGCCAGGGAAAACATCGACACCTAAATAGCACGAAAGGTCTAAATATTGACGAAGAAATGGGGCGAAAGGTCTTAAAATCGACTAACTAATGGAGCAAACATCTTAACATCTGAAAACTAATGGGGCTAAATATGAGGGAGAAAGTGGTCCAGAAAACCGGCCCATGTCCCTTTAAAACCTCAAACATTGACATTTAGGTGAACTAGAAGCGTGATTGTGATTGATAGAATGGTTGCTGATTATGAGTGAATGTATTTATATAGGCGCTCTAATTCTGCCTCTAATTCTGCTAAATATTGATGCAAAAAACGTCTACTTCCTTATCGCCCGAAACTTGCAAATGATCTATTGTTTACATGTGCTTATTTGAACCCATAAATGATTGACACACAAATTATAGTTATCTGTTGTTATATTTGAATAAACAACTTTTACAGTACACTGGTTCTTTAATACTATTGATGCCATCGATTATATTTAATATTTTTTGCTGTAAACAACAATATAATAAACAAATTGAAAACAGAAATACCCCAGGTCTCCCCGTTGTCAGACAAAACCCACAAGCGGCTGGTACTTAAATTAAACAACTATTGCCATTTACGTAATGCCCGGACCATTCCCACTCTTGACTTTTTACTTTCCCCTATTACTGTTTTGTTTTTTCTTTCCCCTATTACTGTTTTGTTTTTACTTTCCCCTATTACTGTTTTGTTTTTACTATCTCCTATTACTGTTTTGTTTTTACTTTCCCCTATTACTGTTTTGTTTTTACTTTCCCCTATTACTGTTTTGTTTTTACTTTCCCCTATTACTGTTTTGTTTTTACTTTCCTCTATTACTGTTTTGTTTTTACTTTCCCCTATTACTGTTTTGTTTTTACTTTCCTCTATTACTGTTTTGTTTTTACTTTCCCCTATTACTGTTTTGTTTTTACTTTCCCTATTACTGTTTTGTTTTTACTTTCCCTATTACTGTTTTGTTTTTACTTTCCCTATTACTGTTTTGTTTTTACTTTCCCCTATTACTGTTTTGTTTTTGTATTCAATTTGATCAGTATATTCATTTATAATATTTGTGTTTATCAATCTTGTTTTATCTTTCAGATTTATCTATTTATTTCCTTTTGTGTACCATGTTTTCGTTTATGAATTTATTCTATTATGGTTATCCATCTATTATACTTTGTTTTTCAGATTGGTTGATTTATTATATTGTTGGTTATCTATTATGGTTATCCATCTATTATACTTTGTTTTTCAGATTGGTTGATTTATTATATTGTTGGTTATCTATTATGGTTATCCATCTATTATACTTTGTTTTTCAGATTGGTTGATTTATTATATTGTTGGTTATCTATTTTGTATTGTATATACATCTGTCTTCGTGTTTTACCTGCGTAACTTACACGTCAACTTCAATGTTCTTCATAGTCATGGGAATTAATTAAAACAAACAGTTGATAATCTAATACATAGACCGGATTATTCCCCATGTCTCCAGTTTAGGTATTAAACAAATAATTTTCATGATCAAATAATTCTTTTGAGAATACGAAATCTGAAAACTAAAGGTACTAAACATGAGGGAGAAGGGGGACCTATTCCCCCAACCCTCCCGTCATAGTATATATATATATATATATATATATATATCAGGGCCTGGAATAATATAGGAATATATTTATCAGCTGATAACACAACACAACACAACACAACACACACACACACACACACACACACACACACACACACGCCTAAGCGAACAAATGTATAACCTGACACACCCCAATCACGCACAACATACACACAAACGCACACACACACCCACAACACACCCACAAGCACACACAACTATCACTCACACTACCCCCTTTCACGCACCCACAACACACCCACACACACACCCACAACACACCCACAAGCACACACAACTATCACTCACACTACCCGCTTTCACGCACCCACACATATACTGTACATCCTCCAACTCACTTCCATTAACCCCTTCTGTACCGGCGACGTCTTTTTAACTTTATTCAGGCTACTATTTGTCTATTTTATTAAGTTTAAAACGGGCACTAACAATTAACAGGGTTGGAACTATCTTACTTAACTATTTCTACTATCACAGATCCTTCTTGAACTGCAAAACATAATCTAAATAGAGCTAGAATAAAGTTAAATTGATGTCGCCGGTACAGAAGGGGTTAATTGATATAACAACCAGTAAGCGCAGACACAAGAACATACAAGAAAAAGACCAACATTTAGGCTACACAAACGAGTGATCAAGTGCCGGGATGGTTGCGTTATATAAGCCATTAAACGAGTGATCAAGTGCCGGGATGGTTGCGTTATATAGGCCATTAAACTAGGACGCCATAATGAAGGTTCAAACCTGGGCTGGGGTAGTGCTTGGTTTTTGGTCTATATATTTATTTATTAATTTATTTTAGAGTTTCCTCACTAGATCTCCATCAAACTTAGAAAACAACCCCTAGACCCCCTTTCAAGATAAATTTGTACATTTTTCGATAGAAAAATGTCCCGGCCGAAGGCCGATTCCTTCTAAAATTAGAGGCTCGCTTTCGCTCGCCAGGAAAAAATCGACACCTAAAGGGCACAACATGTCTTAATGTTGACCAAAAGATGAGGCAAACCGTCTCAAAATCGCCAAACTAACGGAAAGAACGTCTTAAAACTTAAAAACAAAAATGTTAAACATGAATAAGAAGGGGACCCATAAAAAGCGAGTACCACCCCCCCCCTTAATAGATACAGGACCAGCACCACCTGTCGTCCTCAACACCTGGCCGTAGTAGACCCTTAGCGTTAATGAACAAGCTGCTAATGAGCCGCTAGAAGGGATGCCGCAACTCTACCCCCCCCCCCCCCCCCCCCCGAGGAGAAGCCACACGTTTACGCTTTACGTAAGTTTTTTTTTTTTTTTGGACACCTTTCTCCTTCATGTTTAGTTCCATTGCTTTTGAGATTTTAAGACGTTCGCCTCATTGGTTAGGCGATTTTAAGAACTTTTGCCCCATTTCTGTCAATTTTAAGACCGCTCTTATCATCTAGGCGTCGATTTTTTCCTGGTGACCGATAGCGAGCCTGTAGTTTAAGAGGACATTTTCTACCGAAAAATGGACAAATATATCTTCAAAGGGGGTCTAGGGGGTGTAATTATAATTTTGATGGAGTTCTAAGGAACAAACTAAAACCCTCCCCTTAACAGTCAATATAACACACTCTTTAATATATATGGGTATGAAACAGTTAAGGGGAGGCAGACCGATTTTATGGACCCCTTCTCCCTAATGTTTAGCCTCACTAGTGTTGAGATTATAAGACGTTCGGCCCATTAGTTTGCCGATTTTAACACATTTAAACCCATTTCGTTGTCAATTTTAAGACCTTTCATGCCATTTAGGTGTCGATTTTTTCCTGGCGACCGATAGCGAGCCTGCAATTTTAGGAGAAATCGGCCTTCGGCCGGGATATTTTTGTACCGAAAAAATATACAACTTTATCTTGAAGGGGGGTCTAGGGGGTGTTTTCTAAGCTTGATGGAGGTCTAGGGAGGAAACTAATCAAAATATATGAATAAATACATTAAAAGACCAAACAAACGGTCTTCCTCCCCTTAAATCAAGTGTTCATAATAGCTTACCCATTTAAGGGTATGTTGGTGGTAATAATTCCATGTTATGCCAGGTTTTTACTGGGGTTGCTTGGGTTGATTAGGTAGATTCTACTTAGCTGGAGGAGCCGAATTCGTTTCAACACATGCACAGAAGGTAATAGAGGATACTTATAACAAAACGTTCATTCATATTATTATATTCATACACACAGATATTTGATTCAAATATTAGATAATGGTATATAGATAGGTGAGACACACGAACGAGGCTCATAAGAACATAAGAACATAAGAAAATGGGAGTCTGCAGAAAGCCGATTGGCCTAATATCCCCGTCCCACAATATTATTTCACTCGTAAGACTTGGCTCGGATAATATAATTTAGTACTCCCTTTAAGGGGAGGTTTTTAGTTTGGTCTCTAGATATCCATCAAGCTTAAGACTAAAACCCTAGACCCCCTTTCAAGATAAATGTGTACATTTTTCGGTAGAAAAATGTCCCGGCTGAAAGCCGGTTCCTCTTAAATTACAGGCTCGCTATCGCTCGCCAGGATAAAATCGATACCTAAATGGCACGAAAGGTCTTAAAATTGACAGAAATGGGTCGAAAGTTCTTAAAATTGTCAAAATAATGGGGCGAACGTCTTAACACCTTACGAGCGGCCTATGCGGTTTATTTATATGTACCGCACAGCGGGGTGTTTTTAGCCAAAATAGGGCTGTTTACGTGATCATTTTCATGCCTAAATAAGACCCAGAACGTAAAACAAGTACCTATCCCTGAAAGGGCATAAACAGAGCTTTCGAATGACACCATAACGATCCTTGTATGATGGATAGTTTTCTTGCAATAACCGTGCAACGCGAGTGCAAAAAGCAGGTAATTCGGTAGTTTCGGTACATAATTGAGTATGTAGCGAGTGAGAGAGGGAGGAGGGAGCTGAGATTTGTGTCAGTAGGTTCGCCGCGGTGGTCTGGAGCAGTCATACGCTCGCTAGTCTCCTGCCACCACTTGTCTCTCTCTCTCAGCCACATTACGTGCTGAAATTGCCACTCGACCTATGTCGAGCGCCGCCACATAGTCCAGCTTTATTTAACTCGACTTATGTTGCTCGCCGCTAATTAAGGGTTAAAATTAGAAAAGCAATGGGGCTATACATGAGGGAGAAAGGAGTCAAGAAAAAAATCCCTTAAATGGAAATCTCCCCTTAATCGATGTATTACACTTTTATTCATTAACCCCTTATTGGCGGCGCGCATCATAAGTCGAGTGAAATAAATTTGGACTATGTGGCGGCGCGCGAAATAGGTCGTGTGGCAATTTCAGCACGTAATGTTGCTGAGAGAGAGAGAGAGACAAGTGGTGGCAGGAGAGTAGCGAGCGTATGACTGCTCCAGACCACCGCGGCGGACCAACTGACATGAATCCCACCCTCCTCCACCCTCTCACACTCGCTACATAGTGAAATGTAAGGGGAAAGTACCGAATTACATGGTTTTTGCACTCGTGTTGCGCGGTTGTTGCAAGAAAACTAGCCGTCATACAAGGATCGTTGTGGTGTCATTGGAAAGCTCTGTTTATGCCCTTTCAGGGATAGATACTTGTTTTACGCTCTGGGTCTTATTTAGGCAGGAAAATGATCATGTAAATAGCCCTATTTTGGGTAAAAACACCCCACTGGTGGCTACATATTATATACCGCCTAGGCCGCTCTTAAGGTGTTATACTCAATATATCTTAGAACTTCCTTCAATCGAGGTATTACACTTGTACTTAATAAAGGTAATACATACTATTTGTAGCGCCAACGAACCTGACCATTATCTTGATCCCCTACCATCATATAAATCAGCATGAATGAAAGCAATCGGTCTGACGTTTCTACTATTTGGGAAGAGTCTACCCGGAAATTGGTGTGGATATTTACAGCCAGTTTGCTCTAGGCCCTTTTGAGTTACAGAGAGGTCAGTGATCAAGATTATTGTCAAGTTCTTTGGTGCTACCTATAGTACTCCCTTCAATCGAGGTATTACACTTGTAATGATTACCTTCCATATTATAGTAGTACTCCCTTCAATCGAGGTATTACACTTGTACTGATTAACTTCCATATTATAGTAGTACTTCCTTCAATCGAGGTATTACACTTGTACTGATTAACTTCCATATTATAGTAGTACTCCCTTCAATCGAGGTATTACACTTGTACTAATTAATTTCACTTTAAAATAGTCTTCCCTTCAATCGAGGTAAGATGCATATATTTCTTTAAAAATGCGTGACACGGTATATTATTTAGAATTTATTTCTCACGGGTTAATTATTATATTTATTATCTTTCACGTTGTATGAATATACAGTATATAACTTTAACATAAGTACTTCCCTAAATTAGATGGGCATCACTAGTACTTAGATGGTGTTTCAAATTGCATAGATAAGATACAGTATTATTGATTCACTCAAGTACTTCCTTTTATATAAGGCAAGTCACTAGTACTTTTATTATTTATATACTGTATATCTGGTGCAAACACTAAGTAATTCTATCTATAATAGATTAGCACTAGTACGTTTAAAGTGTATGTGTTTACTATGTCAGCAATGTTATATCTATATTTCCTCTTCTTGGGGTCGAGGGAGGGAGCCCGGACCCGAGGAAGTATCTATATACAAAGCCTGGTGTAGGTCAGAGTGTAAGTGTACCCCAACAAATAGGGTACATTGGCTCTAATAAAAAGGGAAGACGCAAAGAACGTCCTCAGGTTAAGTTACGTTAACACACTATAGAGTTCTGGCACATCTAGGCCTAGGCCTTACTTAAATCACGTATTGTACCTCTCTTGGAAACGACACTTACATTTTGGGAGATAGGAGAAGAGGAGGAGTGCTGGGGAGGGTTGGAGAGAGCACTGGCTTCTGATGACGCAAGGTAGTCTTAGGGGCACTGGAAGGTCCAGCAGGGTCACTCTGGGAAGGTGTCCGTTCCGGGCTCTAATCCGGCCCAAAGTGTTGGTAGATGCGCCTCCCGTTTGGCACCTTTGTCACAGAACCGGTTGGCTTTGGGCGGCTTCTCCTAGACTCTCTCGCTGGTGGTTGTCGGCTGGTCTCCTTGGCAGTCTTTCTCCCCTCATCACACAACCTGGGGAGAGAAGGCAGCTTATCCGCAACAACCAATAACTTGCCTGGTGTTGGGGCTAGGCTCACCTTAGGTTTGCCTGGCAAACCGACACGACCTGGTCGCTTCTTGTCTAGGGGTGATAAGTCAGTGGCCGGGGAGTGCCTGTTTAGCAGAGCGAGGGGTTTCTCTACTTCAGGACTTGTGTTAGGAGTGATCTCTGCACCGGACAAGGGCAGCTGAGTTTCACTACTAAGACTGGGTGCTACTAAGCTAGACTTTTGGACCTCACACTGGCAGCAAGCATTGTAACTTACTCGACAGTGCACGGAGTCCTAACCTGGACGGCAAGTATTGTAGCTTACTCGCCCTGACCCCTGGCTGGTACCGTAGTCTCGTCGTAATTCCTCACACTGGTGGCAAGCATTGTAACTTACTTGACAGTGCACCGAGTTGTGACCCGGACGGCAAGTATTGTAGCTTACTCGCCCTGATCCTCAGCTGGTATTACGACAGGCCTTTCCACCTTTGGCTGTACAATGTCCTTTCCCACCTTAGGACCTACTGAGCAAAGACCAAAAATTGGTTTTAAGCCAGCAGGCTGAATGCTTGCCGATTGCTTGGCTTGCTGAAGTAGTGTCTTATCTGGGATATCATGGCTAGGGCATCTCCGGGCATGAAGGGCACGTCTGTAGTTGGTGATCCTCTTCTCGTTGCTTCTCAAGGTGTTTTGGTAGGCACAGCTGTTTTATTGTCTGCCTAGACTACTTCTGCACTTGGAGTTGGGATCTCGGGTTGGGGACAGCTCGAGTGATGATTATGTGAGATATTTGTATTGGTGGTTGATGTTTCCACATGTTGAGGCTTCCCTCTGTCTGTCTTCTGTAAGGGAAGCAAGGTCACTTGGGTTGTTGTTGTCATTATTGTATTATCAATTGAGTTGGCGGGCAGGTGTTGTGATGACTTGGCCCTTGGTGAAAAATCGGAGGGCTTGGTGGTGATTGATCTTGTGCTGCTGCTTCTGCTTTCCCTCTCTATTGTAGTTTACCATTCTTCGCCTTGTTGTTTTCCGCTTTCTTCTGTCTCCCAAACCATACAGGGTAGGGGTATGGAGGGGAAACTATTTCCCTCAGGGACTCTGTGTTGAATTCTCACCACCCTGGCGTGGTGCATGTCCTGGCTAGGGACTGGTATCTGGCTGGTGATTTTGGGTGGCCGCATATATATAATATATACCTGTATATATATATATATATATATATATACCGAAATATATATATATATATATATATATATACCGGTATGAATACAGTATATATATATAAACATTTCTCCATAGGGAATTCCTGTGTATTGCCCAAAGCGTATTCCTATATTAGTTGATCTGCATCTGTATATGGTAACCCAGGTTCGAATCCCGGTGGATCACATGCTTGCTGTCATTAATTTCTTTGGGAGGTGTTTGGTGTAATAAATACATATAGATTCTTCAGCTCTCTCTTGCAAATACACAGGAATTCCCTATGGGGAAATGTTTCCGAACTGCTCTGTATATAATATATACCGGTGTATATATATATATATATATATATATATATATATATATATATATATATATATATATATATATAAATCTGTATATATAAATCTGTATATTTATCTGTATACCTGTATACTGTATATATATATATATATATATATATATATATATATATATATATATATATTATTTAACCAAATCCTATTTATTTATTTATATAAATTATTATTTTAACTGGTTCTTCATTAAACAAAAAAATCATCATTCACGCTTCATTCATATCGCAAACATTTCTAACTCAACCAGTACTGTTAGTTAAGTAAAGCTTTTGGCATTGATTTAGTTGAAACTGGTTGGTTGAAATAATCTAATGGTTAAGCAGAAACGGATGGATGATGTTACGCAATATATGGGAATTGGCTTGGTAGGGTACGTGTTACGACATTATGAGTGATGCAAATGATATACGGTCATATTCATTAACCTATGAGAATGATATACGGTCATATTCATTAACCTATGAGAATGAGGTTGCCAATCCCATATTGAACTAAGTACAAGGACATTAATAGTTCAGGTCAGGTGAAGGTATACATTAGCTTCTAATACGATTACTCGACATTGCCTATTTTCCTCAATGAAAACAAATAAGTCTGAGTTGATAGTTTCACTAACGCCAAGAAGTTTTCACCATGGTAATGATGATAAATATTGTGGCCGATGGTAACTATGGTAAATCTAGGGCAAGGTGAGGGGAAACCATATAAGCCAGGGGATAAGCCAGAGGCCCATTAGGTGTTGTTCAGTTAGTACATCAATATGCAGCTCCTGCTCCTCCTAACGCTCCTTCTTCCATCCTTGGTTAGTATTCTAGACGATAATGCTTAAATGACTCGTTATTATTATTATTATGTAAGGATAATATAACAAATTGAGAGGTTCTTGTATCTAAGGATGGTTTTCAATGTTTGGAGGGAAACAAAATTCAGATTGAGGAGGTTATCAATTCAGTAGAAGTTATTGACAAACTTAATACCATACGGAAAGTTACCTCCGTACAAAGCTTCGACTTTTCAACTTTGTTTACTAATTTGCCTTTGGATTTAGTATTTTCAGAACTTTGCTTTATTATAGACTTGCATTTTGACAGATTTGAAAGTAGTCATAATCGTTACATAAATGTTAATTCATTATTTAATAATGCGTCACTTAGCTTTGACCCCACTAGTTCAGTACGTTTTGATAGAACTAAACTTAAAGACGCCCTTAAATTCCTCCTTTTCAATACTTATGTTAGATTCGGGCCCTACATTTTCAAACAAATATTAGGAATTCCTATGGGTGGAAATGCTTGCCCTGTAATTGCAGACTTATTCTTGCTTGCTTTAGAATCTACATTTATGAAAAAATTCGTTGACAGTTGCAAGAAAAACAACATCCCAGAAAAATTAGCACTTGCTAAATTGTTAAGTAATAATAGTAGATATATTGATGATATTCTTGTTTGTAATAGGTTAAATTTTAATCAAGTCGCTAAACAAATGTATCCAAATTCCACCCCCCTCACACAAGGTAACGTAAATGATTAAGTTCAAAATGTTCATGATATAAATATACAGATTGTTAATGAACTTTGAACAATGCACACTTAAAATATACCACAAAGTTGATGATTTTAATTGTAACGTAATACACTTTCCTTTCCTTAATAGTAATATCGATAGTAAAATAACTTATAATTGTTTTTATTCCCAGCTAATAAGATTTTGTAAAGTTTGTACCAGAGTAGAAGACTTTTGGGATAGAGCTAGGTTGCTATACAGACTCTTAGTAGACATAGGTTTTGTTGCAAGTAAATTGTTGCATAAATGTAATATTTTTAAGGTCAATTATTGTGACTGTATTTGAAAATTTGATATAAAGAATTTTAATCAAGCGTTATTAACTTGAAGTTTCTATTATAACCTCTGCTTACTTTTTGTCTGAAGGTATTAATTGTTTATCTTTTTCTATTGTTATTATTATTTTATATAAATAATTGTTCTTGTTAAAAGAGTACTCTTTTGTTTAAATCTATAGTGCCTTCTTCATATTTTCAAATATTTGTATTTATTATATTGTATCTATTCATTGTCGATAGGATCAATTGCTTGCTTTTGGCGATTTCTTTAGTTTATTTGTACAATAAATGTAGGTTATTAGTAGGGTAGTAATTGTTAGGGGTCACTTGAAGTATGCTATGCTTACAGGTACCTACCCGATAGCACTATCGTTAGTGAGTGATACATGTTTTTGGTATTTTTTTTTATATCTTGTCAAATTGAAAAATGATCTTAATATAGAATTTGATATAAATTGTAGTTTCTTTATTCATACAGAATTTAGTATAATTTACCAGAACGTCCCAGACTTCCCAAATTGTCTAATTCCTTGAACATGACGATGGTGCATTGTTATATTTGCGATCAGTTTGCTTGGGAACCAGATTGACTTGCTCATGTAGTTGTGTACACCGTATGTGGTAGATTGTGTTCTTTTATTTCAAAATGTTATTTTGTTAAGCGTTGTTTCCGCATAGCGATTAGTTCTTTTGCATTTATCTTGTGTCGTCCCAGTTTTGGTTTGTTTATTTTGCAAGTTTTACATTATAAATTCAGAAAGTGTTAACATTTTAAAATGTTGGGAAAGGATTTAAGTTAATGGAAGTTATTTATAATTTAAAGAATTAGGGAGTTTCACAATTTTTGAAAATATTTAAACATTTTGAGGAAATTAATTATCATTTTGATAATGATAATGTATCATTAACTCCCGTCCACTCACCAACTCTGCAATCTCTCTCTCTTCGGCGCAATGTTGCATCACTCTCGCTAATAAAACAATCAGTGTTCCTCAGAGCTTTCCCAGTGTATACCACCTCCTCTACGTAGGGTACATAGTACCCGTCTTGCAACACAATCCCTACCCTAGTCTGTGCAACTCTCCAACCCAAGAGTGAAACGCTATTCTCAGACTTTCTTCTATTCAACTGCTGAGCTCTGGAACTCTCTCCAAGAATCAGTCTTTCCCTCTTACTATGACTTAAATTGCTTCAAACACTGTGTGTCCAGGCATTATGGCTCGAACGTCCCTTGATCTTGGCCATGTCACCCTTTCAACTCTGGGGGAGGCACTCGCTACAGGCAGTTCTGCCTTTGGTCTCCCTCACTTACATTGAAAAAAAAAATAAAAAAAAAAATAAATTTTTTTTACCCTAGGAATTTCATTATATTTCGGGCTCTTGTTCTGATGATGAGTTGCTTTCACTACACACACTGATGGCGGTGGCCTCTCTAAAAATCCAACTTGTCGGAGTTACTGTCACAATCATTCAGTTATTCCCTTCGACTTCATGTCGTTCAGAAACGATGGTTCCGCTTGACTCCTCTTCGGGGTGAACTTAACCAAACGTAGCTGCGTCTGAGATCCGCGGCTCTGGTAATTGTATTTCAGCTCCTTAGTTTTACCTGTGAGCCTGTCTCGGTAAAAGTGAATAGGGCAATTTTTTCTACACACTTGACACTCGAAGGAGTTGACTGCGATCATGTTTGTAATTCCCTTCCTCTTCGTTTTTTGCTGATAGATTTGGGGTACTTGTTGCAACCCTTTCCATTAATTCTTCTGTGGGCCGAGCGTTTCCCACCCGTTTTAGATGGGTTGGGACCCTGCCCAAGGCACAAACCTGTGTCCAATTGGGATCTTTTTACCCATTATTCTCTTCGAGAAGTCTCAGGATTATAGTGATGTCTGTCGGGTCGTGTATGGTAATATATTAGTTGATGTGATCAGACAGTATGCGCATGATATGCTAAAAAACAGTCTTGTCTAGTGCATCTGTGGTTGTGTTAAGGTAGACGATGATGTGTTTTTTGTTGCATTTTGGAAGAGTCGCCAAATCAGCCTAGGTCTAGCACAGGGCAATGGTGAGTCCGAGGGGTGTCTAGCATTTACGGGGTTAATCAATAGTGACCTGGCGAGCAGAAAGACCTCTAATATCTCTAACCCTAACCAAAAGTTTGACCCAGGAGGGTTAAATGTAGGGATGGTGAATTTACAGTTGAGAAGATTATTAATTATAATTATAAATAGAGCTGGAGATAGAACAAAACCTTGAGGAACACTGGAGTTGATAGGTTTAGGAAGTGAGAGACGACTGTCCACAACCATAACTATAGAACGGTCAAAAAATAAATTGGAGATATAGGTACATATAGAGGAATAGCTAGGGATTTGAGACTTCAGAGAATTCTGAGTCTTGGTGAGGAAAAGAAGATGAGATTGGTTGGAGGAGAGGATGGTGTTCTACAGAGTGAAAGTTAGGTGAAGGCCACAAATGTTGCTGAAACCAATAGTAAGAGTGCCAGACCGTGATCCGAGAGGGTATTTTCGAACCTCTTCTGTTTTGCTCCATTAGTCAAGGTTACAACTGAAAACAAAGAACAACAAGTCAAGACTACAACATGTACAATTATTTCATATCTTTCATTGATGACTATTATATATAGATATCAAAAATGTTGTTAAAACAAAAAAAACAAAAAAACAGTAATGACCAGATCGGTTGCAGGTTCGGAAAAAAACCGGAAAATATTGTTTATGTGACGCCTCACTAAATCCTAAGATAATAATATGATGGTGTCGTTTTTTGGCTCCACCCTATTTTGACACATTGGTTTGGTGTTGTAAGACGCTTCGCCCCATTTACGATGCGATATTCTTTCCGGCTGGCGATAGCGAGCCTGCTATGAAGGAGAAACCGATCTTTGTCAGGGACAATTTTCTAGAAATTTATAAACAAATAAATGAATAAAACAAGTACAATTTTCGCTTAAAGAGAAGGCTGGGACTGGTAGATTTTCTAGATTGAAGAGGGGTCTGGGCGTGGGCGCGTTGGTTCAGGAGGCAAATATAATACTGTAGGCTTTATATGGTAAAAACAATTAAAAACACAATGTAAACCAAAGAATATATAATATAATAAACACCGTAATAACCGTCGAAAATGTCCTGATACTGAAAGAGTAATATTAGGTAACCTCTCATTAAGGCCGCGACAGGTGAACTACAGATATTGGCTGTAATACTTACTAATGACTATGTTAATTGACCACTTGCGAGACTCAGGCTATAAGGGAGTTGGAGCCGTCAACATCGATTTGAAAAGAAAATGCAATAATAAGAGAAATTACTTACTTATTTTCTCCTTTTTCTCTTTCTCTGGCTTATCCATTCAGCCCCATTCAACCTACTGTTTAAAGACGTTTATCCCCATTCAGGTGTCGATTTCTTCCTGGCGAGCGATAGCGAGCCAGCATTGTATGAAGAAATCTGGCTTCGCCGGAGAAATTTTTCTATCGAAAAAGGTACAAATTTAGCCTGCTGTCAATTTGTTTTTTAAATATGCTGGCTCGCTACCGCTCACCAGGAAAAAATTGTCACCTGGATGGGGATAAACGTCTTAAAACAGTAGGCTGAATGGGTACGAATAGATACAACCCAGAGGGAGAGAGAGAAAAAAAAAAGAGGTGGGCCCCCTTAATGTAGGTTTATGATATACAGCAAGTATGTCGAATTTGATTTAGTGTTTATAAATGCACTACAACCTTATTTCAGCTGGTAATTCTGATTATTATCGATGTCTACAGTTCAAACTTCCTTATAGCCCATAACTCACAAGTCGTCAATTAACATATTCATTTTTATCTTACCGATTTGCATTATCTTGGCTAAGTTTTATTTGCACAACTTTTTTGTAAATATATATATATATATATAATTTTTTGTTAACGAATATGAGAATATGACAACCCCATATGCTCTTTATCCTATAGTCTATTCGCTGTAAGTAGGTGAGAAATCATAACCTCTATCCTCTGTAACTCAAAATGGGCTAGAGCATATTGGCTGTAAATTCCCACATATATTCCTTGACTGACTCTTCCCAAATGGTAGAGATATGAGCTCGATTACTCCAGTGTTTTTTTAGTAATAGAGGTTAGAGGTAATGATTTATCTCCTACTTACAGCGAATAGACTATATTTCTCGCCTACTTACAGCGAAGACTATATTTCTCGCCTACTTACAGCGAATAGACTATTTCTCGCCTACTTACAGCGAATAGACTATATTTCTCGCCTACTTAAAGCGAATAGACTATATTTCTCGCCTACTTATAGTGAATAGACTATATTTCTCGCCAACTTACAGCGAATAGACTATATATCTCGCCTACTTACAGCGAATAAACTATATTTCTCGCCTACTTACAGCGAATAGACTATATTTCTCGCCTACTTACAGCGAATAGACTATATTTCTCGCCTACTGACAGCGAATAGACTATATTTCTCGCCTACTGACAGAGAATAGACTATATTTCTCGCCTACTTACAGCGAATAGACTATATTTCTCGCCTACTTACAGTGATTTTTTTTTTTTTTTTTTTTTCTATATTCCAACTTACTTCCTCTTGGGCATAGGCTGAGAGCCTTAACATCCACCGCTTTAAAATGAACAGTGAAGCCCGTGAGGTCTTGTTCCAGTCTAGGGAGTGAGACATGTGAAGCACGTAGAGTACAACGAGCACCTGCCATCTTGCCTTCACATGAGGCACGGTGCTCACTCATGGCCCGAAACGACCCCATCTCTGAAGCCACCTCATTCCCGTGCTTCACTGTCTCACCCCCTACACTCGGACTCTCACACTTACACACACACAACGCCACCTGTTGAGCAGATAACTCACCAGGCATTGCACCCCTATAGCATATTTTGAATATGGGAATATTCATACAGTGCTATTTAATCAGGGAACAATGAGGGTATTTTATTGACGTTTCGGTGGGCTTGTGGTAATGCACTGATACTAGGTACAGCACAAATTCCATCCCAATAATATCTTCCCATTGATACATCGGGATTTGAACCCGGGACTTTTGGATTACCAGGCCAGTGGCAAGACCACTCCACCACACCTCCCCTGAATAGACTATATTTCTCGCCTACTTACAGCGAATAGACTATATTTCTCGCCTACTTACAGCGAATAGACTATATTTCTCGCCTACTTACAGCGAAGACTATATTTCTCGCCTACTTACAGCAAATAGACTATATTTCTCGCCTACTTACAGCTAATAGACTATTTCTCGCCTACTTACAGTGAATAGACTATATTTCTCGCCTACTTACAGTGAATAGACTATATATCTCGCCTACTTACAGCGAATAAACTATATTTCTCGCCTACTTACAGCGAATAGACTATATTTCTCGCCTACTTACAGCGAATAAACTCTATTTCTCGCCTACTTACAGCGAATAAACTCTATTTCTCGCCTACTTACAGCGAATAAACTCTATTTCTCGCCTACTTACAGCGAATAGACTATATTTCTCGCCTACTTACAGCGAATAGACTATATTTCTCGCCTACTTACAGCGAATAGACTATATTTCTTGCCTACTTACAGCGAATAGACTATATTTCTCGCCTACTTACAGCGAATAGACTATATTTCTCGCCTACTTACAGCGAATAGACTATATTTCTCGCCTACTTACAGCGAATAGACTATATTTCTCGCCTACTTACAGCGAATAGACTATATTCATCAGACGACTGTTTTCAGTGTCGTGGTTTACACTTTACTTATTTATCTTTTATATTTGATTTGTGCTTCTTTGTATTGCCTATGATGTCGCAACCGTTAACAGTATCTGACCCGATGTCTTGTGGGTTATTTTGATATTTAGTTTAACATTAATTAGGATTTTACTTGTTTTTGCCCTTTTCGAGCAATCTATTTTATTTTGTCTCCAAGGCTAACAAAAACGCTTTTCCAAAGTTCCTTCAAACGAATATAATGCCCACTCAGAACCCCTTAAAGTTAAATTTGTAAAAACAAATTATAGGAAATGTCCCGGCTGAAAGCCGATTTCTTCTAAGCTTGCTAGAGCTCGCTCAGAAATAAAATGACACCTAATGAGTTGAAGAGTCTTATTATCGCCTAACTGTTGGGCTAGAATCACTCGGATGCAATCAATATTTTGGTATAAGGGCGTTATTATTGGGATTAGTATGACAAAGTAAATTGATCATAATTGTTCTCTATCAGCTTTAAAGTTAAGGGTAAAATTAATCCTATTAAGTGAGTTGTGGCTATTAAGTGAGTTGTGGCTATTAAGTGAGTTGTGGCTATTAAGTGAGTTGTGGCTATTAAGTGAGTTGTGGCTATTAGTGTGGTTATTTTAGTAATAATGATACTTATATTTTCAAAAAAATCTTATTTTTATTCTTGTTGTTATTGTTATTATTGCAGTTATTATTATTATAATTATTATTATTATTGTAGTATATATTTCAAAATTACTTATATTAATAAGATAAGAATAAACCGACAGTCGATCAGGAACTTATACTTTATTTAGTAAACTTAAAAAAGGCAGGCAATATTCCGTATGATTAGTGTTTCTCGATCCGGGTCGAGACAAGTTCAAACTAGAAGAGTTTGAATATTCTACGACTGTACAGCATAAACTTGTTCTTCGGAAGGATTAGTTCACATTATAACTACTTACCTGTACAATTGCTATTCAAATGTTGACATAATTTGACGTCGGTTTCAAGGCGCACTAACCATGAACTTAACCTATATATGGTGAAGCTGGTAATTTAAAGGGTACAGCCATGCGAAGGTATTTGGTAAAATTTTGATGAAAACGGTAATTAAAAAAATATATATATGTATACAGTATAATATATATATATATATATATATATATATATATATATATATATATATATATATATATATATATATTATACAATGCACATAGAGTTACCTTAACCCAATGTGTTGAGATGTGGGTCTTTTAGTAACTCACCTCGTTTCACCCCATTTTTTTTTTTTTAGATTTTAACAAGTTTCGCCCCATTACTTAGGTGATTATAAAATGTTTCACCTCATTCAGGTGTCGATTCTTTATCTGGGCGAACAATAGCGAGCCTGCAATGAGCGACTCCACACAGACAGATTTTGTGTTTGAGTCTTGTGATAAATAGCTTAAAATGTAGCACAGGCTTCTCTTGACCTCATTCAAAAAATTTAATTTGCTAAATGACGTTCTACCCTGTATGCATTTATTTTGGGAACTTACACAATATTTTTATCTAATAATTTATAACGGTGTTTTTGGCTTCCTTCTGTTTCACCCAAATAGTTTGGCGATTATAAGATGTTACGACCCATTCAGGGGTCGATTTGTGTCCTGACGATTGAAAAAGTCCCCAATTTAGGAGAAATAGATCTTTGGCCAGGACTTATATAATTATATATATATATATATATATATATATATATATATATATATATATATATATATATGTTGAATTTATTTTTTGGGGGGGCTCATGGTAGCACTTTTATTGCTAGTTTGAGGATGCTTCTTTCTTTCTCATCATGTTCCATTCTGCTGATATCATCCACTTTGACAGGGCACATTTCTGAAGGATGTGTCATTGCACTTCTAACACATGATGTGTACACATCTCCCTTCAAGGGGAGAGAGAGTCTTCACATGGTTAGTAATGGCAGCAGTTCTCTGAACTTTTCCCACCCGCATCTAATAATCAGCTGATAGCGGCGGCCTCGGCCCCACCACCGGCAGAGATGGTATCCCTCGAGTAGCAAAACCTGTCCACCATCTACAGCAACTCATTGCCAAAGTTAACTCCTGAGCCGGTCATTCAACACAAGCTCACCTTTGCATACTATACATACAAATTTCTCAACTTTGAACTTTTTCCTTGGCAGAGACCCATTTATTCTAGTACAGCGCTTCTTCACATGGTGTACCCAGCAACGGCAGATGCTACACTGAATACTACCACTAATAGTATTATCAATAATATATCATCAGATTTTTGTTTTCCTATGTCTCAACTGAACGACTGTAGGCTATTCAGTAGGTTGTATCTTTTGTGAGGCCCAAGATTATGAATTGAAGGACACAGATACACTTTGAGGGCAACTGTTTTATTATTAGAGATATGGCGCTGAGTTCTTAACAAGTACTTGTGTGGATCTTGCGAAGTATGTAGACCAAATTTGAGTAAAATCCATTAATAAACAAATTACTAAAACATATTTTATTGTTAAAATATACCTTGATACATGCAAACAAAATCACGTTATTAATTTTGTATCTAGTCATCAGATATTGAAGCTAGAGCCTTGATTTTGTTTAGAGATAATTACATACCTTACTATCATATCTTTAGTTGAAATTATTATTGTAGTGCCAATAGTTTTATATCTTATCATATTCTAAATATGTACGTTTGCATTTTCTGCATTTTTTGACTCGCCATGTTACATGTCAGCGATGGTTTCATCAGTGACAATCAGAATATCATCTTATATATATAATTTCAACAAATGATATAGAGGAAAGCATTAGCTATATAATAAAACAAGAATCATGCAAATCAAGCAAAAATTCCAAGAGAAGTAATGAGTGATCTTAATTTCATTAAACAAATGTTACGGGAAACGCGCATCAAACTTTGATTTTACTGTAGATATCATCTACATGAACAAATTAAAACAGAGAGGTAATTATAAAGACTTCACAATTTACAATTAAGTATAATACAACTATATTTCAAGGGTTTTAGTGTCCTCCTGGAGCATAATATGTCTTACAATATATGGTGCAAGAAGACTTCCCCTAGTATTGACATTCTCGGTGTAACATTAACTACTAACTTGAGCTGGACACATTATGTTAGAAGCATTGCTAAGAATACCTCTAAAAAACTGGGACTCCTGTACAGAGTTCGAGAATTCTTCACTGACGAGCAGTTGGCCGTAATATATAAAAGTCATGTGCGTTCTCAGATGGATTACAGTTCACCTCTGTGGAGTGGAAGTGGAGTGGTTGCATTGAGGCAGTTGGACAAAATTCAAAATAAAGCTATTAGATTAATCAATAACCCTGCAATCACACAGGACCTTCCTACATTATCCATACGAAGAAACGTTGCATCCCTTGCATTATTCTACAGATATTTTCACAGCAATTGTTCCGAGGAACTTGCTTCAATTGTGCCGCCTCTCCACATCTTTCCCCGTAGAACTGGGGCAGCTGAGAGCGCCCATGAATTTACACTTTCTCCTCCACAATGCAGAATTTCTGCTTATCAAAATTCATTTATCCCTAGAACTACTACTCTTTGGAATTCACCTCCCTCGAGTTGCTTTCTACAAACTTAGAATCTACAAAAGTTTAAATCCAGTTGTTACAAACATTTTATGAATGGAGGATGCCTTTAGGCACATGGACCTTTTTGTTTTTATCTGTGTTTTTCCTTCCTCCGTTCATTGTCTCTTTAAAAAAAAAAAAAAAAAAAAAAAAAAAAAAAAAAAGCCCGAGACTTTTTGGCGTGGACTCGATCTAAGGTCCATTAGGTCTGCAGTCCATCTTTGATTCCAGGTAAAAACAAATATAAATAAAAATTTTAATGTTAATACGACCTTCACCGTGAGTAATGCCAAAGCTAAGATTATTAAACGAATGTAAAGTCAAAATCTATACTTCGCCCAAAATGTTGTTCATACATTGTGTTCTTTTAACCCTTAAAGTATAGTACAAGGTTTTAATATATTTTAATCTGACGGCTACAAGACGATACGATTCAGTTTTGGAAGATATTGTGAGAGTTGAAATATTAATGGAGATCATTTGTACGGTCTCGGTCATTGATTCCAATACACTTTGAAGAGTCGAACTTACAGGTAAATGAACCTCTGAAATGTTAATATCTGGTAAAGAATTAATAAAAAGATTCATTTCAGCTCGAAACAGCTCCAAAAATGTGTGTATCAGCATTATTGAGTCCGACTGTACTTCAATGATTCCCTGAGATCCTTCATAAACTCCATAAAATCGTCTAATGTTTGCCAGAATCGAGCACGCTACAGTATGCTAAAGGGGTTCAGTTACTATAATGTTCCTGGTCAATCCACATGGGTTTCTAATAGCCGTTACTTGTACTATTTGTTTCACATCGTACAAGTGTCTTGTCAATTTTTCTCTCTGTGTCTGAATGTTTACCTAATTTTCATAATTTTGTTCTTGTGAACTATTAATGTTCACTATGTTCATCTAAACCGGACGAGCAAAATATCTATATCTATAGATAAATAGATAGATAGATGGCACAAATTGCTTATGTCTAAACTACCCTCCTTCGGTTTCTATCCCTCCATCTGTGCCTTTGTCTCTTATTTCCTTTCCGGCGCTCCATAGCTGTGGGTGTGGATGGCCATCGTTCCCTTCCTCATCATATCAACTCCGATGTTCCTCAGGGTTCTGTCCTATCTCCTATTATCTTTCTAATTTTCATAAATAATCTTCTCAACTGTACTGTACCTCCAGTCCTATCCATTCATATGCAGACGACTCTACCTTACACTAGAGATCCTATAGTTACTATAGGATCTCTACCTTACACTATTCAATTAGTTTTCTAGAACGCCCCATCAAGAAATCCCTCAAAAACAAACGTAATGAAGCCATACAAAACTTATCTTTTGATCTAACTACCATTTTCAATTGGGGCAGAACAAAACTTGTTGTCTTGAATGCTTCCCAAACCCAATTTCTCCATGTATCTACCCATCGTGAGCTCCCAGAGGGCTATCCCTTATACTTCAACAAGACAAAAATCAACCCTTCATCTTCTCTCAGTATTCTCTGTGTCTCGTTTTCTTCTGCTCTCTCTCGGAAGGACCATATTACCACTCTTGCTAAGGCGGCCTCCCAGAAGCTGTGTCTGGTCAACCGCTTCAATGGGTTCTTTACCCCTGCACAGCTTCTTCCTCTGTACAGGGGCACAGTGCGTCCTTGTATTGCGTATTAACATGTGTGGGAAGGATCCTCTCACACAGCACCTCTAGACATAGTAGAAAGGAAAGCCTTTCCTATCACTAACTCCTGACCACTCAATGACTCTGCAATCTCTCTCTTCGCTGCTATTATGTCGCTACTACATGAATCAGTGTTCCTCAGAGCTCTCTCAGTGTATGCCACCTCCTCTACATAGGGTATGTAGCACTAGTCTTGCAACACAATCCCACCCCTACTCTATGCAACTCTCCAACTCGAGAGTGAAACGATACTCCCAATCTATCTTCTATTCAAATGCTGAGGTCTGGAACTCTCTCCCATAATCCATCTTTCCCTCATCCTATCACCTAAATTGCTTCAAACTCCGTGTGTCCAGATATCTTGGCTCGAACATTCCTTTATTTTGGCCCTGTTACTCTTTCAACTATAGGGGAGGCACTCTTCACAGGCAGTTTGGCCTTTTGTCACCCTCATCCACATAGAAAATACACTGTAATAGAGAGACAGCCAAAAAGGTAGATAACTATACAAATTGGCAGATAGACAGACAAATAGATAGAGATATATACAGATATATAGATCAATAAATAGAAGAACAGACAACTAAATATTATAATAATATCAAGACTGACAGACAGAAAAATTAGTACAAGTACAATGTAACCAATGCTAATCCATAATTTTCTCCTCCCCCCCCCCCCCCCCTGCAGGAGGTGATGGGGTCACCTTCCTTGAGAAACACTCACCATCCGGTACGTTACTTAATATGTACTCTCTTTCTATCTCTCTCTCTCATGTATATATATATATATATATATATATATATATATATATATATATATATATATATATATACTCTATAAATATATATATATCTATAATATATATATATATATATATATATATATATATGTATATATATATATATATTCTGTACATTATATATATATATATAAATATACATTATACTCTCAGCCGGGCTCGAACCGCCGAGAGTCAGAACGGGTGTCCATGCTTTAACCAACTATACCATGGCGATATACAGGATTCTTAACTTTCTTCTTGTTATATTAAGGAAATGGGAAATCCAACTTGGAGAACGTATTTATACACAAGTCATAGGATCCACATTCCAGGATACCATACATGGATTTTTACAAGTTCCCCCACAAATTGAAAAAACATTCTCCAAGTAGGATTTCCCTTCTCCTTAATATATGCTTTCATTAATTTCATTGGAGGTCTTTGGTGTTGTGGTGAAATTAATAAAAAATAGATTATAAATAGGTAAAGGTTAAGTATCCTTTATAACGCCTTAGTTAAAGTTGGTTAAAGCGTGGACAATCATCCTGACTGTAAGTGGCTCGAACTTGACTAAGAGTATAAACACATTTACTATTCAATCAAATGAACTTATGTAATATCAGAATTAACATATTCAAATATTATTACTTGGGTGTGAATAGGATAAATAGCACATGAGACAAGACATGAATAGGCCTTATAAGTGAGGCATTGTCTCACTATACTGTACTGTATAAGTCTGGTGGGTACTGGTATGGTATGGGGTGTTTGGTGTTGGAGTCACGTTAATAACATTAAATTATCATTAGATTCAGGGATATTTCGTAGCGAGGACGGTCTATATGATCTGTGCCCCATGAATACACTTTCCTCACTTAACCATTAGGCTACCATAGCGCAGTTGGAAATAATTTATGTACATGATTAAATTAACTGTCTTGATGGTATAATGGTTAGTGTGTTTACAAATCTGTGTGTGGTAACCCAGGTTCAAATCCCGGCGGATCACATGCTTTCATAAATTTAATTGGGGATGTTTGGTGTTGGAGATAATTTAATAAACAGAAAACAAATACAGGTATATATATATATATATATATATATATATATATATATATATATATATATATATATGTTAGTAAAGCCAGGTAATAAATTTTCTTTAATACATACGAGGTTGAAAGAAATGGCAATTTCTGCATTGGAAATTTTATTATTCAAAGTTTCCAGGTCTCTGATGAGTTTTCGCTGGGTGGCAGGAAGTAGATGAATGAGATGAGCAAAATTCATGGTGGTACAGGGTTACATAAATGTACATGATGATACAGGATATACGACGCGTTTCACTGGACAACCAGCATTATCAAGTAAGGGTAGAATGATATAAAAGGTAAACAGGAAGGGTATATATAGAGGGTGGAGGATCAGAGGAGGCGAAAATCAGGGGGCAAAAGTCTCCTATTGGTGGAGGGGTATTCTAGGAGTGCAAAAGGGGGAACCGCTTCACGCAGGCGCACTGGATGCGGGATGGTGTTGGTCGGGTGGCGGGGTCAAAGCTGATTGGCTGCGTGTCGAGGGGCGTGGCCTAAGTTGTGTGGTCCGTGTGGTGCCGGCAGAAGACGAAGCTGAAGGAGGTAGCGCGGGGGGCTGCGTCAAGGGCACCGGGGGGCGAGGAGGGGCGTTAGGTCCTGTAGGGTAGTGCCTTTTGGCAGAAGGAAGGATCTGAAGGTCTAGAGTTTGTTGATGTTAGGATGTAAGGCTTGGATATATAACGCTTCGAGTATAGGTAATCTCCTTGGGTCACATATATATATATATATATATATATATATATATATATATATATATATATATATATATATATATATATATATAGTTTGGCTACCGCGGGCACAATGCCTCCTGACATCATGCCTACCGGACTTCATGTCTAACTTCCATGATGACTAAAGGACGATATGCCTAACAGACGTAATTTTGTCATTTAATTTTAATTTATTTTAATTTATTCATGTATATTGATTCATTCATGTCTAAAATGGATGCAATAAAAAACATATATACACAATGTATAATCATTTAAAATCTTTTAATTAAATTTGTATTTATTCATGTATATTTATTCACTCATGTCTAAAATGGATGCATTGAAATGCATATATAAAAAATTTAACATTTCAATTTCAATCTAGAGTAGACGGACATATTCAGAAATTCTATAAATTGTGAGCAATGGCACGAAGATATTTAAGGACCGGGTTGTTGTCATACTTCTCCACAATGTTCTTCAGGCCTTGATTGACAAACTTTTATTTTTTCTTGATTGGTCGCAAAGGAAATCCAGCGTTGGCGTGTTCAATAAGGAGTTCGTTGTCGGCTTGCTCTCTACGCAATCCTTCTACAAGTCGGCACAGAGTTGGGTGTGTAATGGTGACTCGTAGGTCGAAGGCTCTGTGCCAGCCCTCCAAGTTGTTGGTGCGAGGAAAGTCTTGTAGAACTCTTTCCTTGACATTCTCACAGATACTCACAGATGATACCCGGGCAGGAGGCTATTAAGCCTGTGTGGCCCGGCTCAATATTTCCTACTATACTACCGTGTTGGGGGCTAATGTGGACGTGTGTGATTTTTTTAATCTTTTCTTTAAATTTGTATTTCTGGTCTTAACTCTTCCATGCCTTATCCAACTCACGCTCAAATGTTATCACACTCCTAACACTAACAGACTTTTCTGGAAGATTATTCCAATTTTCTATAACACGATTACAAAAAAAAATCTGTCTTATGTTCAGCCTAGATCTACATTTTTACAACTTCTTACTGTGCCCTCTGGTGCGTTCATCTTCCTGTATCGTAAACAGCCCACGACAGACCTCCGCATAATACACTCCTTGCTCTATCTTGAACGTTTCTCCCATCGATCTTCTATATGCCAGCGTTGGTAAATTCAATTTCCTTAATCTATCACTGTAAGACAGGTCTCGCAGTGAAGGTATTGTACTAACATAGTGGCTCTACATTTTACATTTTCAATGGCTGTAATATCCTTGATCTTGTATGGACACCAAGCTTGACTTACATATTCAAGGATTGGTCTTACCAATAAAGGCTTAAAGGCTTTAAAGGTAAATAAAGGCTTAAACGTATCTTCATCTAATCACATAAATGTTCTTCTTATAAGGCCAACTTTTCTATTTGCTCTATTCATTTTTTCTGTCACATGTTTTTCAAAGTTGAGTTCATTGTAAATGGTCACTCCCAGGTCTTTTTCTTTGTCACATTTTCCATGCTTTCCTCCATGATATATCTTCCTTCAGGCACTTCTGATTTACCAATCATTATAGACTTACATTTATTTGGATGAAACTTAAGAAGCCATTTTTCTGACCAAACCTGCAGTGCCGTGATGTCCTCCTGCAACTTTGTACAATCGTCATTCCAAAGTTCTTGGGGAAAAGCAGGCCGTCTCCCAGGATGTTGTCCGTTTCTTGGTCCAGTGCAGACACAAATCGATCAAACGTGTCACTAAGATCTTGAAGAGAAACCTAAAGCAAGTGCTTGAAGTGATTCAATCACCATTGCATTTTCGGGACATGCAGCATACCAGCTGGCAAGTCCTTTGGCTTGAATTCTTCGCCACACACATTGTCCAAAGTGGAACAGACAACCACAGATTTGACTCTTTGGAAAGTGTCTTTGGATATAATTCATAGATGCTCTTCCAAAGTCTACCATCAGGGATGCAGGGTTAACATTTCTTTCGTTCTTGAGGAAAGTCCATATTTCATCATAGGTTGCCTTTCGATCCTATGCTTTGTGACACAGAACACCAATGGCACTGTTCTTGATTCAGTTAGCAGGGCATGAATAGTGTAGAGTTGGAAGCCGTCTGGGGCCGAATCAAATGTTCCATCGCAAAACCAATGTAGTTTGCTTGCAAGAACATCAAGTCTTTTCGCGGTTGTCATAATCACAATTTTTAAGATTCTCGTCTTTGTGTGCCAGAAAGGGCTCTCCTCTCGTCGTTACTTTGAGTTTGTCGGTATTTATATTCCCATCTTGTGAGTTTCTTTGTCGTCGCTCCATTTATACCAGAGTCTCTTTTTTAGGTAGGGCTCCTGCAGCATTCATAGGAAAATGCATTGTTGAATTTTGTATAACATGATGTGCACTCGTCCGACAACCTCGCTTTATTTTTGATTGCATCAACTGTCTTTAGGGAAGTAAGTCTGGCGGCGCACGGAGGATGGCTGTGTTCCGTGGCAAGTCCTTCTTTTGTGTCGTTTCTCGTCTTCAAGGATGCATTGCACTGTTTTCTCTTCTCACATCGCCAGTATGTGTAGCTTCCACTCGTTCTGTTAATTACATACGCATGACCTTGGTGTATAGGAAAACTGTCCAGCCACGATATATATATATATATATATATATATATATATATATATCCCTTTACCCTAATACAGGGAGACTATTATGCCTGTCTTCCAGTCATTAGGCGCACTTCCCTTCTCCCATGCTAGTTTATACATTTTCCATACCCATTCGATCACTATCTCACCACCATACCTCAGCATTTCCCCACACACTCAATCTATTCCCGATGCTTTCCCTATCTTCACTCTTGTCATGGCTTCACACACTTCTGACCTCCTGATCCCCACCTCCTCCTCAACTACTTCTCTTCTTCTCCCTCCCATACCCCATCCAACTATGTTTGTGGCGTCTCATTTCTTACATTCAACAATTTGTTAAAGTACTCCCTCCATCTCTCGATTCTCTCTTGCTTCTCGGCTAACACTCGCCCATTCTTATCTTTCACACCCTCACTACTTTCCTTGCTACCCTCCCTAACTTTCTTGACCTCTTTCCAGTACAGTTTCTTACACTTCCCACAGTTTACACTTATATTCCTTCCAAATTCCTCATCTACTCTTCTCTTACTTTATTTCACTCTCTCTTCACCACTCTCTTTTTCTCCAAGTACTTTGCTCTTTGCTGTGTCTCCAAAAAAAATTATCTTTACTACTCAACCACTCTCTATACGTGTTCTTCTTATTTTCAACAGCTGGTTTTACCTCTTCAGTCCTCCATGCTGTACTCTTCACTCCCCGCCCACTTCTCCTAACTCCACATACCTCCTCACATGCTGCACACATCTCTTCCTTAAACACTTTGCTCACCGCTTTCACTTCCTCTATACCCTCAAAGTCAAACCTACCTAGTCATCTTTCTACTGCTCTCTTGAACTCTTCCCTGATCTCCTCCTGTAACCTCTCCACCCTCTTCACCACTCCACCTTCCTCTCGCTCCCCTCTAGCTCTCTTTACCCATTTGTTCTGTATCCTAATTTTAGCTACAACTACATCATGGTAAGACCCCCCCCCCCATACCCCTATATACCCTAGCATCCAACACAGAATTCTTCATTCGTTCATCCACACATACAGTATAATAATCAGTCAGTGTCTTTTGTTCCACTTCTTCTTCTTCCACTCAACTTTCCACGTGTACCTGTGTATCAGTATGTGCCTCCTCTCCACACATACGTCCACAAGTGCACTACCATTCCCATTTACCTCTGACGGTATACCCCACCCTCCTACCACTCCATCAACTTTACTATCACCCACCTTCCCATTCATAATCCTTAATCAGAAATATGTTTTCTCTCTTACCAAACTTATCCAGGCACGCCTCAACATTCACCCAGATCTTGTCTTTCTCTCTTATAGGTTTATTCTCCGTTGGAGCATACACACACACAACCACCCACATTTGTATTTCTACTTTCATTCTTACCCATACAATCCTTGTACCCACAGAATCATAGTCCCTTAAATGCTCCTTCCATTTGTTACTAACAAACAAACATGCACCTTCTTTCACTCTGTCATTCACTTCAGCACACACACCTATTCCACATTCCCATTCTTTCACACATGTACCCTTCCATTTGGTCTCAGTCATTCCGCATACATCCAGCCTGGCATTCACTAACACTTCCAGAACCTCTCTCTCTTTTGTGTCATCATTCACGCCTCTTACATTCCAAGTCAAAATCCTTAAGCAGTCCATGTCTGGTCGAATTTCGTCAACAGTAGGTCCGTCCTTTTCGGAGTCCATTTATCTGTTTTTTTGTTGCTGCAGATATTTTTACAAGTGGAGGGTCACAAGCCCAACCGACCTAACCTCTTTAGTCGCCTTTTACAACACGCAGGAAGCACATGAGGCATATTCTAACCCCTTACCCTCAGGGGTAATACACAAACAATATAAATTGCATCTATCACCACCATACCAGCACCCCTTACTGAAGGACATAAAAAACACTACAACAGAACCTCAGAGCGCCCTTCTCGACTGGATCGGCCTCCGCACCACCAACCTCCAACTCGAGATAGCACACAGATAGAACTAGAGTCCGAGCAAGCACTTCTCGCCCTCAATATTTTCGACTAGAAGAACGCAGCAGAAGTGGACACTGTCACAGCCAATCAAATAGAGGTATCAGAACAATCCCTCTTGTTTGTTCACAAAAACCTATGAAACCTGATGCTCACCAGCTAAGCTCGAGACTAGCACATCCCTAGTGAGGCCCGATGCTCACCAGCTAAGTGTGAGACTAGCACTACCTGTGAGGTCCGATGCTCACCAGCTTGGTTCGAGAACTAGCAGGAGAGAATCACCTCTACAATAATTACAGGATTTGGTATGAGACCGTCCAACAAGAGAAACACCTCTACATTAAATAAAGGGTGTGGTATGAGACTATCCATAAAGCAACCCCCTACTAGTCATCAAAGTCTTAAGTCCTCACCTAATGCAGTAAAGAATATATTGTTGAGTCCACCCCCTACAACCGGGAAATAACTTGTACAAACTTAAAGTAATGTTGTCTCTTTTATAGAGCCCCTATTTGTGTTAAAGTTATCTGCCTTCAAGCAAACACTACACACACACTATCAAACACTCTTATAGTCATCGTTGAACATTTTGGTATCAACACAATTAAGGACATTGATAGCTGGATTTAATTGTGAAAAACAACATCTGACGTGAAACATCGTATTAAGGGATTTAAAACATAATTACCGTCCCTGGCAGTCATAATATAAAAAATCAGGCAAGAAAAGGAAAATGTATCTTCAGTAAATACATGCGGGTAAACTGAGAGAATTGTGTAAATAGTTGATAGAGATCAAACCTCAATGTAATTGTAAAGACCATTGTCATGTCAAGCGATTGACATAATATTGTTCTACTTACTCTAAGTATTTGTTTATGTTTAAGATCTCACGATAATATTCATTTCCATAATTACCTCAACTCTGTTTTGCTACGTAATCTTTTAGTCAAATTCTAGCACGTAATCTATTACCTGTCCTAACTCATGTCAATTGAGTATTTGTGTTCCTTGTTATTTATATTTCATGTGTAACGTCTCAGTTTGTGAAGCACGCTTTGTGTGTAAATACAACGTTGTCTTATACCAATTGTCTAACTCACCTTGTATTTTGTTGTGTATATATATTGAGCTCCTAGTTTATCCCCGTTAGAAGAATCCATAACACTTGTTTTGTCTATCATAAAACTAATAGATCTGGAACACAGATCTACAAACAGGCTTGAAGCTGGTATATCTGGAACACACCACAAACAGACGTAAGGCAAACAAACTTTAAGGCGGGTCACCGGCTTTTTCATCTTTCTCTCCTTTTCTCTCTTTCCCTGGTTTGTATCCATTCGGCCCCATTCAGCCAACTGTTTTAAGACGTTTATCCCCATCCAGGTGTCGATTTATTCCTGGTGAGCGATAGTGAGCCAGCATTGTATGGAGAAATCCGGCTTCGCCGGAAACAGTTTTCTATCGAAAAATGTACAAATTTAGATTGCTGTCAAAACAAAAATATATATATGCTGGCTCGCTACCGCTCGCCAGGAAAATATTGGCTGAATGGGGCCGAATTGATACAAGGCAAAGAGAGCGGGAGAGAACGAGAACAAAAAGCGAGGTGAGCTCCCTTAAACGTACCACAAACAGGCCTGAGGCTAGTAGATCTGAAACCTATACAACAAACAAACCCTGTAGAAATATATTTGGTGTTTACACCTTGCCCGTAAGGAGGGTTATGGAGCTCCGATCATACTTTGGTGTTTACACCTTGCCCGTAAGGAGGGTTATGGAGCTCCGATCATACTTTCAAGCATCTTGACAACTTTACCAACACACCGAAACTTAATTAGATGCTGAAATAGCCTCCTGAAAATCTGTATCCCAGGGTGGGAATCGAACCCGGGACTCTTGGGTTACGAGGCAGACAAGTTACCAAGACACTAATAAGAGAACCTCACTTACCCTGGTACTCTAAGTGTATTTCCGCATCTTGTTCAGTTTAGGATAATCTATTTTCACTGACTTTACATCACTTCAACTTTGGGGCAGCGAAGGCTATGAATGACCAGAGAGGAACTAAGCCTGAGCTGAAACAACCGTGAGTCCGTCAGAGAGACGGGTAGGGAGTGGTGAGTCAGCCTGCTGAACGTGCTAAACACGTATATGAACAACCATGCTGGCAACTCGTTAGAGAACTGGCAACTAACTCCCAACACACGATCACAGCCTTGGCACTAGTCTCACTACACTTTCAGTTATTTCCTGCTCCCTTACTTGTTCTGTAAAATTTGTTTTTTACACCTTGCCTGTAAGCAGGATTATGGAGCTCCGATCTTACTTTCAACCATCTTGATAATTTTAACAACACCTCTAAACATTAGTAGATGCTGAAATAGCCTCCCTGAAATCTGTACTCCAGGGCGGGAATCAAACCGGGAAGTCTTGAGTTATGAAACAGACAAGTTACCACGAGATTAATAAAGGTATCTCACATAGCCTGTTAGTCTAATTGTATTTCCGTATCTTGTTCAGTTTAGGCTAACCTACTTTCACTGACTTTACAACCTGAGGATATCAGATCTGGAATGCAGTACAAACAGGCTTGAGTTTAGCAGATCTGGAACACACTACAAACAGAGATGAGGCTAACAAACCTGAAACATACCACAAACAGCCTGAGGCTAGCATATCTGAAACATACCACAAACAAACCTGAGGCTAACAGGTCTGGAACACAGTACAAACAGGCTTGAGGCTAGATGTGGAACACACTACAAACAGACCATATAATATAACAAACATGCAACATACTACAAACAGACCTGAGGCTAACAGGTCACTGGAACACAGTGAGACATATCAAAACAGCTTGAGGCTAGATGTGGAACACACTACAAACAGACCATATAATATAACAAACATGCAACATACTACAAACAGACCTGAGGCTAACAGACATAAAACACATACCACAAGCTTACCTGAGCCTAACAAATGTGAGACATATCACAAACAGCCTTGAGGCTAACAGACCTCTAACATACAGCCTTGAGGCTAACAGACCTCTAACATACTACCACCAATGGCTCTCCTCTTATTTCACTAATCAACCTGGTGAACAAACCTACATCTTTTATATCCTAAATGACCTAAAGCAGTTAGTTCAGCACCCCACCCATATCGTGGACCGCCCTGGAGATTGGCATAACATTATCGACTTGTTTCAAACCACTAATCCTTCTGCTTTCACTGTAACTCTTCTCCCTCCGTTGGGCTTCTCGTATAATAATCTTACCTCTGTCACCTGTCCTGTCTCTCCGGTACGGCCATCTGACCCATCCAGATGGTGACCCTTGTTGCATTTTGGCACTGCCGACTGGGACGCTCTTCGGCAGTACTTCTATGATTTCCCATGGAAATATTTTTGCTTCCATGGACGGGTACCCTGAGAGAGTGCCGAGTGTATTACCAAGGAAATCCTATCGGGCATGGAAGCATGCATCCCATTTTCTTTCCCTTAAACTAACTAAAAAAAAATCTTGGTTTACTCATGCTTGTTTTACTGCTGTCCGCAATAAGGGGAAGCATTCAAACGGTACCGTCGCCTTCAAACTCAAGAATCTAATAATTCCTATGTTTCTGCCCGGAATCAAGCCAAATCTGTTCTTCAACTCGCCAAGCATTCTTTCAACAATAATAAATGCACTGAACTATCCAACTGTAGCCCTTACAAAGCCTTATGGCATCTAGCCAAAAACCTCTCCAACAATTTAATTTCCTTGTCTTTCCCTCCTTTTTTCCACTCTGACGGTACCACCGTCACCTCTTCCTCTGACAAAGTTGAACTCTTCGCTCAAACTTTCGTTAAAAACTCCACTTTGGATGATTCCGGCGCTACTTCTCCCTTTCCACCCACCCTCTCACTCACTTATGCCTAAGATCATGATCTCTTCTAAGGATGTACTTTCTGCCCTCTCTGGGCTTAATACTAAGAAGGCATACGGACCGGATTGTGTTCCTCCTGTTGTACTCAAAACTGTTCTTCTGTGCTGACTCTCTGCCTAGGCAAACTCTTTCATCTTTGTCTTTCCTCTAAAGTCTTTCCATCTTGCTAGAAGTTTGCTCTCATTCAACCTGTTCCAAAGAAGGGTGACCGCTTCCAGCCCTCCAACTATCATCCAATTGCTCTAATTTCTTGCATCGCTAATGTTTTGTATTAAACTATTCTTAACTCGAAATGTCTTAAGCATTTATTTTCTCATAATCTACTTTCAGATCGCCAGTACGGCTTCCTTAAGGACCGCTCTACTGGTGATCTTCTTGCTTATCTTACTAACTCTTGGTCATCCTCCTTTCGGGTCTTCGGTGAGACTTTTTCTATTGCGCTAGACATATCAAAAGCGTTCGATACAGTCTGGCACAAATTTCTAATATCAAACTACCTTCCTTCGGTTTCTATTCGTCTATCTGTGCCTCTGTCTCTGATTTTCTTTCAGACTGCTCCATAGCTGCTGCTTAGGATTATCTTTCTTCTTATTCATTAATGATCTACTCAACTGTTCTTCTTATCATACCCACTCATATGCTGACAACTCTACCTTACACTATTCAACTAGTTTTTCACATCAACCCAGTATGCATGCACTCCAAAACAAACGTGACAAGGCTGTAGAACACCTATCTTCTGATATTTCAATATTTATGATTGGGGAAGATAAATTTGTGTTACTTTCAACGCCTCCAAGATCCTGTTTCTCCCTCTATTTTCCATCACAATCTTCCACTAGACTATCAACTATTCTTCAACAATACACATCTCAACCCTTCATCTTCTCTCAATATTGTAGATGTATCTTTTTCATCCGACCTTTCTTAGAGAGTTCATATTACCACTCTTGCCAAAACACCTCTCCAAAAGTTAGGTGTGCTCAACTGTCTCTGTAGGTTCTTCAGCCCAGTACAGCTTCTAGCTCTGTATCGGGGCACAGTGCACCCCTGTACTGAGTATTGTTCGCAACTCACTTCCTCTTACTAGTTCCCTACAATCTCTTTCTACTCGTTGCAATGTTGCATCTCTTTCACTTTTCTATCGCTATTGCAACAATCAGTGTTCTTCAGAGCTTTTTCAGTGTATGCCCCCTCCCTTGCGGCGAGTGCGAGGCCCGCCTTTCAACACAGTCCCACTCCTATTCAGTCCAGCTCTCCAACCCAAGACTTGGCATATTGTTTTTCTTCTACTCAACAAGTGAACTCTGGAGCTCTCTCCCCGAATCAATCTTTCCTTCACCCTATGACTTAGACTGCTTTAAACTTCGTGTCTCCACGAATTTTGACTCTAACGTCCCTTGAATTTGGCTACATCACTCTTTTGGCTTTGGGTGAGACACTTGTTACAGGCAACCTGCCTTTTGTCTCCTCTATACACAGAAAAAACCACACACAAACTTGACGAATATAACCACATACCACAAACAAACTTGAAGTTAACAGACCTGAAACATATCTGAAGCAAACAGCCCTAAAACATGTCACAAACAGACCTGATACCACAAACAGACCTGACGCCTTTAACTGACAACTTGGAAATGCCCCTGTAACAGAACTGCAATCTACCGAAAGTCGGTACCATCGAAAATGGCTACTGTGTATACTTATAATCAACAAGACAATAGTATTTTGATGTGATACTTTTTGTCAGTGAGTGTGTATGTTACTTAATAGCCATTTTTTGGGAAAACAATCAAAATCCTTAAGAAATAATAATAATATAATATAAAACAAAAAACACAACTAAAATACACCATAACTCTGTAAGGGAGACCTGAGTGTACCAGCACGATATGATGCTCGTGCCCTTCAAGGAATTCAAACTACATGGTATGGCTTGGGCTCGGGATAACTCCTTATTCTTACGAGACAAAAGGTCTGATGAGTACCGCTCGCCCACCTACACTCCTTGTGTCTGAAGGAAGAAGTTGAATTCATCAACCTCTGGGATAATTTCTATAACCAGCCTACTCTGTTCCGCAAGGAGGGCACTGATCTAAACCCTGTGGGTTCAGCATGCATGGGTCGTCTCCTACACGAAGCAGTCCGCAGCCATGGATCAAAAAACGCCATCCGAGAAGAAGCAGCAGTGACATAAATCATCCAACGCCAAGCAAAAAACAGAGGCAACCGAGGACCACCAGCGATAAGGACCGAAGACAGCTAGGACCGAAGACAGCCATGAACATACATGTAGATCCGACAAGAACCAACAATATTATTAAAGAACGTTCCGTTCTGTGAGTTCTTAAATAACAAATTTAAAGGTTTTCTATGCAAATGCTCGTAGCATACACAATAAATTTTCAGATTTAGAGGAGCTAGTGTTTACCGAAAATTATGATGTGATTGGCATAACAGAATCTTGGCTCAATACAGAAGATAGATACTTTTTAGCAGAGTATTCACTTCCCGGTTATGTAATGTTTGAGAAAAGCTGAATAAATCGAAATGGAGGTGGCGTTTTACTTTATATCAAAGAAAGTCTTAACCCGACCCTCTTGTCAAAACCTAAAATTGTGAACGTCGACACATCTTTTGTGCTAATAAAGAATAATACAGGTACAAAAATAATACTTGCGTTAATATACACACCTCCAGCTCAATCAGTGCAAACTGACCGAGAAATTTACGAACAAATTGCAGATGTAAGTAACTCACAAGATACCGTAATTTTTGGCGACTTAAATTTACCTGTGACCAAGTGGGGCGATACTCTTACTTCACACTCTGGACATGACTTGTATACGAACTTGCGAGAGAGTTCGCTTTATCAATTTGTTCGAACACCGACCCGTGGTAATTACGTTCTTGACATTGTACTTGCAACAAAGAAGAATTAATAGAGAATTTGAATGTTGGTGATGAATTCAGTAACAGCGACTATCGTTCGATAACTTTCACTTTAAAGTTTACTAGTAACGAACCAAATAGTAGCATCGAAAAAGTTCCTAATTTCAAGAAAGCAAACTTTCATAAACTTAGAGCTATGTTTAAAGAAACTGACTGGAGCTTTTTAATTAACAATAATGACATAAATACATCTTGGAAGTTATTCGAAACCACTTACCTAAAAGCAGTGCAAGACTGCACACCATCGAAAATACGGCGTCCAGGCCATAATAATAAGCCCAAATGGTGGAATAAAGATATTTCAAAATGCCTGCTTGCTAAAAATTTTGCTAATGATAGATTAAAATACTCACAAAATGACGAAGAATGGGTGAAATTTGTAGAGCTACGACGGAAAGCCAAAAAGTTAATTAAGCAAAGTAAAAAGACCCTAGAGTTACATATTGTGAATCAAGGTAAAACAAACTCGAAAGAATTCTATAGTTATATCAGAAAGAAAAAAGTAGTTACTTCAACTGTTGGACCGTTAGTCGATGAAAATAGAGAATACACCAAAGACGAAGTACAAATGAGTAATGCCCTCAATACCTTCTTTGCATCAGTTTTTACAACAGAAGACCTCAGTGATATCCCTACACCATCGCCGATTCAGATTGATAATTCAGATGTTCTAAGAAATATCACCGTTACAGAGTGAGAAGTATTGAATTGTTTAGATAAACTCAAGGTAAATAAAACGCCTGGACCTGATACAATCTCGCCTAGAGTTATAAAGGAAGCTAAGGATGAGCTCTCCAAACCACTGACATTACTATTCAATAAATCCTTGCAGTCTGGAACTATGCCTGATCAGTGGAAGCTAGCCAACGTAACACCGATATTCAAAAAAGGCAGCAAACCCCTACCAAGTAACTATCGTCCAATTAGCTTAACCTCAGTTGTATGTAAAATACTAGAAACGGTCATAAGAGACAGACTCGTAAATCACTTAGAGGAAAATAACATACCTAAAGATACTCAACACGGCTTTCGTAGAAAAACCTTCCTGTTTAACAAACCTCTTAGACTTCTTCCACGATATCCTCAACCTCTACGATGAGAGTAAAGCTGTAGATATTATATACCTTGATTTTCAAAAGGCCTTTGACAAAGTTCCCCACAAACGTTTACTGCTAAAACTAAAAGCGCATGGAATACAAGACGGTGTGCTGAAATGGATAGAAAATTGGCTCAGCGACAGAAAGCAAAGAGTAGTCATAAACAGTAAGGCATCTATATGGACCAATGTAAGTAGCGGGGTTCCCCAGGGATTCGTACTAGGACCAATTCTCTTTCTAATTTACCTCAAAGACATAGAATCGATGAGGGTCTCACCTGTACAATCTCAAAATTTGCTGACAATACAAAATTTGCAAAAAGTGTACTCTCAAAAGAACAAGTTGACGATATGCAACATAATCTAGATAAATTTTCATGTTGGGCCCAAATTTGGCAAATGAGTTTCAATGCGGATAAATCTAAAGTACTACATATCGGATACCTAAATGAGAAAGCAAACTATTCGATGAATGGCACTCAGCTTAAGAATGTAAACAGAGAAACCGATCTGGGAGTAACAATATCGAGCAACCTAAAACCGAGTCAACAATGTTCAGAAGTTGTTAAGTAGGCAAACAAAATAATTGGCTTTATAGGCAGGTCATTTGAGCATAAATCCAAAGAAGTTATCCTAACCCTTTACAATTCCTTAGTCCGCCCTCTTCTGGAATACTGCGTTCAATCCTGCTGCCTTCATTACCAAAAAGATATAAACAAGCTAGAACGAGTTCAACGTAGAGTTACCAAAATGATACCTAGCCTAAAGAACAAACCATACGAAGAGCGTCTTAGAGAATTAAATCTATTTCGCTTAACCCAGCGCAGATTAAGAGGTGACTTAATTCAAGTGTTCAAAATCATCAAAGGCATCGACAATATGAACTGTAGTAAGTACTTCACTATCGACCAATCTAATTACACGCGGGGAAACGGTTGCAAAATTATTGGTAAATCTTTTAACTCGCACGAATCTAAGAATTTCTTCTTCAATCGAGTTGTTAACTTGTGGAATGGGCTTCCCCGAGACGTTATAGACTGCAGCACCGTTGATTTCATTTAAACTCCGCCTAGACAAATACAAATATCACGCATCAAACCCACGACTGACTGCGTTTGTAAATGAATAACTTTATTTTTTCCTCTCCTCAGTTACTAACCCATAATTATGTCCCCTACTAACTTCCTAATCCTGCCACGGACATTAATTCCAGGGCAGTAGTTCCCTTTCCATTGTTCCCTTACCCACTCTAAACCACTGTTTGGACACTTGATCCTCAGTGTTTTGGAGGACAAGCAGCCTAGAAGGGTCACTAGATCTGTTGTTGCTTGATTTAATTTGTACTCCTTTGTACTCCTTTGTACCCCACCCCCCTTCAAGCTAAATTTGGAAATGCAAAATCAGCTAGTTTCACTTAAATTGCATGCTCGCTAATTCTCGCCAGGAGACGATCGACCAGAATGGGGCAAAAAGTATTATTATTGCCAAAATAATGAGGCAAATTTGGAAAATCGAAAACAAGTAAATAAATAGATTTGGGGAGGTGTGGTGGAGTGGTCTTGCCACTGGACTGGTAATCCAATGGACCCGGCTTCAAATCCCGATATGTCAATGGTGAGATATTATTGGGATGGAATTTGTGCTGTACTAGTATCAATGCATTACCACAAAGCCCACCGAAACACCAAATAAATACCCTCATTGTTCCCTGAATAAATAGCACTGTATGCATATTCCTATATTCAAAATATGCTATAGGTGGTGTAATAGCTAGTGAGTTAATTGCTCAATAGGTGGCGTTCTGAGAGTGAAGGCAGCTTCGGAGATGGGGCTGCTTCGAGCCGTGGGTGAGCAACTAAGCCCCATGCATCTTGCAAAGGCAAGATAGCAGGGCCTGGTTGCAGCTAAAAGTGCTTCACATGTCTCACCACCAAGACTGGAACGAGACCTCACAGGCTTCACCGTACATAATGGTTGAATGTACAGGCTCTCAACCTATGGCCGAGAGGGAGTAGTTGGAATATAGATGATCAATGATCTCATATCTACCACTCATAATCCAATACATTCCTACGCAGATGACTCAACACTCCACAGTTCCTTCACATTTACCAATTCTTTCACCCAACCCGATCTTATAAATTCAAAAATAAACACTGCAATTTCTCTGAACCAGGACCTTTCTAGAATTAATGAATGGGTACAAGAGAATCTAGTTTCCTTTAATGCACAGAAAACCAAGTACATTCAATTTTCTAACCGACAGAATCTCACCGACTCCCATATATTTTTAATGATGTAAATATTCCCACTTCCCCTAGTATTGACATTCTCGGTGTAACATTAACTACTAACTTGAGCTGGACACATTATGTTAGAAGCATTGCTAAGAATGCCTCTAAAAAACTGGGACTCCTGTACAGAGTTCGAGAATTCTTCACTGACGAGCAGTTGGCCGTAATATATAAAAGTCATGTGCGCTCTCAGATGGATTACTGTTCACCTCTGTGGGGTGGAAGTGGAGTGGTTGCATTGAGGCAGTTGGACAAAATTCAAAATAAAGCTATTAGATTAATCAATAACCCTGCAATCACACAGGACCTTCCTACATTAGCCATACGAAGAAACGTTGCATCCCTTGCATTATTCTACAGATATTTTCACAGCAATTGTTCCGAGGAACTTGCTTCAATTGTGCCGCCTCTCCACATCTTTCCCCGTAGAACTAGGGCAGCTGAGAGCGCCCATGAATTTACACTTTCTCCTCCACAATGCAGAACTTCTGCTTATCAGAATTCATTTATCCCCAGAGCTACTACTCTTTGGAATTCACTTCCCTCGAATTGCTTTCCACAAACTTACAATCAACAAATGTTTAAATCCAGTTGTTACAAAAATTTTATGAATGGAGGATGCCTTTAGGCACATGGACCTTTTTGTTTTATCTGTGTTTTTCCTTCCTCCGTTCATTGTCTCTTAAAAAAAAAAAAAAAAAAAAAGAAGACAAAAATATAAATATATAAAAGAAAAACAACTATCCTCGGCTAAATACAATTAAGTGACTCAGGTTTTCTCTTCACAGGAACAACGGCCAGAGGAGCTGACCCCGATCCACCAGCCACAGGGAGACCTGTACCAGCATGACATGATGCTGGTGACCTTCCAGAATGACATATTGCAGGGGAAGGCTAGAGCACAAGCTAACTCCATATACCGCTGGGCTGAAGGGCCTGATGGCTACCCACTCATTCCGTATCAGATGATCTGTGAGTGAGAAAGACAGACTAATGAGATAATAATATATACCTTTTCAGGATACGATGACGCATTTTTAATACTATTTTGGCTATTATAACACAATTTCATGCACTTCAGGAAGGATCTCTAGGAATCAAAGGGATAACATATAGCTCAACTGGCCCTCTGACTTTCAAAATTATTTTTTCAACTGAATAAAATTGTCTAATGATAGCTAGGGTAAAACGTAAAATACCGGTCCTCGAATCATGAAAGGGTTTAAGGAACAGACTAGTTGCATCTACAGCTAGGCAGTAATGAATCTTGTACATAATAATTATACTGTCATAAATTGTAGCCTACTGATGATAGGAAAAAAGGATATTCGCTTGTTTCATACCAGTTGCTGTGTGAAAGAGAATTAGTGCACAGGATAACTCCTTATATCGCTGGGCTAATCTGTGAATGAAGGAGACAAACATCATTAGAGAACAGGTTAGCTTTATTTGTATGTCCATGAAGGCGACAAAAGGCAAAGCATCCTGCAACAAGTGTCTCCCCCTAAGTTGAAGGATTGAAAGTTGCTATACTAAACGTGTGTGTATGTCGGAAAGAAATGTGTTGTGTTTGTTTAGTGTAGTGAAATTCATAGGAGGAGGTGTTTGTGAGAGCTAGCTAGATTACTCTCTATGTAGGTGAGACACACACACAAACAGAGAGGGAAGCCGGGCAAATGAAACAGGAGTTCCAGCAACTACTTATTATATGGCTATGACGCCTCCCTTGGGTATTGCCCTGCTCGAATGGTGTCTACAATCTCGTATTAACGGACAATTAACCCCTACTGTACCGGAGAATACAGTAATAGAAGTCCCCCCCAGTCCCAAGTAATGTGGCCAAAATGGCAAGATAGAACAACCTTCCACCTCAAGAGATGAAGGAATACTGGCTCTCCCAGCCTTCAGAGGGTTGGATATAAACTGAGAAGTGTTGCCATATCGTGAGCAGTGCTCAAACGGTCGTGGTACCAGGCACAGCCTGATACAGGCAGTTACAAGAAAAGTACATTACTGACGGCTCCCAGCCGTCACTGGGACTAGGGATTGGCTTATCTACTGACGGCTCCCAGCCGTCGCTGGTATTGGACGGGTTAAGGAGTAATATACCCAAAGATGCCATACGTTACGACGAGATGAGAGGCGTAAAATAATAGTAATAGTTCTTAAAGCTCTCCAGCTAAGGATACCTCATAAGGCCGATTAGGCGTATTTCCATTGGGGTGCTGTACCAAATGCTATCCCATCTCCTTGCTCAGGGGGAATGGTAACAACCCAGGGCTGGTGAAAACCTTTTATGCGCCTGGGACTTTGTGCATGTCACTACACCAGAGAGCTGCTAAAAATCAATGAAGTAGCAACAAATTCATTACCCTAGACGTCATAACTTTCACATACTCAGGAAAATTTGACTATCATAAGTTATAATTCCCAGTCATGACTATGTGTGTGTGTGTGTGTTAATGGTGCTAAAATTACTAGGTCAGCAGTTAGGACATAAAAATCAAAGCGGATTTATCCATCGTAAATGTTTTGTGTATCTTAGCGAAAATTATAAGAAGCATGTATGTGAGCAGTGTACAGTTTGGGCGATATTGAAACAGGCTGAGAGGGGAGCACAAGAGGAGTCAGGCAAGGATGTGTACTGTGCCCCCTTCTGTTTAGGGTGTATAATGAGGAACTGGCAGTGAGAGTAAAAAAGACAAGTCTAGGAATATGTATTGGAAATGATGTACTGGTATTTTATTGTATGTGGATGATATGGTGATCCTGAGTGATACCCAGGAAAGTATACTGAAAATGCTAGATGTTGTAGCTGATTATGGGAATGATTTTAATGAAACTTTTATTGGTGAGAAGAGTCAGGTGTTTGTGGTAAATGGGATTGAGAATGACATAGACGAGACGTGGATGCTTGGCAATATAAGCATCAAGAGAATAAATGAGTATAGATATTTAGGCATGCTCATGAATGAAAGAGGGTGCAAAAAGCCCAAGGATGAAAGACTTTCAAGAGCAAATCAGTGTATGAGAAGGATTGGAGGAGTAGCAAGATGCAAAGCAAATAAGTATAAAGTAGTGAGAGAGATATGGAAGGAAACGGCTGTGCCAGGACTAATGTATTGTTTAGATACAATGTCATGGACTATGAAAATTTGGCAAAACTTGAATTGATACAGTACCGAATTGGTAGAATGGCTCTGGGTGCTAACAGATATGTTGGGAGTGGAAGCTTTGTGAGGAGAGATTGGGTACAGCACATTTAAGGAAAGGATTATATAAGGTGTGTTGAGGTACATAGTAAGGTTAGAAAAAATGGCTGAGAATAGATGGGCACGTAAGGTATTTGAATGAAAGAATGAAGCAGATGGAATATAATGTATGATAAGAGAAGAGACAAGTATGGAATGCGTGGACTAATGATGGACGAAAGCATGAACTTGTGGAGCAACGAGAGATGGAAGAATGAAATAAATACCTATGTGCAGGACATAGGTCTAGAAGAATGGGTGGAGAAGATGAGATTGAAGAGCTCACTTTACTGGTACATGGTGACAGCCAAACCAAAGAGTGAGCTCTTTTATGATAGAGTTGTTATGCAAAACACAAGCAAAATTATTGGAGGTCTACAGCAGGTGGCTGCAGGGTGTATAGATGGGCAAATGAGGGGAGTAAGTTGTGTGGAAAGCGTGCGAGAGGGGTGAACGAAACTATTGAACCCACAGTATAATGCTAGAGTGCGATATGCAAGGGAGTGAAAGGGAAGACATGCTAAGGTGTATAAATACAGAATTAGGAGAAGCTAAAATGGCTGAAATTGCTGAAATTATGAAATGGAATGTAGTGCGTCCAGTAGTCTTCCTCCAGGGCTTGAGCAACTTGGACAAGAGGAACTGGGCGACAGTTTATGGAGAAATTCGAACCACACTCACATGCACTTGACCATACAGCTAGCACAGCTAGTTTGTACGATAATTTGAGTTTGTTCATTATTATTTTCCCCTTTCATATCACCCACTATCACATTATTGCCTGGACAATCTAAGCTTCCTTAAAATGCAGTCAGCGCAATGTAACCCTTGTGTATAATATATGTGCTGCACTTATGAACAAATACAAACATATAACTAGATAATTTGACAAATGCCAACCAATCTGAAAAGCCAATAGTTATTAAGACTGCCACCACGCCACCAAGACAAGAGGGCACAAGCGACTCCACACCACGCTTCGCTCGGGTTACTTGCATCACCCAGGCACTTCACCCGACCCTGGGAAAGAACAAACCTGTGAGAACGGCACCTGATAACTATGCACCAAGCAGAGATAACCAATCAAGACATCATGGAGAGCAAACCTTGCATACATATCAACACACCACGCGCCCTTCTTGCCCTGAGACGCACCACCGCCGTGGCGCGGATTCCCAAAAGGGCTACTGCAGCCTACCAAGACCCTTCTCCAAGCACAGCCGCCTCTCTAGCCGTGAAATACCCCACCGAGGAGAACAACGGAAGTGGTAAGACCATCTCAGACCACCTCATCATCAGCAGAGTTGGATCGATATCAATACCGCACTGGCAGGATTGGTATCAGGAAGACTTGGGACTATTTACCGAGAAATTCCCTTGAGGGAGTAAGACACTGGTGTAACTACTCAACGCATTTCTAGAAGGTTTCTTGGATTTGCTCGTATCCTTGTTGGACCACACTGGTAACCACCCAACATCTTTACATTGCCTTGATACAGGATTTACTCTAATAATTAGAGTATGCAGTACTGACAACCGCTCTAGTTCTAGTAAACCTACCAAAATAGTAAGGCTAGTTGGAAGAGCATAAGACACTGGTGAAACGGTTTCATTCTCAGTCAGGACACATAGTGGAGGGTGTAAGACACTGGTGATACAACTCCCTACTTAAGTCCTACGATACGAGAGCGTAAGACACTGGTGAAACAGCTTGTACTCGTATATACCCAAGATCCAACATCAAAGTTCTTCCAGAGATTACTGTAGGAAGTCTAGGCCAAGGACTCGTAATGGAGGGGGTAAGACACTGGTGAAACGACTCCCTACTTAAGTCCTACGATACAACAGCATAAGACATTGTTGAAACGGCTCGTATTCGTATAAGACCTCAACCTCTCTGATATACAGAAGACTCTCAAGGAAGTCTTCACTAACTCTGCAACCGTCACACGGCAGGACCACCACCACGGACCAGGACGTCATTGGGAATACAACGCAGCCGCATCTTCAAAGACCGTCGGAACCTGCAAAAGATATCCCCCTTGAGGTGCCTAGTCGATCCTCGATCGTGCTGTTATATAATTACCTATCCATGTCTGAAGCAACATTGTACCCCTAATAATATGTTACTGTCAAATAAGAATAATATATGCTTGTTCTCTGTGTTATATTATCCTCTGTTGCCTTTGTGCTTGTGTTTGTGTTGGTCTCATTTTCCCCAGTCGAGTAAGAACCTACCTAATTAGTCAATACAACCCAAGTAAAAACCTGGTATAACAGTTATTAACACTTAAGATGCGTTTTCCAACACCCCCACTATCTCCGATAGACAGCGAAAGGTGTCGTATTGCACAATTATGGGTGTCAAATATCAAGCCAACTCAATCCTGATCCAATACTGTTTTGAGGAAGTGAAGACACTGGTTTGAAGAAATGAAGACGTCAATCCGATTTGGGTTTGATAATTTGTTTTGGGCTTTTAATATATATCTATAAGCAAGTCATCATACTTCATTGGCGAGTGTAAACAAAATCTATCTATCTAAATGTAATCTTAAAATAGCCCAAACATTCACCATAACCAAATAATTCATGTTCATTCCAAATTGGGTTTTTGTGTATTTATCCCTTAACAAGTAAGTTTTGATACTTATGAGAGTGTGCAAAATATAAATATGTTCTAATATACTACATAAGCACTCCAAAATGTACGCCAAACCCGAATATACGAGGTAAATATGTTCTAATATACTACATAAGCACTCCAAAATGTTCGCCAAACCCGAATATACGAGGTAAATATGTTCTAATATACTACATAAGCACTCCAAAATGTTCGCCAAACCCGAATATACGAGGTAAATATGTTCTAATATACTACATAAGCACTCCAAAATGTTCGCCAAACCCGAATATACGAGGTAAATAATAGCGTTTGCTGTTGTTGTTCAAACAACGACAAAAACACTAGCGCATTCGCTACGACATTATTGGGGCAGGATAGCTTCGTTTACTAATAACCCTTTAAGTAGCGTTTTATGGGAATGTTCTCGAAACTAATGGAACTGAAATTGTGTAAATCGAGTTCCAAACCAATCTGATAACCTCAGAACTTTGAACTAGTTGTAATAGTTTCGAAATCTGGCCTTATTCTTAATAACCGGAATAAATGGTCTTGCATAATGGAGCCAATGTACCGGCTACCGCTAAATCCAGCGAATCACTTCCGTCTAGTGACATCAAGATATAATGAATTCTAGCGATATAAAAGAGATTTTTACCATTTTAAGGAATTGTAAAGATTTCACCGATTGAAAAACATCATTCTAGATACTTCAACATATTTGTCTAGTGGCATTATACACGTGTTTCGTGTCTGGAGACTATCTAGCGACTTTTCTAGTGGCATTATGCACGTGTTTAGTGTCTGGAGACTATCTAGCGACTTTTCAAGTCTCTTCCAGCAAACATTTGTGTTTTAGTTTATCCTGAATTGTATTCTATTTTTGGTCTCTTACTCCACAAGACTTCCTACATGGTATAGTATATCGTTTTAGTGATGATTAAATATTTTATAGGGCTATTTTAAGTTGGCTAAAAATTATAAACCAGTAATGCTGGACGATGAGAATACTGTATGGAAACATGTCTCGGACATCACAGATAATGTTTAGATAATCAGTGGTGGTGATGGAGAACGCAGCCTAACACTCACGAACACACTAAATACAAACACCGTTACTTGGACTATTTTGTTCATCATGATCACGAGTACCTAAATAATATTTTTGTTTTTCTGGTATTATTATCATAACTTCATCCAGCATATTATAATATAATTTGGTAATAAAGTAAATGTTCCACAGAAGTTCATTAGTAGGAATTTCATAGTGTTTTGTTTAAATATCAGGGTGACTTTTATTATATTCAGTTACATCACAACTGCGCTCACATTATTTGTATAGATAACGTAGAACCTTCTCTACTTCCAGCTCCGGTCGATACCACCTCTGTGATGGCTGGTATACAGAATTTCGAAGAGAAAACCTGCATCAAGTTTGAGGAGAAAAACTCCTTCTATGAAGCTCCTCAACTGCTTTTCAAGAAACTGGACGGCTGTTGGTCTTATGTTGGTTACATTGGCTTTATATCAGATTATAGTGGCGGGCAAGAAGTCTCCATTGGCAGCGGCTGCGAATATGTAAGCATGTAATTCGGTATTGCAGCATATAATATATATATATATATATATATATATATATATATATATATATATATACCGGTACTGTATATATACAATATACATATCATGGAATATCGCTTTCCATTTAATCACAGTCTAAAGCATGTTAAAGCATGATTGATACTGTACTGTTGTCTTAGTTTGCCATAAATGTTGATATCAAATAGAAAGCTAAGCCATGCAAGATATTTTAAGCTTAGAAAGTTGACGGCAGCCCCTGTCGCCTCTCTCTTGTGTTAGTGATAAAGAAATTAGACGGCGAAATTCGAATATGGTTTTGACATTGCCTTTATCTCGATTACCCTGATATAATAATTACATGATAAAGTAATGTGAAGACAGTATTTGATATTTATATCATATGAGTGTAACATTTGTCTATCCTTAAGTATCTATCAAATAATATTATTCATATTTTGGTCTTGTTAATCATAAATATATACATATGTATTGTCAGCTCTATCCATATGGCAACACTATTCGTACCGACTAGTGTTTACTGTAACGGTACACAGGTACTTTTGTGCTACAGCGTACGGCTAACGTATCAAAATATTCCATCTTGATTTTCACTTTCACAGTGCATTAATCGATAGCTTGCCATTATTTCTACATTTCATTATTTAGCTTATGCTGATCATGCAATTTATCATACCCCTCTTTTAAATATCTGTTCATCTTTGTAACTGCTTTCACAGCATGGAATACTTAACAGAGATACTGAGAATCAAAATTGTGGCCAGTGACCTGTGTCCTGAAACTCTTTGACCGATTGTGTTATTCTGTGGGTACCCCATGTCACGATAGTTCGGAAATGCCTCTCGCCACCACCATCTGAAACACTAATTTATATATCTATAAGATACTATGACTACTATTATTGCACATACGAGGTATATTGTAAACTATCTGTTATGCCACGCTTTTAAGGAACGAGGTATATTGTGGTCGCACTTTCCAACTCTGGAATATGTGCAGTGACCCTCAACTTAGAATGCTTTCGACTGGGCGAGGACTGACCTTAACTCTATTTATCCCAAACAAATGATATACAACAATTGAAACACAATGGTAGGTACAATTGTTTTTATTCACTCTCCACTCAAGTACATAACATAACACACGGGGTTGATCAGGTTATTGGCATGCAGGATATATATATATATATATATATATATATATATATATATATATATATATATATATATATATAAATAAATACTGATATACGAGGACAATAGCTCCCTTCATGGATCAATAGTCCTGGATGAATTATGACCAGGACGTGAATCTAAAATATAACTGAGATGGAATCAAGTTAAGTTCATAAGATGGTCAATATTAACATAAAAGGGAAATGGTAACTCCCTAGCTCCATAACTAACACAAGAGCGAATACTGATAGGAACTCTAAGATCAACTGATATAACAGAGAGTCGGCATGAAGAGGACTCTAACACATGAATTAGATAAATGTACTGAAGAATAAAAACACTCTAAGATCCTTAAACCTAGGTGACATAGAGTACATAGACTCAGATATGTGGCAAAGATCTTTGGAATGACTTGTATCACTGGTGTATGTGTAATGGACGATGTCGTATCGATATCTCCTCTTCTGGGGGTCGCGGGAGCCCGGACCCGAGGAAATATATATATACACAAAGTCAGTGTAGGACAGGTGTTTTGTGTTCCCCAATAAGAGGGGTAACTGATGGCAAAGCAAAAGGGAGGTCACAAAGAGTGACCTCCGATAATAACGTTAATTCAGAAAAGAGTCTCGGCACATCTATGTCTAAATACATTAAGGCACTAACCCAACACAGCATGAGAGTCCCTTAATTTAAGAGGTGGCAGGAGCACAGGGGGGCAAGAGGAACACTGAGCACTGGGATGACGATGAGTTGAAGATCCCAGTGGCTTCTAAAGAAGTTTGCCCTTCTTGAGAGTCGCCGTGAACTAGTCTAACTTCCAAACCGAGCTTCCCCAGTCCGGCTTCTTCGCTAGTCCGAGTCTGGGCCGAAGAGTTTGAGCAGGCGCCTGGTATTCGGGATCCTTCGCACTCTTCTGGTGGCTGGGGTCCCCTCGCTTCTTAAGAAGTTCGCCCTTCTTGAGAGTCACCGTGAACTTCTCTAACTTCCAAACCGAGTTTCCCCAGTCCGGCTTTTTCGCTAGTCCAAGTCTGGGCCGAAGAGTTTGAGCAGGCGCCTGGTATTCAGGATCCTTCGCACACATCTCGTGGGCTTCTGGCGGCTGGGGTCCCCTCACGGCTGCTGTCTCGTTTCACTCAGGCTGTGGAGGGAAAAGGCTCTCGAGCCGACACACTCAAGTCGCTCCTGTGACAGAGAAGTGAGAGGGTGAGTGCTGTGAGAGCCAGGGGTTGTTGCTGTCACGGCCCGTGTGTTACCTTGGGACTGGCAGCTGAGTCTTCAGGGAACACCACTAGGCAAATCGGAGTTGAATTTAGGAACCGTGCTTCCTCCACCGTCAGCGAAAGAAGGCATCATGTTATGATCACGATAGCAAGCGTTATAACGAGCGTATCGATATACCCGGTTGGTGCCTAAGTTCTCGCCATGTGCCGAGCCTTCTTGGCTAGCGTTATAACTCACACCGTCAGGCACTGGGGTATAGCTAGAACAGCAAGCGTTATAACTCACGTCTTCCGGCCTCCACTGGTACTATGACTAGTCGTCGTTACCTTTGACTTTGTATCCTCTATACTGGGATTTTCATGAAGCAACCCAAAAAGGTTTTCAAGCCAACCGGCTGAATGATTGTCGATGCTTGGGTTGTTTGAAATAGTATTTCTTTTGGCAGCGATGTCCTGGTTGAGATGTCTCCAGGCAGTAAGGGCGTATCGGCGGGCCAGGGTAGACCCTCTGCTGACTGGGATGTCAGGGAGGATGTGTCTCCGGGCAGCAAGGGCACGTCAAAAGTCCTCGAAGTTGGAGATGTCTTGTTCTGGGTGTTGGGAGCATGGGCAGTGGCGGCTTATGGTGCTTTTTTATGCCCATGTAGTCGTGCACGTTTTGAGACTGGTTCTGGGTGGTACTGGGGTGGGGAAGGGTAGTTTGGAGGGTGTGAAGTGGTGAATGCCTCCACGTGTTCGTGCTTCATATTTCCGTCTTTGTGGTGGTCAGATATCGGCTGTGGAGGGCCTCGGGAGGTTATTCCTGGGGTGCTCGCTATGGAATTAGGTAGTTGGTGAAAGTTTGGAGGTTGTCCGGGTGGTGTGAGGTCTTTGGAGGAGGATTTGGTTCTTGAGGCTGTGGTCACATTTGGTCTCGTTCCGGCGGCTGAATTAGCCCCCTATCATAGCCCATCTTTTATGTTGTTTGGGGGCTCTTGAGAATATGGTTTTGGAGCTGGGGGAATCGGGTGTTCTTTGATAACAGCGATGTGGGTTTGGATGGCTAAGGGTTTATGTGATGGTGGCGCTGGTACTGGTCTTTGAGGCCGCATATCGCTAACATTTATGATAATGAGGTTAGCTGACCTCATGAGCTATGACCATTAAGATATCTCACAAATACATGTGAGCTACACGTGATTTTTACTATCAACCGGGCTCGAACCACCGACAGTCAGGGCGAGTGTCCATGCTTCAATCAACTCTAATACGGCGTAAAAAAGTTAAGTATTGTTTATCACACCGTGGTAGAGTTGATTAAAGCATGGATAATTGACCTGGCTGTCGGTGGCTCGAGCCCAGCTGAGAGTATAAATAATTTAGTAACTCACGCGTATTTGTGAGATATACTTGATATTTATGACTCGTGCTTGGTTGGGTGAGCATTAACTGAAATCAATTTAGCCCGAATTGTGTGGCAATACTTGTAAAAAATCCCTGTACGGTATCCTGGAATATGGGTCCTGCGGACTTGGTATGAAATGGAATACTTTCTCCAAGTAGGATTTCCCTTCTGCATATTTTAAATAGGGAAAGGTTAATTATTGGTTATCACGGTGTGGTAGAGTTGATTAACCCTTAAAGATCGGGGCCCGACTTGAGTCCGAATCGAAAAATTTGGACTATGTGGCGGGGCCCGCCTAAGTCCGAGTGCAATTTTGGCGCAATATTGGCTCTGAGAGAGAGACGAGTGACTGGAGGAGCATGGGTTACCTCATGACCGCTCGCCACGGCTGCCGTGGACCTACTGAGATTTACTCCACTTACATCCACCCTCACTCCCTTGCTACATACGTAATTATATAAAGAAATTACCGTATTTTAGCGATTTTGCCCTTCGGTTGCACGATCGATCGTTGCAAGACAACCAGTGATCGTAGAAGGATGGTTCGGGTGTCATTGGAAAGCTCAATTTACGCCCTTTCAGGGATACATACTTGTATTACGCTCTGGGTCTTGTTTATGCATGAAAAAAGAGCCCGGAAACAACCCCATTTATGGTAAAAAAAAAAACGCTGTGCGGCACGGTCAAATATACCGCCTATCTCGCTCGTAAGGTGTTAAAGCATGGACACTCGTCCTGACTGTCGGTGGTTGAGCCCGGTTGAGAGTATAAAAACATATAGTAGCTCACATGTATTTTTGAGATATACTTAATTTTAATGACTCTGATGTTTGGTTGAGTGAGAAGTAAAATTCATCAATTAAGCCCAAGTTGCGTGGCAATACTTGTAAAAATCCCTGTATGCATGGTATCCTAGAATACGGGTCATACAAATTGCGATTGAAGTTGAATATTTTCTCCAAGTAGGATTTCCTTTCTTAATGTAATAATCTAATTAATTAATTTAACTTCTTGTGTCGCTGATAAGGGAGGGATATGAGTGGAAGCTACCTGTACTGCTGTTTGCTGATGATACAGTTCTGATGAGCGATAATGAATGGGAGTTGCAGGGTCTGGTAAATGTGTTTGGAACAGTGTGCGAAAAACGGAATCTGAAGGTAAATGCGGGGAACAGCAAGGTTATGGTCTTCGAAAGGGGTGAAGCCACAGAGTGTAAGGTGAAGTTGAATGGTCAGGCTATGGAGATTGTCAAGCTCATTTAAGTATCTGGGCTGTGTGTTGACTAAAGATGGGACTATGGATGAAGAAGTGAGGGAGAGGGTGCAACAGGGGAAGAGGGTTGTAGGAACATTGAAAGCAGTAACAAGAAATAGGTTAGTCAGTATGGATGTGAAGAAGTCCTTGCATGACAGTGTGGTAATCCCAACACTAACTTACGGAAGCGAAGCTTGGACGTTCGGGAAGAGACTCAGACCAAGAGTGAGAGCAGTGGAAATGAGTTACTAGAGAAGTGCGTGCAGAGTTACATGGAGGGATAGACAGACGAATGAGGAAGTAAGAAGGTGGCGTGATGTGGAGGTAGATGTGCTGGAAAGTGTGAAAAGGAACAACTTGAGATGGTTCGGCCATATGGAACGTATGGAAAGCGAGAGAATGACTAACAGGGTGTATGAGAGCGAGGTGGAAGGACAGAGAGGGAGAGGTGCACCGAAGGAGAGGTGGAAGGATGGAGTGAGGAAGTATATGGATGAAGGCAGTGGTGGTTGGGAGGAGGGGCGTCGACTGACTGGGGACAGAGGTGCATGGGGTCAGTTCGTTCGTGGACACCCCTTCGGGGATCACGGCGTCAGGCACTAGATAGATAGATAAACTTCCAACACCAAACACCTCCCAATGAAATTAATGAAAGCATGTGATCCTCCCGGGGTTCGAAACTGGGATATCACATTCAGATCTTAAATGCTCTAACCATTACACCACCAAGATAGTTAAAAGTTAAGTGCATGCCTACGATTATATATCCATTTATTGAATACTGGATATCAAATTAAGTAAAATGTTAAGTATTGTTCATCACACCATGGTACAATTGATTAAAGCATGGGCACTTGTCATGACTCTCAGTGGCTCGGACCCGCCTGAGAGTATAAGACTTGAATATATATATTCTCCTCTACTGCCTTTCTCACCTTATCATTCTACCACTCGCTTCCCATCCTAATACCTCTGCCACCTACTCTCCTTTTAACAAATAATTCCTCTGCACTTGCTTTCACTTCTTCCTTAATCTGTTGCCATTCATTCTATATTTCTCACTCTTCCATCTATTCCATCTCACTTAGCCTCTCCTGGTATTCCCTCTCGTTTGTACTTTTCTCTAACTCACTAACTTTGATTTGTTGTCTTCTATATTCCAACTACTGCCTCTCGGGCATAGGCTGAAAGCCTGTACATTCAACCGTTATGAACGGTGAAGCCCGTGAGGTCTCGTTCCAGTCTAGGGAGTGAGACAAGTGAAGCACTTGCCTTCTCAGGATGCATGGGGCTTAGTTGTTCACTCACATCTCGAATCAGCCCCATCTCTGAAGCTGCCTCGCTCCAGTGCTTCACTGTCTCACCTCGTAGACTCGGACCCTCACTCTCAGAACGCCACTTATTGAGCAATGAACTCACTAGGCATTGCACCCCTTTAGCGCATTATGAATATGGGAATATTCATACAGTGCTATCAGGGAACGATGGGGGTGTTAATTTGACATTTCGGTGGGCTTTCTGGTAATGCACTGATACTAGTTACAGCACAAATTCCATCCCAATAATATCTTCCCATTGACATATCGGGATTTGAACCCGGGTCCATTGGATTTCCAGTCCACTGACAAGACCACTCCAACACACCTCTAGCACTTCTCTCTTGTCTTGCATTCTCCTGTAACTCTTCACTCTCAGCTTTCCCTCCGCAAAATAATTATCAGACATACCCTCAGCCTCACCTCTCAGCACACGACATCAATCAGCCTACACAATATTTCCCTTCTCACCAACATACAGTACAATCCATTAACGCCCTCTCTACAATCTCTCCCCTCACAAGTCTATGCCATGTATCCTTGTGTATACGTTTCTCTTTGAAGAACGTATTACCTACGCTCATTCTCTCATTCTACACTCTCCACATATACCAATCATTTTGTCTTCACTCTCGTTTACACCATCCACACCAAACCTACGTATCCCTCAACAGATGCATTGCCTACCCTACCATTCAGGTCCCCTAAAACTACCACATTTTCATTGTCCTCAAACCCATGTAGACAATTCCTCATATCTTCCCAAAAACTATCCACCTCCTTTATTGTTCTTTAACTTCCTGGCCCAATATGAACTCACAATTACTATGAATCAGAGTGTTGTTGTTGTTGTTGTTGTTCCCTAAGCTGCCTGGCCGAGCAGACCCGAGTCCCTAAGGAAGGCCATGGCCATGGTCGGGCTTTCCCACAGTGCTCTCAAGGAGTGTAGATTGTGTTGTTGGCATAAGTGGTTGTGTGAAATGCAGTCTTCTATGATGTGTTTAATGGTATGGGGTGCTGTGTTACAACCGGGGCAGGTGTCGACGATGGAGTCATCCAGTCTCTTCTGATAGCTCAGAAGAGCTGGATGGTGTCCAAATCTCAGCCTGGTCAGGTGGACTCTGTCCTCGCGGGGAAGGGAGGATTCAGAAGGATGGATTTCAGGAGGTCGTGCCTGCAGCTGCGTGTTGTCTATGAGTGAGTGGATGGAACGGCAAGAGATATAAGTATGGATGTGCTTCTGGAAGCTGGTTTGGGGTGGGCAGGGAGAGAGAGAAGATAGTATTTGTGTGTGATAGCATGTGCTGGGTGTTGTTTTGATATTTCTTGGTGTCTGTGGGTGTGTTGCCATGTAGTGTAGTGGGTGGTGTTGGTTCGTGGAGGCTGCTGCTAGGAATTGAGTGCCTCTCATGTCCGGATGGTCTTTGAGTTTGAGGACTTTGGTTTCTTGATGTAGGTGATCTGTAGGTGCAGTAGCTGTGCAGCCTGTGATGATTTTTAGGGCTTTATTTTGAATAGTCTGTAAGGTCTTATGATGTGTTTCAGCTAGGTTAGAAGCCCAGGCCGGGCTTGCGTATTCCATCACTGTTGTCACATCATTGTTTGTAAACTGTGGTGGTGGTTTCTTTGTTGTGTCCAAATTGTGTGTGGGCAAGTGATCTGAGGGCGTTAAGTCTGGGTGTCAGTTTCTTTTTCATGTTTGTGGTGCTGTGTGAATGTCATTTGAGTATCATATGTTACTCCTAGGATTTTGGGCGAGTGTGTGTATGTTAGGGGCGTGTTGTTTATGGTGAGTTGCGGAATGTATTTGTGATCTCCTGTCCAGCTTGTGAGAAGGGTTGCAGTGGATTTGGCTGGGGATAAATTGAGTCTGTTTGCAGTGCTCCAGTCATGTAATGTGTTGAGATAGGTTTGAAGGAGATCTGTTGCTGTGTCTGGGCATTGGTGTGTGCATGTGAGTGTTATGTCGTCTGCGTAGGAGGCTATGTTTATTTTGGGTATATTTGGTGTATTTAAAGCGTGCATGTACAGATTGAAGAGTGCGGGCGACAGGACGGATCCTTGCGGGACTCCGTTTGGGAAGTTTCTGATGCTAGAAGACTGACCAGCAAAAGATACGTGTGCACATCTGCCTGCTAGGAAGTTGAATCAGAGTGTAGACTGGCGTCCTTTCTATTAAAACACAGACATACACTACTATAACTTGAAAAGGAATCTGGGGAATGTTTTATTTATTATATTTATCACATACTACAGTAGATCTGGACTGGACACGAAAATGGAACTTTTCAGTAGGGGACCCAAAATCGAAGAACGAGCCCCCAAGTTAAAACCTCGAAACCACGAAAATATACAATTTTCACGGCTTGGGGGTTCGTTTTCCGATTTTGGGTCCCTTACCGCAAAGTTCTATTTTCGTGTCCAGTCCAGATCTACAGTACTGTAGTCTATGTATTTATTTATTCATTAACTATTATTTGATTATTATTTATATTTTCTGCATGAAGGGGGTCTGTACGGTATTCAAAAGGTTTAAGGGGGTCACCGTAATTTTTTATCTTTCTCTCCTTTTCTCTCTTTCCCTGGCTTGTATCCATTCGGCCCCATTCAACCAACTGTTTTAAGACGTTTATCCCCATCCAGGTGTCGATTTCTTACTGTCGAGCGATAGTGAGCCAGCATTGTATGGATAAATCCAGAAATTTTTCTATCGAAAAATTTACCAATTTAGCTTGCTGTAAAACAAAATATATATAAGCTGGTGCGCTACATCTCGCCAGGAAAACATTGACACCTGGATGGGGGTAAACGTCTTAAAACAGTAGGGTGAATGGGGCCGAATCGATACAAGCCAAAGAGAGAGGGAGAGAAAGAGAAAAATAGCGAGATGGGGTGGTTTAATAAGATCCTTACAGATGGACATAGTGGCTCACGAGATCGGACACGCCATTGGTCTATTCCACGAGCAGTCCCGGCCCACCCGCGACACCTACCTCAAGATCCAACTAGACAATGTGGAAAGCAGTTATCAGGACCAATTCGACAAGCAGCTGGAATCCAGAACCAACTACTACAGCTCCCCGTACGACTACACCTCAGTCATGCAATATGGGACCTTCGTGAGTACAGACGCACTATTTGGTTGATTATAAGACGTTACACCCCAGTCTGGTATTGGTTACGACTACACCTCAGTCATGCAATATGGGACCTTCGTGAGTACAGACGCACTATTTGGCTGATTATAAGACATTACACCACAGTCAGGTAATGATTTCACGAGCCTCCAGTTTAAGAGAAACCGATCTTTGACTGGGACGTTTTCCACCGAAAAAGGTACAAATTTAGCTAGAAGGGTGGTATGGAAGAGTATATTTTAGCTTGAAGAGTGGGGGTGTGGGAAGGCGTTTTGATAGCTTGAAGGGAGGTATGGAAGAGTATATTTTAGCTTGAAGAGTGGGGGTCTGGGAAGGCGTTTTGATAGCTTGAAGGGGGGTATGGAAGAGTATATTTTACCCTTAAGACTGGGGGTCTGGGAAGGCGTTTTGATAGCTTGAAGGGGGGTATGGAAGGGGGTATGGAAGAGTATATTTTAGCCTTAAGACTGGGGGTCTGGAAAGGCGTTTTGATAGTTTGAAGGGGGGTATGGAAGAGTATATTTTAGCCTTAAGACTGGGGGTCTGGGAAGGTGTTTTGATAGCTTGAAGGGGGGTATGGAAGGGGGTATGGAAGATTATATTTTAGCCTTAAGACTGGGGGTCTGGGAAGGCGTTTTGATAGCTTGAAGGGGGGTATGGAAGGGGGTATGGAAGAGTATATTTTAGCCTTAAGACTGGGGGTCTGGGAAGGCGTTTTGATAGCTTGAAGGGGGTATGGAAGTGGGTATGGAAGAGTATATTTTAGCCTTAAGACTGGGGGTCTGGGAAGGCGTTTTGATAGCTTGAAGGGGGGTATGGAAGGGGGTATGGAAGAGTATATTTTAGCCTTAAGACTGAGGGTCTGGGAAGGCGTTTTGATAGCTTGAAGGGGGGTATGGAAGTGGGTATGGAAGAGTATATTTTAGCCTTAAGACTGAGGATCTGGGAAGGCGTTTTGATAGCTTGAAGGGGGGTATGGAAGGGGGTATGGAAGAGTATATTTTAGCCTTAAGACTGAGGGTCTGGGAAGGCGTTTTGATAGCTTGAAGGGGGGTATGTAAGGGGGTATGGAAGAGTATATTTTAGCCTTAAGACTGGGGGTCTGGGAAGGCGTTTTGATAGCTTGAAGGGACCTACAACATATAACAGTAAACTAAGAGTCCCAAACCAAGTACCATGGCTTCCTCTTATGACTACACCTCTGTCAGTCACTACCGGACCTTCGTGAGGGGATCTACAAACTCCACATTAGGGTTAATTAAGGGGGGTTGGGCGTCCTTTCGGAACTTCGGTGAGACTTTTTCTATTGCACTAGACATATCGAAAGCCTTCGATAGAGTCTGGCATAAATCTTTAATTTCTAAACTACCCTCCTTCGGTTTCTATCCCTCGATCTGTGCCTTTGTCTCTAATTTCCTTTCCGGCCGTTCCATAGCTGCGGTTGTGGACGGCCATTGTTCACTTCCTCACCCTATAAACTCCGGTGTTCCTCAGGGCTCTGTCCTATCTCCTATTCTCTTTCTAATTTTTATAAATGATCTCCTTAACTGTACCTTAATTCCCATCCATTCATACGCAGACGTCTCAACCTTACACTACTCCATTAGTTTTTCAGAACGCCCCAGCCAGGATTCTCAACGACAAACGTAATGAAGCCATAGAACTCTTAAATTCTGATCTAAATACTATTTCCAATTGGGGCAGAGAAAACCTTGTTAACTTTAATGCTTCCAAAACCCAATTTCTCCATCTATCTACCCGTCAGGATCTCCCAGCGGACTATCCCTTATTCTTCAACAATACAAAAATCAACCCTTCATCTTCTCTCAATATTCTTGGTGTCTCTTTTTCTTCTGCTCTCATTTGGAAGGACCATATTACCAGTCTTGCTAAGGCAGCCTCCCAGAAGCTGGGTGTGGTCAACCGCCTTAGGGGGTTCTTTTCCCCTGCACAGCTTCTTGCTCTGTACAGGGGCATAGTGCGCCCTTGTATTGAGTATTGTTCACATGTGTGGGGAGGTTTCTCTCACACCGCTCTCCTAGACAAAGTTGAAAGGAAGGACTTTCGTATCATTAACTCCCGTCCACTCACCAACTCTCTGCAATCTCTCTCTCTCCGCCGCAATGTTGCATCTCTCTCTCGCTATTCTATCGCTACTATAATAATCAGTGTTCCTCAGAGCTATCCCAGTGCATACCACCTCCTTTACGTAGGGTATGTGGTACCCGTCTTGCAACTCAATCCCACCCCTACTCTGTGCAACTCTCCAACCCAAGAGTGAAACGTTACTCTCAAACTTTCTTCTACTCAACATCTGAGCTCTGGAACTCTCTCCCAGAATCAGTCTTTCCCTCTTCCTATGACTTTAATTGCTTCAAACTCCGTGTGTCCAGGCATTTTGGCTCGAACGTCCCTTGATTTTGGCCCTGTCACTCTTTCAACTATGGGGGAGGCACTCGCTATAGGCAGTTATGCCTTTTGCCTCCCTCAATCACATAGAAAAAAAGAAAAAAAAAAATATTTTTGTATCATTGTTTTAGTTTTCTCCCTAGACCTCCATCAAGCTTAAACAAAAAAGCACCCCAAGACCCTCCTTCACGATAATTTTGTACATTTTTCGATAAAAAAATGTCCCGGCCGAAGGCCAGCTCCTCTTATATTACAGGCTCGCTATCGCTCGCCATGAAAAAATCGAAATTTAAATGACACAAAAACTCTTAATATTGACAAAAAATTGGGGTGAAAAGTCTGAGAATCGCCTAACTAATGAGCCGAACGTCATCAAATTTTAAAACTAATGGGACTAAACACGAGGAAGAAGGGGGGACCGGCAAAACGACCCATCTCCCCTTAAAGAATGTATGCACAGGATAGTTAAAGGGTCCATTACAATAATACCCATATCAAGGTGTATTGCTGATTAAGGAGGGTCACCGCCTTTTTTTTATCTTTCTCTCCTTTTCTCTCTTTCCCTGGCTTGTATCCATTCGGCCCAATTCAGCCAACTGTTTTAAGGCGTTTACCCCCATCCAGGTGTCAATATTTTCCTGGTGAGCAGTAGCGAGCCAGCATATATATATATTTTTTTTGACAGCATGCTGAATGTGTACATTTTTCGATAGAAAAATTTCTCCGGCAAAGCCGGATTTCCCCATACAATGCTGGCTTGCTATCGCTCGCCAGGAAGAAATCGACACCCGGATGGGGACAAACGTCGGTGACCTCCCTTAATGTGGTTCATTATTTCAGTCTCTTAAAATGCTACAAAGTCAGTCTAGTTGTCGATTCCAATGCTAAAATACCAAAACAAAGTACGAGAAAAAAACTTGCTCATTGAATATTGACGGAAAAATCGCTCGAGTGACATCGCCTTAAGGTGGTAGTATTCGCTTTTTCTGGACCCCCTTCTCTCTCATGTTTAGCATATTAGTGTTGAAGTTCTAAGACGTTCGTTCCGTTAGTTTAGCGATTTTGAAACCTTTCGCCTCATATTTGTTGTCAATATTAAGACCTTTCGTGCCATTTAGGTGTCGATTTTTTTCCTAGCGATTTAGAAGAAATCGGCCTTCGGCCGGAACATGTTTCTATCGAAAAATGTACAAATTTAACTTGAGGGGGTCTAGGGGGTGTTTTTCTAAGCTTGATGGGGTTTTCGTTTTTTTGGTATCTTTCTTTCCTTTTCTCTCTTTCCCTGGCTTGTATCCATGCGGCCCCATTCAGCCAACTGCTTTAAGACGTGTATCCCCATACAGGTGGCGATTTCTTCCTGGCGAGCGATAGCGATCCAGCATTGTATGGAGAAATCCGACTTCGTCGGAGAATTTTTTCTATCGAAAAATGTACAAATTTAGCTTGCTGTCAAGACAAAAATATATGCTGTATATGCTGGCTCGCTACCGCTCGCCAGGGAAATATTGACACCTGGATGGGGGTAAACGTCTTAAAACAGTAGGCTGAATGGGGCTGAATGGATACAAGCCAAAGAGAGAGGGAGAGAAAGAGAAAAACAGCGAGGTGGACTCCCTTAAGGGGAGATGGGCCGTTTTTCAGGACCTTTTTCTCCTTCGTGTTTATTACCATTAGGTGTGAGATTTTTAGACGTTCGGCCCATTATTTTGTCGATTTTAACATCCTTTCGTCCCATTTTAAGAGAAACCGGCCTTCGGCTGGATCATTTTGATATCTACAAATGTACAAATATACTGAAGGTGGGTCTAGGGGATGTTTTTTCTAAGATTGATGGAGGTCTAGCGAGGATAATACACACATAAATGAATACATAAATAAATAGACACCCACAAATAACCACCGTCCCCTTAAAGACAAGCCCCTGGGTCAAGCTTATGGTTTAAGTCGGAGAGGTCTTTCAGTACGCCTGGTCACGCTTGTTAAGGTAGCAACGCAGAGTATTATTATTACTCAGAGTACCGGTATTGCAATATTGCATAGTGTACCGGTATTACAATATTGCATAGTGTCTCTTACTGTGTACTGTCTAGATCAGATATCTTTGTACACTTTTTTCACTATAATTTATCAATTATAATATATTACGTTATCTTGTTACAATGGATATCATGCACATTTTGCTAATTAATTTAATGTTAATCAAGGGGGTGTTTTTCTAAACTTGATGGAGGTCTAGCGAGGAAACTAAGAAATAAAGGAATAATTTAATTAATAGACCAACAAAATGGCCCATCTCCCCTTAATCCATTCTCATTCCGGTGTCAACATTTTAAGCATACCCTGGTAATTATTATACGACTTTTGCAGCTTTTTAAGGATGTAAAGCTGTTGAAAATTTTCAAACTATCTCAATTACCCTGTTTTACTACCACAGATTCTTCCTAAGCTGCATAAAATCGTCTAGATATAGCTGAAAGAACGCCAAAGATATCCTCGGTAGTGAAGGGGTAACATACATCCTTCTTCCATTATCCGACTTCCGACAAGCAGTCAACTATCATACCCTCCTACCTGTATGACTTATACTTCCGACAAGCAGTCAACCATCATACCCTCCTACCTGTATGACTTATACTTCCGACAAGCAGTCAGCCATCATACCCTCCTACCTGTATGACTTATACTTCCGACAAGCAGTCAACCATCATACCCTCCTACCTGTATGACTTATACTTCCGACAAGCAGTCAGCCATCATACCCTCCTACCTGTATGACTTATACTTCCGACAAGCAGTCAACCATCATACCCTCCTACCTGTATGACTTATACTTCCGACAAGCAGTCAGCCATCATACCCTCCTACCTGTATGACTTATACTTCCGACAAGCAGTCAGCCATCATACCCTCCTACCTGTATGACTTATACTTCCGACAAGCAGTCAACCATCATACCCTCCTACCTGTATGACTTATACTTCCGACAAGCAGTCAACCATCATACCCTCCTACCTGTATGAATTATACTTTGCTTGCATGTATGACTTATACTTTGCTTGCATGTATGACTTATACTTTGCTTGCATGTATGACTTATACTTTGCTTGCATGTATGACTTATACTTTGCTTGCATGTATGACTTATACTTTGCTTGCATGTATGACTTATACTTTGCTTGCATGTATGCTGTATATTAACTATTAGAAAGTGTTACCCTATATCCAACTTAAGCTCCTCCAACTCTCCTGGAAAAGCTTCACCTATTACTAATTATGGATTTGTATCTCTGGTAGCGAATTTATGAATATGTATTTATATATAAATCATTTACAAAACTATAGACTGTATACTATTTATTGAATGGCAAGTTCTATCCAATAATCAAGCAGGATAGTTATAATTGAATAAAGAAGAACATAGGAAGTTCATGAATGTTTATGAGTTGGCTAGAGACTATGGTGTCCGAGTGTAGGCTACAAGTCCCAACACTGTGAAATAATGTTGCTCTCTCTCTCTATTTCTATCTCAAAAGGCCTTTGACAAAGTTCCCCACAAACATTAATGCTAAAACTAAAAGCGCATGGAATACGGTGTTTTGAAATGGATAGATAATTAATTGGCTCAGCGAAAGAAAGTAAAGAGTAGTCATACACTATAAGGCATCTAAATGGACCAATGTAAGTAGCAGGGTACCCCAGGGATCGATACTAGGACCAATTATCTTTCTAATTTACATCAACGACATAGATGAGGGTCTCACCTGTACAATCTCAAAGTTTGCTGAAGATACAAAAATTGCAAATAGCGTACTCTCAAAAGAACAAGTTGATGATATGCAACACAGTCTAGATAAGTTGTCATGTTGGGCCCAAATTTGGCAAATGATTTTCAATGCGGATAAATGTAAAGTACTACATATCGGATACCGAAATGAGAAAGCAAACTATTCGATGAATGACACTCAGCTTAAGAGTGTAGACAGAGAAACTGATCTGCGAGTAACAATATCGAGTAACCTAAAACCGAGTCAACAATATTCAGAAGTTGTTAAGAAGGCAAAATACAAAATAATTGGCTTTATAGGCAAGTCATTTGAGCATAAATCCAAAGAAATTATCCTAACTCTTTACAATCCTTAATCTGTCCTCTTCTGGAATACTGCGTTCAATCCTGGTGCCCTTATTACCAAAAAGATATAGTCAAGCTAGAACGAGTTGAACATAGAGTTATCAAAATTATACCTAGCCTAAAGAACAAACCATACGAGGAGCGTCTTAGAGAATTAAATCTATTTCCTTTAACCCAACACATAGTAAGAGGCGACTTAATTCATGTATTCAAAATCATCAAAGGCATCGACAATATGAACTGTAGTAAGTACTTCACCATCGACCAATCTAATTACACACGGGGAAACGGTTGAAAAATTATTGGTAAATCTTTTAACTCTCACGAATCTAAGAATTTCTTCTTCAATCGAGTTGTCAACTTGTGGAATGGGCTTCCCCGAGACGTTATAGACTGCAACACCGTTGTTTCTTTTAAACTTCGCCTAGACAAATATCTTGCATCAAACTCGCGACTGTCTGCGTTTGTAAATTAATAACTTTATTCTATTCCTCCCTCAGATTCATCAAGGATTATTGCGTATAGGCCTACATATTACTACGACGTTACTCTCTTTTTCTCAGGTATACGAAAGATCACTTATAACTATGTTATGTTACTAACCCATCTGTCCCCTACTAACTTCCTAATCCTGCCACGGACATTAGTTCCAGGTCAGTAGTTCCCTTACCATTTTTTCCTTTCCCACTCTAAACCACTGTTTGGACAGTTGATCCTCAGTGTTTTGGAGGACAAGCAGCCTAGAACGGTCACTAGATCTGTTGTTGCTTGATTTCCTTTGTACTCCTTTGTACTCTGTAGTCAGGCATCTAACTCAGTTATTTCTCGTTCGTTTTCTTTCATAAATACACTCTGAGGGTATTTGTTGTTCTCTCTCTCTCTCTCTCTCTCTCTCTCTCTCTCTCTCTCTCTCTCTCTCTCTCTCTCTCTCTCTCTCTCTCTCTCTCTCTCTCTCTCTCTCTCTCTCTCTCTCTCTCTCTCTCTCTCTCTCTCTCTCTCTCTCTCTCTCTCTCTCAGTTTACTTTTGATCCTATAGTTAAGCTATGCCTCATCTCTCCCTCTCTCACGTTCCAGTTCTTCAGCAAAAACAACCTGCCCACCATCCTGACCGTGAACCCTTTGGACCAGACGCTCATAAGTAATGAAAATGGACTCACCCATATGGACTCTCTGTTGGTCAACAAGATGTACTCCTGCATCGGTGAGAGACAGGGATTGATTTGTTTGTATGTTTATTATGCACCAATTATACATTACAAAGGCTCATAAATGAAAAGGAACTGGCCCATATTAGTTAATATAAATACAGTTAGCCTACAATGATTAAGATATATTATATTAATTTGAGAACTTAATCACATGATAACATTAATGCATGGTATATTACAGCACATTCATTGGTACAGGTACCACTGTCAGTAAAACATTAACTCCTTTCATTACAAAAGAGTACAAAAGAAATCAAGCAACAACATATCTAGCAACCCCTCGAGGCTGCTTGCCCTCTAAATCACTGCTCCTCAAAGTATATACAAAGTAGTTTAGAGTGTGTAAGGCACAATTGGAAAGGGAAGTACTGCCCAAGGACTATGTCCCTGGAAGGGTTGGAAGATGTTAGTAAGGGACACTTTGGGTTAATAACATAAGTAAGCTATAAGACATAAGAAGTAATAGTATTAATGCCATTGATTCTTTCAGACAAATGGATGGCCAACTGTAGCATAACGACTGACCCTTGCCAGAACTACGGGTATGTCGGTGTGGAGTGTAAGTGTGTCTGTCCCCGCGGCACATCCGGCACCCACTGTGAGAACCAGGACAAGCCGTACTATGGTAAGTTGAAGTAGAGTAGATAAAGTAGAACAAATATATCAATTAGCACTGGGGCCACTGTTGGCATGCCAATCCCCCCCCCCCCCCTCCCAAAAAAAAAAATCCACTTAATGCCAGCAGTGTTTACAAAGCACCAGCCATGCTACCAAGCTTATCACATGTCCTTGGCTGGTGCTTTGTGAGTAAATAGTCATCTGGATCATGTCTCATTAGACCCACTCAAAAAACTCTCTTTAGCAAAAGGAGGAAGAGAGGGTAGACCACCTGGGTGAATTTGCATAGGTACGAGGGATACACTCATTGTCGCTCACATGGTGTGCAGGAAGAAAGATAGTAAGAACTGACAGGTAGACTGCGGTTTGATGACTGGGCTAGCTAGTAGGCACTAATCTACGTTAACCCATAAATGGCGAGCGTCCTCATATGAGTCCGTACTGGGCGAAGGCGAGCGTCCTCATATGAGCCAAGGCATAACAAAAACTGTTAAAAGGCCCCAGTAGCACTTAAAAAAAAAAAAATGTGTTTAAGTGAGATAATTCCCCTCCATACCTACTATTACTCCTCCACATGTGTCAAAATACCCTCCTTCACCCCCCCCCCCCTTCAATTATCACCTATTTGTCCTCTTATTCCCATATTTAGTGGTGTTTTTATCATGCCAATATCTCCAAACCAGTCTAAGCCATGTTCATGTTGCTAGAGAGGGTGTTGAGTGTCTGAGAGTGTGAGTGAGTAAGTCAGTCTACCTTCAGGCTCCGAGAAGGGAGGGTGTGGCCCTCCTCAGCTCCACACTTGATGAATGGCCGGTCGGCAATTATTCGCGATTTTGACCATCCAAACACTATTCCCACTTGTTTTATTGTTGTTACATGATGCTATCTTCATATTAAACGTAAAATAGACGCATATGAATAAGTAATAATTATATTTATCGTAAAATGACGATTATAGGTGGGAATGGAGCCTAATATGTCCGCCCAGTTTTGTGGTGTCCATTACACATAACTCGCCGATTTTGGGTTAATTGACAGGACAATGGAGCCGAGACGTTCAAAGGGGGACGAGGTGGGAGAGCCGCCGTGGGAGTGTCGCACCATAGTCCTTCTATTTTATAAAGTCTGTTTAGGTGTGGTCCGCTTGGGGCATGAGATAAAAGCATAGTTGTCACGTTTAGGGTAAACAGACAGTTTATGAATAGGTCACTATCTTGGGTGTACTCGTACCCTAGGTCAGGTCAATCCATTTGGCAACGTCGCGAAAGCAACGTTGCGATTATTATACAAATTATTTGTATTTATCTGTAAAAAGTGTGTCGCATTCTTAAAACCATACATCTTTTTTTAATTAAATCTATACACAGTATTTGTAACTCAATTTTAAAATTGTTAATAGCTTAAAATGTGAGATTTGATATTAAGAATATAAGATTTGGCAAGTCTGTCTTTATCAGGTTCCTGACCTGACAACGCCCAAACGGCCTTTACAAAATAGAAGGACTATGACTATCTCAGGACATGGCAGGTAGTGTGGTCGAGTTAAATATTAAACAAAAGGGGTTAAGGCACTGGTTATTTACTTTGTGTTTGTCTTTATGTGGATGTGGATGAATATTTATACAATCTGCTCAATAGATATTTCAATTAACAAATAAACAGATACATACCTCCACCTCAACAAAACCCTCCACTCATACTCCACCACCTTCACACCCTGCCCTCCCTCCAACCCTTAGTGACTGGCAGGATAGAAACAAAAAGATCGGGCCCGGAGACTGGAGGAGAGGGCAGGGAGGTGAGTTATTATATATGTCGACGACTGTAGATCCTTAAATGGGTGTTAATATTATGTTCTTGATTTATCAGATGATGTCCGAAGCACCTGCAATCAGAACATAACGACAGAGGGAGTGATCAAGAACATGGTACTTGGTACGGAAACAAATGGTGAGTCTATAACCACTATCAACATCAATATCATCACTATCATTATCAATGTTATTGTTATTATCTTCATCATCTTGTTATTATCAACTCTGCGTAAGCAGAGTGGTATTGCTCCCCGTATAGTGGTACATGCTAACCGAAATGTCTGTCTGTCTGTCTGTCTGTCCGTCTGTCTGTCTGTCCGAGAACTCCTCCTAGACCGTTTGACAGATATTCATCAAACTTCACACGAACCTTCGGTGCGTGAATTCGACGGTAATCAAAAAAAGATTTTTTGAATTTGCGCAATAGTTATGATCTTTGGTCCCAAAAATTGTTTTGCCCCCCCCCTTATCTTCATCATCTTGTTAATATCAACTCTGCATAAGCAGAGTGGTATTGCTCCCCGTATAGTGGTACATGCTAACCGAAATGTCTGTCTGTCTGTCCGTCTGTCTGTCTGCCTGTCTGCCTGTGTCTGATAATTCCTCCTAGACCGTTCGACGGATTTTCACCAAACTTCACATGAACATTCGGTGCGTGAATGCGACGGTAATAAAAAAACTGTTTATTACCAGACCCCCCCCCCCTCAACCAGCCCCCCCTCCCCCCCTCAGGACACCCACCCCCCACCCTGTACCTATTCCCAAGCAATGATGCTGGCGTTCTGTGTCGGGGCACTCTCACACAGAATACCATCTTTCAGAGGGTGAGAAAAACTTGCGACGCATTTGTTAGGTTAAGTTAGTTTAGTTGACATTAGAAGTGATGGTAGTAATAGTGGGGATAATGCTGATAGTAGTGATGATGGTGATAATAGCAGTGATAATGGTTGTATATTTAGTTATAATGATGACAGTAGTGATGATGATGGTAGTGATGATGAAAACAGTAGTAGATATGATGGTGACAGTACTAGTAGTAGTGATGATGGTTATAATAGTATTCATGATGGTGACATTAGTAATGATTATTTTAAGATGATGGTGACAGTATTAGTGATGTTGGTAAGTAGTAGTGATGATGGTTAAAGTTGTAGTAATGATTAGAGTAGTACTGTCATTGTTATTATCATTCTCATTATCATTATAATCATTCAATATTATCATCATTATCTTCATTATCTTCATTATTATCATTATTAAAATGTGTTGAAAGGTGGGTACCACCTACTCTCCGAAAAGGATTATGTATACACTGAGGAAGCTGTGAAGAATTCTGATTATTTTAATAGTATATGAAAAGAAAGAGAGAGAGAGATACAACAATGTGGCGTATAAGGGGAGATTGTAGAGAGTTAGTAAGAGGGGGTGAGTTGATGAGACAAAATACTTATGACTCTACCCTTTCGAGAAGCGCGGTATGTGTGTTACTTCCCAACACATGCGAACAGTACTCCATACATGGGTGCACAGTACAGGGCAAGAAGCTGTGTGGGGGTGAAGTAAACACACATAACCTCTGGGACTGTTATAGCAAGAGTGGTAATATGTTCCTTTCAAGAAAGGTCAGGAAAAAACGAGGCACCAAGTGTATTGAGAGGACGAAGGGTTGATTTGCGCGTTGTTGAATATTATGGGTTAGTTGTGTGGAATATTGTGACAGGTCACGTAAATGTATGGAGGGTCACTGAGAAAAGCTAGTTGAATAATGTAAGGTAGAGTCATTAATATAGGAGGGGATCGGACCAGAGGTACAGTTAAGAAGATCATGGATTAATATTAGAAATAGAACTACATACATGATATGCATACACATAATATTATTTAAAAACGTCTTAACCCGCTGTGGTGCGTTCGGTTTGCATTCGTTTTGCAATCGGTCTTGTCACAGCTCGGCCACCTTTTTCGAACAAATGACGCCGATTCGGAGTCGGGCTGCATTCGGCTCCGGTTCGGCTTTGTGTGATAGCCCCTTTAGTAGCCTGTAAGTTTTACTAGGCCCCGAGCTTATTGATTAAAGCTTGGAGATGGTGAGTGCCTCATATGTGTCCCTCCTGGCGTAGGGATGTGGCAACCCCACCGCCCATCATTTTGTGACGCTGATAGCCCCTAGAGGTTGGGACTGGGAATCCCACCTCCAGAATTATTAGGAGGAAGCTGTAGACATCAGCTGAACAGGGCAGTACTCCTGGGGAGTGCTAGGTGGTTGATAAGGACAGCTGGAACTCCTGATTCACCACCTGGCGCTAGCTGATCCTATCTGTGCATCATCAATATTGAAGGCAACCCCAGCCTTCCCTACAGAACACCTCCTCCTATCAATACATTATACTATAAACATGAACATCTTACATATTACACTACCTTTCTTACTAAAATGATGACGAAACCACGACCCACCTCAGAGTCCCGGCGGGGGATGGGGATGTGGGGTATTTAGGGGGGGAGGGTGAGACCAGAAATGCCCCCATTGGTCTGACCCCTGGCAACGACTCCCAAACATGCTCTGGATCACTAACTTCTTCTCTTACTATAAATGTCTGCAACATTCGTGGCCTTTCATCAAACTTCCACTCTGTGGAACACCACCTAACCTCTGCCAACCCTGATCTCTTTCTCACCGAAACTCAGGTGTCTGGGACTACTGACAGCAACCCCTTCTATGGATTCTCCTACTATCTCTATCCTCAGTTTCAAGCCAAAGGTGGATGTTGCGTATATCAGCGCAACAATCTCGCTTTCTCACGTATTCTCTTCAGAATTCTCTACTCTCTAGCTACAGCTTTCCTGTCTCTCTCAAACTAAATCTTTCTGCGCTGTTTATCTCTCTCCTAATTCTACTGACTTTCAAAAATGTCTTGACTATCTAACTTCTAAAGTGCAACACGTACTGTCCATCTCTCCTTTCACAGAAATCTCCATCATGGGAGATTTCAACGTTCACCACCGCCAATGGCTCTCCTCTCTTTCCACTGACCAACCTGGTGAACAAGCTTACATCTTTTCTATCGTAAATGAACTAGAGCAGTTAATACTGCAACCCACCCGTAACCCGGATCGCTTCAGAAATCAGCCAAACATTCTTGACTTATTTCTAACTTCCAACCCTTCGGCTTAAACTGTTAATCTTTTTTCTCTTTTGAGTTCCTCCGACCATAAATGTATTTCTGTCACCTGTCCAATCTCTTTGGTACAGCCACGTGATCCCCCCAGCCGGCGGCGTTTGTGGCACTTTAGCGCTCCCGACTGGGAGGCTCTTCGGCAGTACTTCTTTGATTTCCCATGGAATGACTTTTGCTTCCGTGGCCGGGGACCCTCGGAGAGTGCTAAACGCATTACCGAGGTAATCCTCTTGGGCATAGAAGCATACATTCCATATTCTTTCTCTCAGTCTAATGCAAAAATATCTTGGTTTACTCACGCTTGTTCTACTGCTGTCCGCAATAAGGAGAAAGCATTGAAACTGTACTCTTGCCTTCAAACTAAAACATCTCATACTTCCTATGTTTCTGCCCGGAATCAAGTCAAATCTGTTCTTCGACTCCCCAAACATTTTTTCATCAATAATAAATTCACTGAAATATCCAACTCTAGCTCTTCCCAAGCTTTCTGGCATCTAGTTAAAAATATCTCCAACTATTTTTCTTCATCTTTCCCTCCTCTTCTCCATTTTGACGGCACTACCTACACTTCTTCCTCATACAAAGCTAAACTCTTTGCTAACACTTTCTCTAAAAACTCCACTTTGGATGATTCTGGTGCTATTCCTCCCTCTCCTCTCCCCTCTCTCCTATTTATTCCTACCATCCTAATCTCTTCCAAGGATGTACTTTCCACCCTCTCTGGGCTTAATATTAAGAAGGCGTACGGATCGTAGGGTGTTCCTCCTGTTGTACTAAAAAACTGTGCTTCCGTGCCTAGGCAAACTCTTCTGTCTCTGTCTATCCTCTAACATCTTCCCTTCTTGCTGAATGTTTGCTCTCATTCAATCTGTCCCAAAGAAGGGTGACCACTCTCAACCCTTAAACTATTGTCCAATTGCTCTTATTTCTTGCATCTCTAAAGTTTTTGAAACTATTCTTACTCAAAGTGTGTTATGCATTTAACTTCCCGTAGCCTGCTCTCAGATCGCCAGTATGGGTTCCTTAAAGGCCGCCCTACTGGTGATCTTCTTTCTTATCTTACTAACTCTTGGTTATCCTTCATTCAGGACTTCGGTGATAATTTTTCTGTTGCGCTTGACATATCGAAGGCCTTCGATATAGAATATGGCACAAATCCCTCATTTCCAATCTACCCTACTTCGGTTTCTATCCCGCCATCTGTGCTTTTGTCTCTGATTTCCTTTCCGGCCGTTCCGTAGCTGCGGTTGTGGATGGCCACCATTCACTTCCCTAACCTATCAACTCCAGTGTTCCTCAGGGTTCTGTCCTATCTCCAATTATCTTCCTATTATTCATTAACAGACCTTCTCATCTGCACCTCCAGCCCCATTCAATCATATGCTGATGACTCTACATTACACTATTCAACTAACCTTCCACAACATCATTACCAGCTGGAACTCCAAAGCTCACGTACAGACGCCATAAGGAACCTATCTTCTGTTCGCTCTATTATCTGTAATTGGGGCAGAGTAAACCTTGTTACTTTCAATGCTTCCAAAACTCAACTTCTCCATCTGTCTACTCCTCGCCCCCTTCCAGAAAACTATGACCTACTCTTCAACAACATGCAAATTAACCCTTCATCTTCTTTGAATATTCTCGGTGTCTCTTATTCTTCTGATCTCTCTTGGAAAGATAATATTACCACTCTTGCTAAAAACAGTTTCCCAAAAGCTGGGTGTGCTTAACCGCCTCCGGGAGTTCTTTACCCCTTTACAGCTTCTTGCTCTGTACAGAGGCACAGTGCGTCCATGCAATATTGTTCACACGTGTGGAGGGAATCCTCTCATACAACACTTCTAGACAAAGTAGAAAAGAAAGCCTTCCGTTTCTTTAACACACTTCCACTCATCAATTATCTGCAGTCTCTCTCTCTTCGCCGCAATGTTGCATCTTTCTCACTATTCTACCGCTATTACAATAATCAATGTTCCTCAGAGCTCTCTCAGTGTATACCACCCCCTCTTCGTAGAGCATGTAGCACCAGTCTTGCAACGCCATCCCACCCCATCCCACCCCTACTCTGTGCAACTCTCCAACCCATGGGTGAACAGTTATTCTCAATCTTTCTTCTATTCAACATCTGAGCTCTAGAACTGTCTCCCAGAATCTGTCTTTCCCTATTCCTATAAATTGCTTCAAACTCAGTGTGTCCAGGTAAAGTGGCTCAAACGACCCTTGATTTGTGCCCTGTCACTCTTTCAACTCTGTGGGAGGCACTCACCACAGACAGTTCTGCCTTTTGTCTCCCTCACTCACATAGAAAAACAAATTCGCATTGGAGTTTCAAGTTGTTGGTTGCTTCCTTTCTGCCACACAAGATGACGACACCTTATTTATACATGTCACTTGATTTGGAGAGCAGCTACAGTATTTGGTCGTTCACAGCATCTTCGATTATGTTTGGGCATCTTCTATGCTTTGAATTGGTGACGATATAGGGGGTGTTTTCTTGACGTTTTGGTGTAAGTACGATGTTTGTAGAACAGCAGGAGCGATCAAATCACCTCGGAAAAAAACCCTGACGTTTGGCGTGGACTAGATCTGAGGTCCTCTTGGTCTGCAGACCTACGACGTTATCCAGTGTGTTATCGCCTCCCTACTTTATAGTATAGAGTGTCCTTAGTTATAGACTGTCCTTAATTTTATAATACAGACCGCCCTTACAATATATTAACATACAGACTGTCTTTAGTTATAAACTGACTTAGTTTATTTTATACACTGTCCTTAATGTATAATATAGACTGTATTCAGCCTACTTTACAAACTGTCTTTAGTGCTGCATATATTAATAGATCCTGCACTTAATAATAGCCTGTCCTTATTGTATAATACATGCTACCCTTAATTATAGACTCTCCTTAGTGTAAAATACAGTACTGTCCTTAGTTATAGACTGTCGTTTGTGAATAGTATAGACTCTTTAGTTTATGATACATACTGCCCTTAAGGGAGGTCACCGTTTTTTGTTTATCTTTCTGTCCTTTTCTCTCTTTCCCTGGCTTGTATCCATTTGGCCCCATTCAGCCAACTGTTTTAAGACGTTCATCCCAATCCAGGTGTCGATTTTTTTCTGGCGAGAAATAGCGAGCCAGCATTGTATGGAGAAATCCGGCTTCGCCGGAGATTTTTTTTATCGAAAAATTTACAAATTTAGCTTATTGTCAAACAAAAAAATATATATGCTGGCTCACTACCGCTCGCCAGGAAAATATTGACACCTGGACGGGGGTAAACGTCTTAAAACAGTAGGCTGAATGGGGCCGAAGGATAGAAGCCAAAGAGAGAGGGAGAGAAAGGGAAAAAAACGAGGTGGGCCCCCTTAATAATAGACTGTCCTTAGTGTGTAATGCATACTGTCCGTAACTGATGAGCGTTTGTGATCCCCCAGACAGAGACTGCATGGTATACATCACTGCCCCATCATGCCACAAAGTTAAGTTGGAGAAGATTGAGACAACAATTTTCGGTGGAAAATTAAAAGTGACCCAGACCAACATCTACGACTATATTGAGTAAGTGTGCATATCATAGTGTGTGTAAGTGTGCATATCATAGTGTGTGTAAGTGTGCATAAGTGTGTACATAAGTGTGTGTAAGTGTGCATGAGTGTGTTAATAAAGCCAGTATCACACGAGCGCTTTTTCTCTCAACATTTATCCTCAACACTGGTCTGGCAGCTTATGAGGTGAACATTTAATTACACAAATTATGTCACCTAAATTGATCTATCACCAGTCTACTTTCCGATACCAGTGCAAAATATTCTAGAAATGTTGCCAGAAAAATGTTGATCATTGAATGTTGACTATAAGTGTGTAAAGGTGCAGATTATATAAAGATGTGTCTATGAGTGTGTAAATGTTAATAGGAGTGTTTATAAGTGTGTAACGGTGAAGATTATATAAATGTGTGTATAAGAAAGAGCCTCACAGCTTTCCCAGGTCACCAGCTACGACTATATTGAGTAAGTGAGCAATTTAAGTGTGTGTAAGTGTGCTTGAGTGACTAAGCTAATTTAAGTGTGTGTAAGTGTGCTTGAGTGACTAAGCTAATTTAAGTGTGTGTAAGTGTGCTTGAGTGACTAAGCTAATTTAAGTGTGTGCAAGTGTGCTTGAGGGACTAAGCTAATTTAAGTGTGTGTAAGTGTGCTTGAGTGACTTAAGCTAATTTAAGTGTGTGTAAGTGTGCTTGAGTGACTAAGCTAATTTAAGTGTGTGTAAGTGTGCTTGAATGACTCAGCTAATTTAAGTGTGTGTAAGTGTGCTTGAGTGACTAAGCTAATTTAAGTGTGTGTTAATGTGCTTGAGTGACTAAGCTAATTTAAGTGTGTGTAAGTGTGCTTGAGGGACTAAGCTAGTGACACATAGAAAGTACTTTTAGTGTGCTCGATTACTCATTTGATATTCTTAAGGGGAGTGTTACGACCTGGCACTCGGGTACACAAGGGCTCTCAATCAGGACTCTAATACGGCTCGCTGCCACAACGGAAACACACGATCCCAACCCCTGAGTACTGCCAGCCGAACAAAAAACACCAATACCCTCCAGAGTTCAATCTGCTATAACGGGGTATACAAGAACTCGGTACTAGTGTTCAACAACAGACTAATAAAGAGACAGGAATTCTCTAGTCTGGTCAACAATCAAACAAAGAAGTAAGAAACAACAACACCAAAGAATAGTGTTGGCCGAAGCCGAAGTAATCCACCCTTGACTAAGAACTTAAGAAGTCCTCCACCCTCTACTTCGGATCGGCACTATTACGTTACGTTAATTAATAGTCCTTAAGCATCGAGCAAGGAATCTTCTGAAAAAAGTTAGATGCTTCTCGGATGCTCGTAAGAAGTACGTATCGGATTTTGAACAGTAATTCAATAAGAAAAACACTGGCAATTAAATACTATTACAGGTTTAAATTGGCATAAGAATAATTAAAAGAATATGCAATAGTAAATGGCAAACATTAAAAAGAAGTACTCCGCAAATGCAACGGCAATAGCCTACTCGGATTGTGCTCGTGGGCCACTAATCACTAAAGTAGCCAAGCTTGCAACACATGAAATCAATAGTGCATAAACAATATCATACATAAGGAAAGCTTCAATACTATTCTGTATCTACTAATCGAGTAAAGTCTAGCTGGGGTACTGTGGGCAAAAGGTAGCAGTGACTGAGCAAAAACGGCTCGTAGCCTAGCGAAGTCCTCACAACTGTTTAAAGTATTACGTTAACACTAACAAGTGCACTTTGAGAAATCCAGATCCCTTGTATCTGGTTTTCTCCCGGCTCCTTGACAAAGTAAAAACAAGCTGTTAATAAAATACAGGGTGGTTAGGCTCTTGCCCTCACGCACTGTAAATTATTAACTCAACACAGTCAGCCGCGAAGACAACCTAGGCTTCACTGAACCGAAACGAGTATGCAGGTTTATCGCTTAACCACTGCATCAAACAACAACTCGTAACACAGAAAAGCCTTACCCCAGTCTAGCATTACCTAGACTAGCAGAAACCAGGAATAATAATAATAACACACAGGGAAATGCATAGACAAGTGCAACAAACATAAATCAATCCTATTCTAAGTTAACCCTTCCAAAATAGGCTATCTAATAGGCATGTATCTCATGAGAACTCAAGCGATAATACGTTGGCTGACTAGCTCTGCACCAACGGGACCATGGAAGTTAAAAAGGGTAGGGAAAAGAGGAGATAAGAATGTAAGGTAGTAGAGAAAGTTCACATCAGTCAGAAGAATATATATAGTTAGCAAGGGAAATGAGAAGTCGCTCTGCCTAATGAGTTCTGATCAAAAAATGGCTAGACTTCCCTTTTTATACTCGGCCCTCTAGTGAGCCCAACGTGAACTACTAAGGACCGCCCACTGACAATCATTACGTAATTTCTCTCTCTCCTCTGGGATAGACAAAGGCTTTCCTAGCACTGAGGGGAGGGGGGAGGGGGGGGGGAGTGCTAGTGAGTTAGGCCCACCTCCCGCATGGCGCACCCACTGACCCCCAACTGTGGCTGCCGCTTCTCCCATCATTACAAATAAGTTTTACACACAATACTTATAACTAATGATATAAAATAGAACTCGTTGACTCAGATGAAAACAAAATACATATTCATATTACTTATAGTACAACGGCTCACATGAACTAAGTTAGGAAACTCTACATAGACTACAGCCAAAGTTCCTGCCCTGACGATCCTAGCGAGAGTGGGGCATGACTAGGCGTTCTGTACAGCATGCTCACACTGGACATGCGTCACACCTCCCCCAAGATTTTACTTGCTCAACCCTGAGCTAAAATCTGACAAACACAGAACCCCATCAAGCCCCTCACACCCAGCGACCCAGCGACCGCATGGCACTAAAACAAAGCTGAGTTTATCACCAAAACGCATCTTATTATTAACCAAAAATTCACATTTTATAACTCCTCCCAACAATAGCAAAAAGACACAATATCATGCTCCCAGAGCGAGCTTACAGCAGCTCAGCCGTTTGATAGTTTGTGGACTACTCAAACTCTATAGGCTATGACAAACTTATACGATTACCTATATCAAAAGAAAGAGTTTTTTATATGATTTTTATATTTTAATATGTTTTCCCGGCTGCACTATAAGGGCAGCCTATTTTCCTCCACTCAAACCCACACACCTGTGATAGCCTACGACTGATCATCCACCCTTGATAAACAATCCGCGATCACATTGTCACATCCAGCAATATGACGGATGTCCAGGTTATACTCCTGCAACATCAAAGACCACCTGGTCAGTCTCATATTGTGATTGTGAAATTGATTCAGGAATCTCAAAGGGTGATGATCAGTGTAGATAACCACGACTGGGCCATAGGCTGGAACATACACCTCGAAGTGCCTGAGCGACAGCACAATCGCCAGTAATTCCTTTTCTATTGTAGAATAGTTCTTTTGTGCAGCATTGAACTTCTTAGAAAAGAAACTTACTGGGTGTTCCACACCTTCATTGTCTGTCTGTAGCAAGACGGCACCAGCCCCTACACCACTAGCATCTGTTGCCAGCTGAAAAGGCCTGTTAAAGTCTGGGGCCCTGAGTATCGGGTGAGTACATAGCAAATGTTTCACCAAAGTGAAAGCCTTTTCACACTCAGGTGCCCACAAAAACTTTTTGTCTTTAGATAACAAATCTGTGAGAGGTGCCAACACCGTTGAGTAACCTTTTATGAAGCGTCTGTAGTAGCCTATCATACCCAAGAATCTCATAATCTGCTTCTTGGTTGTTGGGTGCGGAAATTTATTGATAGCCTGTACCTTGTTCTGAGGAGGGCACACCTGTCCCCTTCCCACTACAAACCCAAGGTACTGCACAGTGGCTTTTACGAAGTCACACTTTGCCAAATTTACTACCAGACCTGCTTCACTAAGTTTCCGGAACAAGGTCTCAAGGTGCTCACAATGGCTCTCAAAGTCGTCATCATAAATGATTACATCGTCCAAATATACGGTGCAATTTGGAATGTCCTTTACAATTTCATTCATCAGGTTCTGAAACGTTGCTGGTGCATTCTTAAGCCCGTAAGGCATAACATTGCACCGGTAGGTACTCCCGTCCACAACAAAACCACATACCTCTTTAGCACGCTCGGACAAAGGTACTTGCCAGTAACCTTTTACTAAATCTACTTTAGACAAAAAACGAGCATTACCAATTTTGTCAACACTATCATCAACCCGAGGAAGAGGATATGGGTTAGTTGGAGTCAAACCGTTTAACCTACGGAAATCAATACAAAAGCGTACCTTGCCATCTGGCTTAGGCTGCAGTGTTACAGGGGAAGTCCACTTAACTGTGCCTTTCTCTATCAACCCTCTACCGAGCATATACTCCAACTCATCCCTCAGAGCTGGTAGTTTTATGGGGGGCACACGGTACGGGATTGACTTAAAGGGTAGATGGTCCCCCACGTCAACATCATGCATAGCCTGAGTAGTGAGGCCTGGGTGTTCAGCAAATACAGTGGGGTATGAACCGAACAACTGACGGATAGCATCAAACTGCGGCTCAGGCAAATGAGCTATAGCCTCGTCAGCCCTTAGGCTCGAGTTCCCCGCCCACTGATCCGCTGAAACATGTTGATCCCAGCTATCCTCCTCTGAAGCTTGACTGTCCCCCTCTCCTTCTCCACCACGGCCGCAACAAGCCAACACAGGGACAGTGAGAGGCTCAGAGGGGCGCCTCACATACTCTTTAATAAGGTTCACGTGACATAACTGGTTCTTTTCCTCCTGTCTGGAGTGGCAACAAGGTAATCTAAGTCTGAAATTTTTTCTACAATTTTATAAGGTCCAGTGTACTTCGCAGAGAGGGGGTTACCAACCAAAGGCAACAAAATTAATACCTCTTGTCCTACAGTGAACTTCCGGAGCCTCACTTTGCGATCATACCTGTCCTTCATCAAAGCTTGTGATTCTGTCAAATTTCTACCTGCCATCTCCAGACTCTTAAGCATGCGCTCACGGCTTTCAAGCACATACTTTAATAATGGACAAGGCTGCACAGTCCCCTCCCAAATTTCTTTCAGCATGTTAAGGGGGCCCCTGACACGGTGTCCAAAAATCAGCTCGTTTGGACTAAATCCCAGGCTCTCACCAGGTACCTCCCGAGCAGCAAACAGCACATAAGGCAATCCAAGATCCCAATCCATACCGTTGTCAGCACAATAACACCTGAGCATGCTTTTAAGTGTAGCATGCCACCGCTCAAGCACCCCTTGACTCTCAGGGTGATACGCTGACGATACTACTGCTCGTATCCCATGCTGTTGCATTGTTTGCTTGAACATGTTGGAGGTGAAATTAGATCCCTGATCAGACTGAATCTCCTCCGGGTACCCGTACCTTGAGAAGTACCACAACAAGTTACTGACTACCGTCTTAGCCATTCCATTTTTCATAGGGTATGCATCGGGGTATCTAGTGGCAACATCCATTATGGTTAACAAAAATTTATTTCCCGCCTTAGTGGGAGGGAGTGGACCAACCATGTCAACAATAATTTTACTAAAGGGTGGCCCAATCACAGGAATAGGGTGTAACGGAGCCTTAGGAATAACTTGGTTCGGTTTCCCGACACGTTGACAAATATCACAGGAGTTTATCCATGACTGCACATGAGACTTCATCCCCGGCCACCAAAACAATTTCCCCAAAGCCGCCACCGTTTTTCTCACCCCTAGATGTCCTGCCAGTGGTGTGTCATGCGCCAACCTCAGTAGGCTATCCCTGCACTCCCGTGGCACCACCAACTGGTCCACTACTCCGGACCCCTTTTGCCAACTACGTTTAGGGTCTTGAAAACGCCTATAAAGGATGCCTTCTAAATAAAAAAAATCTCCTGGCTGTGCATCGCCGTCCTCGTCGAGCTCTACAGCTCCATTAGCACACGTTTGGAGCTCAGGGTCCTCTAGTTGCAACCGACTTATATCTGAGGGTGCCAAGCGATCTAACTGCTCCCGGAGCAATGCATGACCTTCCCCGATACTGGGCTGCTCCCTCTGTCTCTCTCGATGTACATAACGTTGCTGTCGTGGAGACTCGTCATGCCCAGCCTCGTCACTCTCGATGACAGGCCCAGGGGCTACTCCAGAATTAAGTAATGGTGCTAATACTGAATCACCCAGGAGAGCCGCCGAGTCAAAACTCTTAAAACCAACTCCAGCTTTAGCCTCCTCCTGTTGATCGTTCCTCCGCTGGTCTGAAGGCGGAGGACTAGGCTGTGACACTTTAGCTGCCCGAGCTCGGGTGACAACACACGCCATGGGTTGTGTCTGGCACCGCTCGACCCACTCTTGCTCTTCCCTACTCACGTCGGCCGGCCTCTCGGCAACGACTAAGGGTAGAACCTCGGAAGCGGGCATTGCAAAGTCGTTGCCGAGAAGAAGGTCGACGCCCTCCACTGGCAGTTTCTCCACAATCCCGACATCCAATTCACGTGCCACACCATCCACCTCCAACTCCAACCGCACCAGCGGGTATGACCGAGTTGCATTAATACCCTGCACCACTACCACCCGAGCCGCGTTTATAGGGTAGCCAGTCAAGTTTTTCATCAGAGTCTGGGAAGCACCTGTATCACGCAAGACCTCTACTCCATGCTTGCGCCCCGCCCACATCACGCAACCCCGCCCTCTATGGTCGCAAAAAACATCCTGAGCAGGGTTCGAGCCTCCCAGGTGCTTCTGCATTGGCTGTGCCTCAGCCTCTGACGAACTGCCCCAGGCAAACTCAGATGACTTCGGAGACACACCAATGTTGCAGGCCAAAGACACAGCTGCTGTAGGTGGTTTGCTAGGACAGACTCTTGCAAAGTGCCCCTTTTTATGACAATGATAACACTCCACCTCCCCTTTGGGCTTCCCTTGGTACTGGGAAGGGCCCGGCCCCTTCTTAAATGGGACGGTGCTAGTCTTGTGGTCAGTCTTGGTATCATGGCTCTTGTACTTGTTTGCATAAGGTATATCACTAACTCGGGGGGGTGGGGCGTCACGCCCCTTGTTACCTGCCTCACTACGCTGGGCAGACCCGCACCCACGAATTAGTGATAGCCGGAGGTCAGCCATCTCAGCTGCCTCCTGTAGAGTTTTTGGGTTCTTTTCTTTAATAGTTAAAGTCATTTCTGCACCAGTACACTTATAAAACTGCTCGAGCAGAAACAGCTCAGTCAACTGTTCGGCCGTCTCAGCTTTCTCAGAACGTGTCCAGTTTTTAAGTGCATCTTTTAAGTCCCGGGCATGTTCAAGAAAGGTCACCTCCCTAGTCTTTGTAACACCCCGAAACTTCAATCGATATGTTTCCGGTTGCAACTCGTATGCCCGTAGGACAGCTCTCTTCAATTCTGGGTAGTCAATGCAAGACTCTAAAGGCAGTGCATCATAAGCCTTCAGACCCTTACCCGTAAGTCTTGAGGAGACTAGAGCTGCCCACTTCTCTTCAGGCCAATTATGCTCCCTACATTTCTTCTCAAAACGATTAAAAAATTCTGTGACTTCAGTTTCACTAAATACCGGCACCAATTTGACTAATTGAGCCAAGGACTGTTCTCTTACTTGGCCCTCACGGCCCATCCAAGTCCCTGTCGACTCTGCACGAGACTTATCTAAATCTAATTTAGCACAATATTTCTCGGAGTCGTACTTAAGCTCAGCCTCATGCCTCCTAACCTCAATCTCATGCCTCCTCGTCTCATCCTCCTGCCTCCTGGTCTCATTTTCATGCCTCCTGGTCTCATCCTCCTGCTTCCTAGCCTCAATCTTAGCAAGCTCAAGTCTAAATACCATATCTGGAGACAGACAGGAAGAGGGAGCTGCCACTACTGAAGGAGGGGGGGCAAAAACTGGGGAACCACCATGTGCACCACCCGAGGGCACTCCAATCTGCCAATTCTCATCCCTCTGTGGGAGAGTGCTAACCTCCGGTAACTGAGTGGACGGCACTGTGGGAGTCGAGTGAGAGGGGATCTGGGAGGAACCCCCCCAAACGCCCTCTCCTCCGAAACCCCATGTCGCCCACGCAACACCCAGGAAATCAGCTCCCCCTTGGACATCCCTACTACATTGGAAATTCCCAAAACCTTGGCTATCAGGTGCAAGCCACAAACATCCACCCCAGTCAGCCTCTCCTCCGTCACGTGGTACCGCTTACTCACAAAAACTCTAGCATCCTCCTCACTGGTTACTAACGGCACACCTTCAAATGGCATCTCTCGCTCATCGTCAGTGCTAATGCACGACATACTGAAGTCCACAAAAAAATTCTCGAGACAAAAGTGTTTAACTTCCTATGCAAGCACTAATTACTAAATTAACTGGAGTCTCTTAAATGCTTTACTAATTGCCATACAAAAACAATATTCTTCAATATGCACGCTAAAATACAAACAAACAAATGTTGTACAACTCTGCAAAAATTTATACTGTTCACAAAATCCTAAGCAAGGTCGCCATTTGTTACGACCTGGCACTCGGGTACACAAGGGCTCTCAATCAGGACTCTAATACGGCTCGCTGCCACAACGGAAACACACGATCCCAACCCCTGAGTACTGCCAGCCGAACAAAAAACACCAATACCCTCCAGAGTTCAATCTGCTATAACGGGGTATACAAGAACTCGGTACTAGTGTTCAACAACAGACTAATAAAGAGACAGGAATTCTCTAGTCTGGTCAACAATCAAACAAAGAAGTAAGAAACAACAACACCAAAGAATAGTGTTGGCCGAAGCCGAAGTAATCCACCCTTGACTAAGAACTTAAGAAGTCCTCCACCCTCTACTTCGGATCGGCACTATTACGTTACGTTAATTAATAGTCCTTAAGCATCGAGCAAGGAATCTTCTGAAAAAAGTTAGATGCTTCTCGGATGCTCGTAAGAAGTACGTATCGGATTTTGAACAGTAATTCAATAAGAAAAACACTGGCAATTAAATACTATTACAGGTTTAAATTGGCATAAGAATAATTAAAAGAATATGCAATAGTAAATGGCAAACATTAAAAAGAAGTACTCCGCAAATGCAACGGCAATAGCCTACTCGGATTGTGCTCGTGGGCCACTAATCACTAAAGTAGCCAAGCTTGCAACACATGAAATCAATAGTGCATAAACAATATCATACATAAGGAAAGCTTCAATACTATTCTGTATCTACTAATCGAGTAAAGTCTAGCTGGGGTACTGTGGGCAAAAGGTAGCAGTGACTGAGCAAAAACGGCTCGTAGCCTAGCGAAGTCCTCACAACTGTTTAAAGTATTACGTTAACACTAACAAGTGCACTTTGAGAAATCCAGATCCCTTGTATCTGGTTTTCTCCCGGCTCCTTGACAAAGTAAAAACAAGCTGTTAATAAAATACAGGGTGGTTAGGCTCTTGCCCTCACGCACTGTAAATTATTAACTCAACACAGTCAGCCGCGAAGACAACCTAGGCTTCACTGAACCGAAACGAGTATGCAGGTTTATCGCTTAACCACTGCATCAAACAACAACTCGTAACACAGAAAAGCCTTACCCCAGTCTAGCATTACCTAGACTAGCAGAAACCAGGAATAATAATAATAACACACAGGGAAATGCATAGACAAGTGCAACAAACATAAATCAATCCTATTCTAAGTTAACCCTTCCAAAATAGGCTATCTAATAGGCATGTATCTCATGAGAACTCAAGCGATAATACGTTGGCTGACTAGCTCTGCACCAACGGGACCATGGAAGTTAAAAAGGGTAGGGAAAAGAGGAGATAAGAATGTAAGGTAGTAGAGAAAGTTCACATCAGTCAGAAGAATATATATAGTTAGCAAGGGAAATGAGAAGTCGCTCTGCCTAATGAGTTCTGATCAAAAAATGGCTAGACTTCCCTTTTTATACTCGGCCCTCTAGTGAGCCCAACGTGAACTACTAAGGACCGCCCACTGACAATCATTACGTAATTTCTCTCTCTCCTCTGGGATAGACAAAGGCTTTCCTAGCACTGAGGGGAGGGGGAGGGGGGGGGGGAGTGCTAGTGAGTTAGGCCCACCTCCCGCATGGCGCACCCACTGACCCCCAACTGTGGCTGCCGCTTCTCCCATCATTACAAATAAGTTTTACACACAATACTTATAACTAATGATATAAAATAGAACTCGTTGACTCAGATGAAAACAAAATACATATTCATATTACTTATAGTACAACGGCTCACATGAACTAAGTTAGGAAACTCTACATAGACTACAGCCAAAGTTCCTGCCCTGACGATCCTAGCGAGAGTGGGGCATGACTAGGCGTTCTGTACAGCATGCTCACACTGGACATGCGTCACAGGAGGTTTTTACCTTGGTCTCTAGATATCCATGAATCTTAAGATTACACCCCCTTGAGCCCCTTTCAAGTTAAATTTGTACATTTTTCGGTAGACAAATGTCCCGGCTGAGAGCCGGTTCCTCTTAAATTACAGGCTCGCTATCGCTTGCCAGGATAAAATAGACACCTAAATTGCACGAAAGGTCTTAAAATTGACAGAAATGGGTTGAAAGTTCTTAAAATCATCAAAATAATGGGGCGAACGTCTTAAAATTAGAAAATCAATGGGGCTAAACATGAGGGAGAAAGGAGTCCAGAAAAAACTCCCTCAAGTGGAAATCTCCCCTTAACCGCTCCAGTTGCTATATATAACTACTCAATTCGTTAATTTAACTACTTTAAGTTTTTTCAAATACCGAACTCTAATAAGTGCTACTTTTTTCCAATTCTTAAATTCTACCTCTGAGTTGTAATAACTATCCTTACTGACTTTAAGGGGGCCCACCTCGTTTTGTTTTCCTCTCCCTTTTTCTCTGGGTTGTATCCATTCGGCCCAATTCAGCCTACTGTGGTAAGACGTTTATCCACATCCAGGTGTCGATTTGTTCCTGGCGAGCGGTAGCGACCCAGCATATTTAAAAAACAAAAATTGACAGCAGGCTGAATTTGTAAATTTTTCAATAGTTGTTTCATATATTGCTGGCTCGCTATCGCTGGCCCGGAAGAAATCGACACCTGGAAGGGGATAAAAGTCTTAAAACAGTAGGCTGAATTGGGCCGAATGGATACAACCCATAAAAAGAGAGAAAAAGAGAGAAAACAAAGCAGGTGACCCCCCTTAATGACTATTTCTAGCCACTAGCTCCCTTTTCCCCAAGGTCTCTGTGTAGTAATAACTATCTTTATTAACTTTAATTAATATTTATAACCCCTAGCTCTCTAATATCTATCCCTTTTAACCCCTAGCTCTCTAATATCTATCCCTTTTAACCCCTAGCTCTCTAATATCTATCCCTTTTAACCCCTAGCTCTCTAATATCTATCCCTTTTAACCCCTAGCTCTCTAATATCTATCCCTTTTAACCCCTAGCTCTCTACTATCTATCCCTTTTAACCCCTAGCTCTCTAATATCTATCCTTTTTAACCCCTAGCTCTCTAATACCTATCCCTTTTAACCCCTAGCTCTCTAATACCTATCCCTTTTAACCCCTAGCTCTCTAATATCTATCCCTTTTAACCCCTAGCTCTCTAATATCAATCCCTTTTAACCCCTAGCTCTCTAATATCTATCCCTTTTAACCCCTAGCTCTCTACTATCTATCCCTTTTAACCCCTAGCTCTCTAATATCAATCCCTTTCAACCCCTAGCTCTCTAATATCAATCCCTTTTAACCCCTAGCTCTCTACTATCAATCCCTTTTAACCCCTAGCTCTCTAATATCAATCCCTTTTAACCCCTAGCTCTCTAATATCAATCCCTTTTAACCCCTAGCTCTCTAATATCTATCCCTTTTAACCCCTAGCTCTCTAATATCAATCCCTTTTAACCCCTAGCTCTCTACTATCAATCCCTTTTAACCCCTAGCTCTCTACTATCAATCCCTTTCAACCCCTAGCTCTCTACTATCAATCCCTTTCAACCCCTAGCTCCCTACTATCAATCCCTTTTAACCCCTAGCTCTCTACTATCAATCCCTTTTAACCCCTAGCTCTCTAATATCTATCCCTTTTAACCCCTAGCTCTCTAATATCAATCCCTTTTAACCCCTAGCTCTCTAATATCTATCCCTTTTAACCCCTAGCTCTCTACTATCAATCTCTTTTAACCCCTAGCTCTCTACTATCAATCCCTTTTAACTCCTAGCTCTCTAATATCAATCCCTTTTAACCCCTAGCTCTCTACTATCAATCCCTTTTAATCCCTAGCTCTCTACTATCAATCCCTTTTAACCCCTAGCTCTCTAATATCAATCCCTTTCAACCCCTAGCTCTCTAATATCTATCCCTTTTAACCCCTAGCTCTCTAATATCTATCCCTTTTAACCCCTAGCTCTCTAATATCTATCCCTTTTAACCCCTAGCTCTCTAATATCTATCCCTTTTAACCCCTAGCTCTCTAATATCAATCCCTTTTAACCCCTAGCTCTCTAATATCTATCCTTTTCGCCCAGCGCATCCTCCATCACCAACTCGATAACTTCTGGCGGCAACGAAATGGTCATCCTGCAGAAGAACTTTGGCAATGACAAGTGGTCCTTCAATGTGACCTTTGTGCCCGGCCCAAACTGTACCAGGTATGATCACAACATCCGGCAGACATCACTTACAATTGACCACTTGCGAGTTTCAGGCTATACGGAAGTTGGGCCTGTAAACATCGATACTAAACACAAATACAGTAATAATGTAGGTTTCTAATGGATAAATAGTGTGTTGAATTTGGGTTTTATGTATTAATATGTTACCTCCACCAACCGACTTTACTCCTAAAATTTAATTAATGAAATCAACAAAAATATGTACTGAAACCGTATTATAACTGGTAATTCTGCTAACATCGATGTATGCAGCTCCAACTTCCTTATATAATAAAACTCGCAAGAAGTCAATTCTTAACTCTCTACCGACAACATCTGGCAGACATTACTACTGACTCTTAACCCTGTGACCACGACAATTGGCAGTAATTATTTGCAACTCTTATATCTGTGACTACAACATCTGACAAACAATACTAACAATTCTTATCCCTCTGACTACATCTGACAGACATTACTAACAATTCTTAACCCTCTGACTACATCTGACAGACATTACTAACAATTCTTAACCCTATGAATACACCACATGACAGCCATTATTTACAACTCTTAACCATCTGACTAAAACATCTGACATACACTACTAAACATTCTTAACCATCTGACTACAACATCTGACATACACTACTAAACATTCTTAACCATCTGACTACATCTGACAGACATTACTAACAATTCTTAACCATCTGACTACAACATCTGACATACACTACTAAACATTCTTAACCATCTGACTACAACATCTGACAGACATTACTGAACATTCTTAACCATCTGACTACAACATCTGACACACACTACTAAACATTCTTAACCATCTGACTACAACATCTGACATACACTACTAAACATTCTTAACCATCTGACTACAACATCTGACATACACTACTAAACATTCTTAACCATCTGACTACAACATCTGACATACACTACTAAACATTCTTAACCATCTGACTACAACATCTGACATACACTACTAAACATTCTTAACCATCTGACTACAACATCTGACATACACTACTAAACATTCTTAACCATCTGACTACAACATCTGACAGACACTACTAAACATTCTTAACCATCTGACTACAACATCTGACATACACTACTAAACATTCTTAACCATCTGACTACAACATCTGACAGACACTACTAAACATTCTTAACCATCTGACTACAACATCTGACATACACTACTAAACATTCTTAACCATCTGACTACAACATCTGAT